>OX418217.1:11091248-11450263 GCA_948455865.1 Conomelus anceps | reverse complement strand
AGCAAAATCTTGAAGACGTACTGCGGATGAAGTGCTTTTCTGCACAGGTGAGTTCATTGAATATTCTTTTATGAACTTTAAATAATTTTTTTTAATGCTTGAAATAGGTCTTGCTGACAAGAGCGGTCCCCCCCCCCGGGGGGGGGGGGTTTGCATGCCCCACCAAAATTTACTAGAGAAGGTGTGGAAAGGAGGGGCAATCACTCCTAAAAGATCAGCAACTCCCCCCCCCCCCTTAGACGTTTTAGATGATTCTTATCTCCTGCTTATTAAGCGATAGAGACAATCGTGATGTTCAGTCACGAGCGCTCTGCTCTGCGTTTGAAAGGGTGAACGGCAGCAAAATCTCAAGTTATATGCTGTATTATCACTTGCCTGGTGTTTCGGATCCTCCTAAAACTAGATCCACAACTCATAACTATTTATCACATTCAGCTAAGCACAATTCTTGTGATCATGTGTGCTCCATCATCAAGAAAAATATTTATAATGTCTTCCTAGATAGACAAATGTATATAGCCTACGAATTATAAAGAATTTTAATCATTTAATATGACTTTTTAAATATTTTCACTGATACCTGAGGAGCAAATCATGACCATGCTGGCTACTAATTAATTATATGGAATGAAAAGGGTTTGAATTCCTAGTAGTAATCCTGCTTCAAGATTTTAAAACTAATAATGAGAAACATATAATATATGAGTGGTTCGGAACCCACCTGAAACTGTAGGTCCAACTCATCAATCACCATCATCCAATTCATTACCCACGCACAGGTCTCAGACCTATGTGGGCTTCATCCTCCGAAAAAAATTATTCAAACACTTTTTTGTTGATGACAAATTGTTTCTATATCAATTAGAGAAAACCCCAGCTATTTATTACATACTACATAATATACTTGTCTGGTTCTAGCAGTGTATTTTAATATATAGTGCTGAATGGTGATATTATAATTAACTATATTTTAAGCTGATTTCTATAAACAATTATCAAATTTGAAAGGGAAAAAAGAAAAAAAAATTCTTCAACTCGGATACAACCTCACCTCAAACCATTTGCTATTCATTTTCTTTTGCATTGTTATTGATTCTTGCTTCTTGATAGAATGAATTTATACTGTAGTGAACTCGCAGCTAGCGCACAAGTATTAACTTTGCTGGCTGCGCCAAGATTTTGAACATTGCAATGTATTTGTGAATGTCATTTTTCTTACAGTGACCCGAGAAAGTGCCTATTTTTGTACTAACTGTAGCACGCAAAATAGTCTATTCCTGAACCAGTGCAGGAAAGTAAATTACAGTGCGGGAAAGTATATTTCCGCACTCCAAATTTGCAACCTAACAACACAAAATAGTGAGCATGTAATACGCAGGTTCCCTATTCTGCATTAAAAAATAGATTGGCTACTCTGATTCAGCTGTGAATAGTTGTAGTTGTTGTTGATGAAATCGATTTGATTCGAAGATAGGTTATGTGAGGAATTTTCAGGTTATGTATGCCCTGTTTTGTTCTGTTTGAATTACTTTATACATTACTGTAGGAAAAATGTAATGTGCAATTCGAGCGCAAAGTATTGTTTCTGCACTCGAGAAACGTTTTTACTCGCCTTCGGCTCGTGAAAAAAACTGTTTCTCTCGATGCAGAAAAACGGTGCTTTGCACTCTAGTTACACAAATAGCTATTTCCTACAGTGATTCGAGAAAGTGCCTATTTTCGCACCAACTGTAGCACGCAAAATAGTCTATTCCTGCACCAGTGCGGGAAAGAACTTTTCCGCACTCCAAATTTGCAACCTAACAACACAAAAAAGTGAGCATGTAATACGCAGGTTTCCTATTCTGCATTCAAAAATAGGTTGGCTACTCTGCTTCAGCTATGAAATAGTTGTTGTAGTTGAAATCGATGTGATTCGAAAATAGGTTATGTGAGGAATTGTCAGGTTATGTATGCCCTGTTTTGTTCTCTTTAAATTAATTTATACATTACTGTAGGAAAAATTTAATGTGTAATACGAGTGCAAAGTATAGTTTCTGCACTCGAGAAACTTTTTTCACTCGCCTTCGGCTCGTGAAAAAAACTGTTTCTCTCGATGCAGAAAAACGCTATTTTGCACTCTAGTTACACAAATAGCTAGTATCATTTGGTAAAATAAATAAATATTATTATTATTATTATTATTATATGTCATGTAGGTAAAACTTTTCAATACTTTTTATATACTACATGAATCTACGTTACATAACATAGTAGGTACTTTACTGTAATTATCCAAAAGCTCCGTTTAAAAAGAGTGGAGACCCATGCCTATAGGCTATACTCTTTAAACCCTGAACTTTCTATCAAATACTCTTAATCTTAGGTTCGATATTCTTTTCTAACCCAGCCCATCTAACCAGAAACCTCTCGCTGTGCGGTAACGTATTCAAAACATATTGTAACCAAAACTTCTATTTGAGCAAGAAGGTTAACGACTAAGGTGAAACCCAGATAAGAATCACGTACTATTGTCAATCAGTTTGCCCCTTGGTTTTCTATTTCAACTTGCCCTCAGGCCGCAAGGAAGCTGTGGGCTGGCACCCGTCTGATAGAAAGAGATAAGCCCGATTTGGCTTCGGCAACGGCATTTACTGTATAGGCATAATCGACGACGCAGAAACGGCAAGCGACAGACAACTTTCACTCACTGCTCTCTTGTACTCCTCCATCTGCCAACGACCGGTCCAAGACTCAGCAGCCAACAGCCGCCTTACAGACTATCTTCTATTATATAAACGCCTTCATGCTGGCCTCTGTCGACGAAACTCTGGTGCTGTGGAGTAAGGGCGCAAGAATAAGAAGAAGAAGAAGAAGGAGAAGGAGGAGGAGGAGAAGAAGAAAGATAAGGAGAAGAAAAAGGAGGAGGAGAAGAAGAGAAGAAGAAGAAGGAGGAGGAGAAGAAGGAGGAGGATAAGGAGAAGGAGGAGGATAAGGAGAAGGAGAAGAAGAAAAAAGATGAGAAGGAGAAGAAGGAGGAGGAGGAGGAGGAGGAGGAGGAGGAGAAGGAGGAGGAGGAGGAGGAGAAGGAGAGGAAGTATAAGGAGAAGGAGAAGGAGGAGGAGGAGGAGAAAGAGAAGGAGGAGGAGGAGGAGAAGAAGGAGGAGGAGGAGGAGGAGGAGAAGGAGGAGGAGAAGAAGGAGGAAAAGAAGAAGAAGGATAAGGAGAAGGAGGAGAAGAAGAAGGAGGAGGAGGAGGAGAAAGAGGAGAAGGAGAAGAAGGAGGAGGATAAGGAGAAGGAGGAGAAGAAGAAGGATGAGGAGAAGGAGAAGAAGGAGGAGGAGAAGGAGGAGGAGAGGAAGTATAAGGAGAAGGAGAGGAAGTATAAGGAGGAGGAGGAGGAGGAGAAGGAGAAGAAGGAGGAGGAGAAGGAGGAGGAGAGGAAGTATAAGGAGAAGGAGAGGAAGTATAAGGAGAAGGAGGAGGAGGAGAAGGAGAAGAAGGAGGAGGAGGAGAAGAAGAAGGAGGAGGAGAAGAAGAAGGATAAGGAGAAGGAGGAGAAGAAGGAGGAGGAGGAGAATGAGAAGAAGGAGGAGGAGAATGAGAAGAAGAAGTTGGGGAGAAGAAGTAGTTGTAGAAGAATATGGAGGAGGAGAAGTAGGAGCAGAAGAAGAAGGAGAAGACGATGATAGAAGAAGAAGATGACGATGGAAGAAGGTGGAGAAGAAGAAGAAGAAGAAGAATAATATGGAGGAGGAAAAGGAAAAGGAGACATAGAAAAAGTGAGTTTGAGGAGAAAAAAAGAATATGAAGACGAAGGAGAAAGAGAAGAAGAAGGAGTAGGAGGTGGAGGAGAAGAAGAAGAAGGAGGAGGAGAAGAAGAAGGAGGAGGGTGAAGAAGAAGTTGGGGAGAAGAAAATAGTAAGACGAAGAAGGAGGGGAAGAAGTAGTTGTAGAAGAATTTGGAGGAGAAGAAGTAGGAGCAGAAGAAGAAGGTGGAGGAGAAGAAAAAGAATGATATGGAGAAGGAGAAATATAATAAATGAGTTGGAGGAGAAAAAAGAATATGAAGACGAAGGAGAAAGAGATGGAGAAGGAGAAGTGGTAGAAGAAGTAGTTGTAGAAGAAAAAGAAGGAGGTGAAAGAAAAAAAGAAGAAGAGGAAACTGAAAAAGACTAAGAAGATAGAGGAGAGAAAGGAAAATAAGAAGATCGAAGAGAAGGAGAAGGACGAGCGGAAGAGGAGGAAGAAAAATACGACGAAGAAGAGAAGACAGAGGAGAAGAAGAGGGTGAAGAAGAAGAAGAGAAGAAGAGGATGAAGAGAAGAAAACGATGGAGGAGGAGAATAAGAAGAAGATGATGTAGGAGAAAAAGAGGATCGAGAAGAAGAAGAAAAAGAAGACTAAGAGGTAGAATAAAAAGGATTAGAAGAATATGGAGGATAAATAGAAAAAATAATAAGACGAAGAAGGAGAAGAAAAGGTAGAAGTGGTGGTAGAGGGAAAGAAGAGTGTTATAGGGTGTCATGTTCTATAGACCATGATTGAATTGAATCGGGCAACCTGCTAGTTACTATATACTTTACACTACTGTATATTATCATAGATTAGGGAGTAAGGTTCGTCTATGGTTATTATATACTGATATAGTTAGTTATATACGAGTATAATATAGTCTGGATGGTTCGTCTATGATATTATTATACTACTATATCTATATTACTCAACTAATACGCGTTCGTTGTTGTTAAACCGGGATCTAGGGTATATGACGTCACCCGGCTTCCATTGTCATTCTCCTTGCCATTAGCAAACAGCAACTCAACAACCGCACCCGTCTCCGTCTCACTCGCCCGACTCCCGACAGCACTCGAGATATCTCTCACCGATCTACCAGTTGCGCCAAATCTGGCCCTCCTAATGTATTATGCGTGAAATATAGCAACGGTTTCGCGGTTTTAATCCGACCCGAGTCATTAGATAGCTTCTCACGCTTGAAAATGCTCCGTCCAAAGACGTTGTGGCGGTTAGCGACGATTGCAGTTGAACAATTTAGTAATGAGCAGTGGTAATGCGGTTGTTCAATACAATTTATTCAAAATCAGAAATTTTGAAATAAGGGAATTTTTTCGGTACATCATAAGTTAGTGCAAGGAAAAAATGCAATGAATGCAAAGATGCAACAGAGTCCACAACTGCTCTCTAAAGCAGAGGCAAGGATGATGGATTGAAAACAGAGTTTGAGAAGAAATAAGTTATATGGCCAGTTGCACGAAAGAAAATTAAATTCAACCACCGTAAGATGACGTCATCTTACGGAGCTCAATAGGGAAGTCGTTGCACTGGCTCCGTCAAATAACGTCATCTTACAGTGGTCAAATTTATTTTTCTTTCGTGCAACTGGCCAATAGTCTCATAGATAACGCTTTTGCTATAGTTTGCTTTCGTCTTATATAGATAACGCTTGAACAATCTGTGCCTCCACATGCTCTAAATTCAAGATATAGAGCTAGCTGAGACATAGAGTGTTCAGGTTAACTCTGGGTGAAATCCAGAGAAAACCCTTGTGAAATAATTGTTACAAGGCTGGTCACTAATGATTTCACATACACATGCATCCTTATTAAATTCAAACCTAGTTATTAGTATATATAGATGAGGTGCTAATAAAGATACTTAATTTGATTTTCGATTTGAACCAAATCAAATTTATCTTCCTCATTATAGCTTTACAATAATAGGAAACAGCATAATCATAATAATTCCTCTCACAACTCACACTGCAGAGACGAAGCATCATGTAGACGTTTTGAAATCAAACATAGGCCTTCTCACTAAATTTATATTAATAATTTTCAGTTCAGTGGAATCAATTATTTCATCACTATGTTATCATTTCTCACGCTCAATTGACAAATTATGTTAAATAATTTACTATTGATTTTATCTCTATCTATAAAATGATGATACCCTGACTCACTCATCAACACAGAGCCAAAACTACTAGGCATATGAACTTGAAATTTCATATGAACAATCTTTATAGGATTTCACCGTGCAATAAGAAATGATTTTTCAAAATTCGCAATTTTATGGGTGTTTTTAGGGGGTTAAAGTTTTGCCTATGCAAAGCACGGGTACATGGCTAGCTAGCTTACTGGGATCTTTTAATCATATGGAAAATAATTTTTCTATCTGCTGTACACGCTGTTTCGATGGACAAGCTGTTTGTGTGTTTTGCAAATCATCATTCTAACAACGTCTGTCTATCAAACCGGTAAACGTATGTTTGCCAATCATCTGTAATGGTCATGCTTTTACAGTGCTCAGGTAATTTTTTGGGCATACGGGATTATACTGACTTTAACCAATAACAAATCTTTAAACACATGTATTTAAAACAACGAAGGACCGGAAAACTGAAGGAAACTATATGAAGGAAGCCTATGAGCTCTCTGGAAGAGCCCTAGGACTAACTTCTTCCCTAATATTCCTAAAAGGTTGAAATTTGAAGTGTAATCTCAGTGGGAGGTGGCGAATAAAAAATCAAGGAGAGTTTTTTCATGAGAACGCAGCAACGCGCGTCGGGCCAGCTAGTAGTATTATAAAATACTGTGCCTAATTTGAGATAAAGTTAACCAAATATCTTATATCCAAGGACTGTCCTTCAAATTCTAAACTGTTCATTTGTTCAATTTATTATTATGTCTGTAACTGTAGTAGATAAAATAGAATGGACGTAAACGCATTGAACTGGATGCTAATAGGGCGAAGCATGATTGCCAATGTTTGAATTTAATAGTGCAAATCATTAACATATACTTACAAGTGTTGTCGCTTCAACTTATCAACGAATACTGACCTGAAACAAAGTAATCGAAAATTTAGTTAAATGTAGTCTACTGTAATCGATTTATAACGAATGATTTTATATGATTTTTTACAAAATAGTATAAATTTATAATAGTAGCATCAATATTACAATTTGAAAGGTTGAAAACTTTCAATATATTCTTCAGACATGATGAACAATTGAATAGTAATAAGCTACTTTTCAATTAAATTGAGAGCTCTTTCCACCTTGGAAACAACAAGGCTGCTGTGTTAACGTGTTTTGTTAATAATTGTTCTGTTTTAACACATTTTTCGCTCAAATTTGTAATAAGTGTAAGATTATTGTGTATTATCGTATTGAGTATTGATCATGTATTATATAAAGGTGTTTTAACACCTTTTTCGCTCAAATGTGTAATATCTAATGAGTGTGAGATTATTGTGTATTATCATATTGAGTATTAATTAATCTGTGTACTGTGGGTCGTCTGACGATGCTCTAGACAACAGAGCGAAACGGCCGTCACGCCATAACGTGAGTTAATTTCCATTCAAAAGTTGTTTTATTAAGTTTATATTAATTAATCATGCATTATAAATATTGGTTGTATCGTGAGCATTGGAAAATTCTTAGACAAATCCTAATCACTGAACGAATAAGATAGTGTAAATACAAGTAAATCTGTGGCATGATCTAAAATTTGGATTTTTCAGTTGAAAATTAGTAAAGAAAGCAGTTGTTGGCCATATTATGATTTATACACATAGCCTGCTGTAACATTGTATGAATAAATAAATAAATTAGATAGATATTCGATATCCTAAACGCTAGAAAAAATGAATAGGAACAGAAAAATCATTCAAAATGCGTTTACAAATCAAACTCAGAAACATTATTAAAAAAATAATTAATCAACAAATAATGATCTTTCAATTCAACATTGGATTCGCTTTTCAATTACAGTTTGACAAACTGATTCGTATTTACAAGTAGCTAACAATCAACTCAACTCCAATTTGTTTAAACGTGAGTAATAGCATAGACGAGCCATCTTACTATCCCTGATCAATGGTAATAGGGACCTGCAACTTTTGAATCGCTTAAATTTTGCTGGTACTTGATCCAATTCTAATCAATCTAATAAACAATACGGTTTAACCTTCCTGTCTACTAATAGAAGTTGTTTTTGCTTCAACAATGAAGTGTTCATAGATTTTAATGAAACACTTCCGCCGCTTCAGGCATAGTTCCACAGATTGCGATTAAGTCTGAAGTTAAGCCACGAAGAGAGCTCTTTTCAGTCATCAACAACAATAAAGTTATGAGAAGTGGGTGGTATGAAAGAGGGAGGGGGAAGGGGAGGGAAAGGAGAGGTTAACAAAGCAATGGGATATACGACTACGACCTTTGGCCCGGGCGCGTTACTTCGTGGCTCTTGGATCTACTTGGAGAGACTGTCTTTGAATTAGACAGGAAGTCAAGCCCTCCGGCATTCTCCAGTGGGTGAACTAGTGAATCGGAAGTGGCATGGCTTGACAAGCATTGCACAATCGGTGTGTTGTTCTCACAGCTTGAAACCAAATCCATATCTATCGCGTCTGTAATCTACAAACACCGTGTACAACTCCCAAGCCTTATAATGTAATCTGTAATCAATTCTCCAAGCATGTTGTTCATATTGGTAGCTGAAGCTGTATGATTTCAGGCATTTGCATGGTAATATAATAGAGAGATTGCAAATCTACGGTAAAAATCCGTTAACGCTAAAAAATACGACAATTAAATGAGTACATATGAGAGCACAAGGAAATCCAATGCTTGCTCTCTTATCACAAAAATATAACTATAATATATGTGGGGGGAAATATAAACAAGTCATTATAAATTGAACTTTAATTGATTAGCTGATGTGACTGAATTGTCTTGACTTCTAAAATCTTGAACAATATTAAAAATTATATTCACGTTTTTTTTTTAAGAATAATAATAATAATAAGCGTATGGCTTTTAATGGTGGGGAGACCCTTTCGGGTAGTTCCACCTCGCCATTTGTGCCTTGTTACGGGGAACATGGTGGACCTACTATTTTTGGTGGGTTCCGAACCACCGGGTAAGTGATAATAAAGCTTGTAACATCTAGTCATTGAAGCACGGTCACCCATCCAAGCGCAGTCTTGAGCGGTCGTGACTGAACATCACGATCACTTTTTAAGGATGAAGCCTACATAAATCTGAGAGCTGTGCGTGGGTAATGAATTGGATGATGGTGATTGATAGTGTATACCAATAGGAGCACTTAGCTGTAGTTGGACCTACAGCTTTAGGTGGGTTCCGAACCACCTGGAAGTGATTTTACAGCAGTGAACATCTAAATTAATGTTTTGGAAAGATTCAGGAATCAGGAATTGTATTTGCAAGTGAAATTTCTAGTTAAAGTTGAACGTAACCTAAAATTTGGATTTTTTGGAAATTGAAAATTTGCAAAGAAAGCAGTAGTGGGCTGTGCCTGTTGTATCTTTACTAGATTGTGCTTTGTGATAAATAAATAAATAAAAAATAAAAAAATGCATTGGAAAAATAACAATGATTATAAGGTGATAATGATGAATAATCAGTTCAAGTCACACTTTACTCAGTTACAAAAAATAAACATGACCGATCTACTTCCCATATTTGAGCGAAATAGATTATGTTTTGACATGCAAAAAAAATCTCTGCCATAATAATGTAGCTGGTAGGTCAAAATATACAAGACATATGAAAATATTGATATAAAATCAGTCATAATTGAATTAAATACATCACAAAGCTACCTATTGTTAATGTAGGAGAGGTTATAATTTAATTACTATTTATTTGTTTATTACTATTTATTTGTATTTAATTACTATTATTAATTTTATTATCATTATTTAGCATTGCTGATGATGCCCACATGAGTCCGAGACTTGTGCGTGGGTAATGAGGTGAATGATTACACATAAATGCCTGGCGGTGGAGCGGGATTCGAACCCACGACCACTTAAACGACAGCAAGTTGAAGTTGCGACGCCCCAACCAACTGCGCCAAGCGGCCCGCCGCTTTTTATTTAACTGCTATTTAATTATTTTAATAATTGCAAAGACATGCATATTATGGCCAATCCCGAAGATCACAAAGATCACAAACAGAAGCTGCCTTCCAAAGATGTTGCACATAAAAATAATTTTTCATATAGTTAGTCTACTTTTGAATGTTTCATTAAATAATATTTAATTCATTTATTGAATCAACTGCATCATCTCTTAACCTTTATGTACTGTATTACATATTCCCCTAAATTTGTAAGAACCAATTCAATCATTCTAACCTCTTCGTTGTACAAATTTACCACATTCTTGCACATAAATGTACAAGTAGCTTGAAAATGATTATCGTATTTTTTAGCGTTAGCGGATTTGCGCAAACTCTAATGAATAACATATATGTATAAAGTACCAAGTACCCAGGGAACTAAAGTAGCAGATATTAAGCTTTAATATCCCAACTAGATGAGTCTTCCCAAAGCTTTCTCTGTCAGTCCCACAGCGACACGACACAGTTTTTCCACGGCGGAAACCTGGAATACCAGGGGCCAAACTCTTGCAGTTTTGAAACTCCAAGAGTAAACTCCAGCAGCATTGAAACTCCAAGGGTAACAAATATTGTAAATCTATACCCATTATAAAATCTTAAATCTTAATAAGTAGTTTTGAAAAGTATGTGTACAAATTTATAATGAAAATCTGGGCGTTTGTAAAAGATTCAATATGATTGAAAAAAGTTTTTTCTTTTAGTTTCAAATGTATGATCTTTAAGATAAAATGTATGAAGATTGTAAAAATATATACATGGAAAATATTAGTTCATAAAAAATTCTGCGCAGGTTTGAACTTTGTTTTTTTATAGATGGTTTCCAATGCTTATTCCCAGTGGTGGATTTATGGGTGGGGGGGGGGGCTTTTATTCTTTCACAAGAATAACTTCTAAATAGCATATTTTGTAAAAAATGGAGTTTTTGAAATGACAAAGGGTGGCACCGATCTGCAAAGACGGGTCAGTACCTGGTCAAAACTACCTGGCCTCTGTTTTCTTTCCTACTTCCCCTCCTCCTCAGGCATTCTAATTCTGACATTCGAATTTCTCAGAAAAAGAATGTTTGGATAAGCTTGTGACTGACGAGAAGTTATTATATGCATTTAAACAGATCAAGAAATCATTAAAGAAACCTGATACCTGAATCATTTTTGGAAACAGACAATGAACATCCATTTCTAAAATAGGATTTCAGTATTTTTAATTTCCAAAATTCTCGGCAAATTACAAAATCGTAGATACTAAGCATTAGGTGTGTAAACATTTAAAATATTGCAACATCTGTTTGTCAGAAGCTGGAACAACCATAATGCCCCTTAATAATATTTATAAATTCCCCTTAAATACCTTTTAATAATGTTGGTTTAATGTCAAATATGAATATGAAAATATTCCTACGCATCATTCAATTAATTTGTATGAATGCTAGGCTATATACA
This sequence comes from Conomelus anceps, assembly GCA_948455865.1. NCBI lineage: Eukaryota > Metazoa > Arthropoda > Insecta > Hemiptera > Delphacidae > Conomelus > Conomelus anceps. The sequence goes on along the minus strand of OX418217.1, from coordinate 11,438,895 downwards.
GTATTACTATAATAATATTATGCCATATTACAATACTTATGTAGCCTAGTATACTAAAAAAATATTCCAGTGGCCTATAATTAAAGGTAGTACCCTTGATGGATGTGCTATGTATATTCTAAGTGCCTCAGGTTTTCCCAATTTACAATCTAATGCAATGGTCCTATCCACATAAATTTTGACTCATCTTAAGTAGTAGTGTGTAGCTGTGTAGTAGTGTTTTGGTCGCTATTTTTTCAATTAAACATTTTTTTTTCAAATTCTTTAGGGGACTTGGGAGGCGCAATACATTAAAAACTGCGCCATTTTTGAGCTTCACTAGGGGTGTGCACTCTGGGTTTAGAAATTATTTTTTCAACGTTTTATGGGCTGGCAACTATTAAGCTTTTAAAATTTTATCTGAAAATCTCATGTAGCCTAAGATGCAGTGGCGTAACTAAGCCATGGAGCCCCCCTCCCCATCATTTGACTGATGTGCGCCCCCCCTTTGGTTGTGGCGCGCTCTCCATACCGCTGCACCGGGTCAAAATCAGTAGCTTTGAAAATCCTGGGTGGAGCATTTATGAACCATCTAATACCAAAACTGACAGTATTTCAATTTCAAACATCACAGATTAAAAGTAAATTCGTATGGCTTTTCGTGGTGGGGAGACCCTTACGATTGATGAACCATTTCGTTAAATGGTTCATCTATGGCTTAAGTTAATCATATGACTAATGGTTCATCTACGGCGTAATTTAATCATATGTTCAATCTATATCTATAACCACCCGTCCATCTGCTTTTCCAAACGCCATTCTAATTGAGAAAGTTTACACTTAACAGCAAGAAAACTATTGATGATACTAATTTTAAAATCCAATTCAGAAGGACTATGTTTATGATACTGTAGCTCCCATCTATAATCAAAACTTAAAAAACTGTATAGGTTATCTTTCATTGTAGTGGCGAAGGTGATATTGTGGAAGGTATCCATAATGAATAATTAGACGAAATTGTCACAACCACATTTATTAAAAATTTTTAGAAACTAGTTTCGGTTATTATACCATTGTCAATCTCAATCAAACTAAAACTAAAGTACAGAGAAGCTTAATATATAATGAACATGGAATGATGCTATTTGCTAAGCGAGAAAGGGCTGACCTTCATCGAAGGTTGTGATTGGCTGACAAGTCACGCCCCCTGGTGGGTGGAGTGACAAGCAAAAATATGAGTCAAATCAATAACTAAAAACTGTGAACATCTAGAAAGCAACAAAGAAGAAAAATACGTGATAAAGCTAGAATTGAATCAAATTAAAACTAAAAACTTCAAGTTTTAATTTGATTCAATTCTAGCCTTATTACATAAAAACTTCATGTTTTAATTCGATTCAATTCTAGCCTTATTACGTAAAAACTTTTAGTTTCAATTCCATTCAATTCTAGACTTATTACGTATTTTTCTTCTTTGTTGCTTTCTAGAGTTCACAGTTTTTAGTTATTGATTTGACTCATATTTTTGCTTGTCACTCCTCCCACTAGGGGGCGTGACTTGTCAGCCAATCACAATCTTCGATGAAGGTCAGCCTCTTTCTCGCTTAGCCAATAGTATCATTCCATGTTCAGTATATATTAAGCTTCTCTGTACACAAGTTTTAGTTTGAGATTGATAATAGTATAACAACTGAAACTAGTTTCTCAAAATTTTTAATAAATTTGGTTGTGACAATTTCGTCTAATTATTCAGTATAGGCTATCTTGTCATTTCTGTTCTATACTTTAAAAAGACAAATCATTATAAAATACATAAAACAGTTGGCAGTAATACATGATGAAATAATCATGCAAGTAATTGAGATATTATAAGACGCACATAGAATTGGGCACACAACTATTTGAATATATTGGAATGAGCACTGCTCGATTTTCCAAAGAGATGTTTGAAACCGGCGATATGAGACGACAATAGAGCAATCAAACAGCAATTAGATAATACTGTTACGGGTTCTATGTCTAAAAATAACTCTGGCAACACTTGAATTTATCACTTTCACTTTATTTACACAAATAATCTCAACACTCACTGTTCAGTAATTTCTTACACAAAAATAAGCAATTGAAAACAGATAAATCGTTATTGTTCAACTAATAAAGAGATTTCAATAAACTGTACAAAAATCAATCACTAAATGTCAAATGGCCGATCTAATATTGAATAATAACTGTACAATAAACTGTCTAATAATATTCAAAAAGAAACGTAGAGGAAAAACAATTAACTTACGTAGCACAAGTCCGTAATACAGTAATAGGTAAAATAATTATCACCATAGAACTGTCAAAAGAATTATCACTACTGACAACGAAAGTTCATTAGATGGTTTGTAATAGCGCAAACGGGATTGCACTGTCTGTATTAACGGGAACTGTCATTACTGCCACTTATCTCGACGAGTTTCAAACAAGACTGAACTAATTTACAAAAGTCTCCCTCTATTTATATAATTGAGATATCTCTCGATTTTTTTTATCAACTTCTACCGATTTCTAAAATAAACAATGAAAGGCCTTCACACCTTCCACAATATTCGATAAGATTCCATTAATGTCTAATAAAACAACTAGAACATTCTACAAAGGTCCAAGTAAACACCATAAAAGTGTCAAAAGCAGAGTAATTAATTGCTTAGAAGTAAACATTTACATAGCAGATAACACCGAGAACCACTGTCCTTCTTTCTCTCTATTTTCACCATTTTCATATTTACTACAATACATTACATGCGTAGACTACAATACAATACATCTTTATAGCCAATACAAATAAACAAATACAAAAAATCTATAAAATGAATTCGTAATAGGCCTATACAAAAGAAAATTTATCAAAACAATTTTGCAATAAAATAAAAAATTTCTTGGCACCAACCAGCAAGGGAAACCTTGCTGGGTGAGAGTATCGGGTCCGCTGGGTGAGAGTATCGGTTCATAAAGTACAGTTTATAAGAAAATAGTTATTGAGAAAAAGAAAAAATTGTCACAAGTTATATAAGAAAATCCAAAGGCAAAGAAGCAAAAAAGGAATTAAAATATATGATTGATGATGAAGAAAAAATTATATATTATCCAATTATTCATCTTTTCCATCTTGAGTCTACCCTTATCAGTGAGAGAGCTGAACAATCTACTTTGAATGAAATATATTAATTTTGTGCTTAGATATCTCTATATATTTGCGTACTTTTGTTACTACCCCAAATGATCAAATCCTGCTCAGGATTCAGGTCGGCATCACATATATTCATTAATTAGTAGAACATCTTCTTTATCTAAAGCAAAATGTAGATATTGATATTTATTTATCACATCTTATGTTGCCAGGTCTAGTAAGACCTACGGCAAACACTAATAAATATAAACAAAAAGATAAATTACATTACAATAAAAGTAATTATAATTGAAATAAACGAGAGAAAGTAGATGTAGTTGGAGAGACATACCGTATACAGTATATCTTCACGTAAACAATTAATCACGTGAACATATACCCTATATAAAGAACACTATGGAGAACCTTTACCTTATACAGTCTATCTTCACGTAGCATTTGATTCCTACAATAGTGTAATTAGAAGGCTGCCCTTCCATAACCATGTCATTATCAACTGTCTATACTAGAAGACAATTTGATATGAAGTACAGTAGTTCCGTACGTGGAAGGTTATTATAGCGATTGTGTCAGATCAATTGTTATTCTGACTGTCATGATTATGCAGGAATGAATCACTCAAAGAGTATTGTTCTCCACTGAAATCCAAATCCCCTGCATATTGTAGTATGCGCTTGCTTCGAAAGCTATTGATAGCGTTGTCAATACTCAGAGCTTAAATTGTCAGCGTTTAGTGATCGAATGTTGATGTCACGCAACCCACCATGACACCATGCATCAACATGATGTTATTCACGTCTATACTCAAGTCATCAATCACTGAATGTCATCTAAGCTAGCTCATAGTGTCGTGGTCTGACATAATGGACTTTTCTCAAATAAAGTAGATTGCATTACATTATTAGCTTTCCTCTAAGTTTAGGAAGTTGAAAAGTATGTCGAATGGGTCCTTTTTATACCTTCCACATAGTGAATTAGTTTTTCAAAATAAATATGTTTGACCCATTTAATGGTATTTGAAACGAAATGAAAATATTTGAAAATAATATGAAGTTGATCAATAGCTGAAAACTGTCACCGATGTTGCACTTGTTGATCAATGAATGATAAATAATTGATGTTGAATACAACATCGACATGAAATCTTCTACCTCATTACCCCTTCAAGCTCATTAAACGTATCGACCTCATTAACATCCTCATCAAAAACTCAACAATAATTCAGTCCCGAGTGTACTCACCATCACCGGGTAGTCAAATTAATACTGTCTGTATTTACGTGGTAATTACGAATTACTTTATTGTTAGTATTTATTTTCGTAATGTTACGATCTAGTGTCGACATTAACACAGCTACATTATTGGAGAATCTTCTGGCTTGATGTTTAACTTATGATCTGATAATGATAATCGATGTTCACATACACATTGTTGAAAGTTTTGTAACAAGTAGCGGCCTAACAGCATGCAACGGTTATAGTTGTTATAAATGTTGCCAATATTCCAACTTTCTTTGTAGTGGTGAAGGAGATATTGTGGTAGATATCCATAATGAATAATAAGATGAAGTTGTCACAACCACATTTATTAAAAAGGTTTCGGTTGTTTTTTTAGTTTGTTTGAGATTGATAATGGTGTAACAACCGAAACTAGTATCTCACTATTTTTAATAAATGTGGTTGTGACAACTTTGTCTTATTATTCAATATTCCAACTGTCAGAATAGTTGTCAAAATATTTGTACACTGGTTAATTATTTCATATACAGTATTTCTCATTTATTTACATAGAGTAGTTTAACATGTGAAACAAGTAAATTCATTCAAGGAATCAAACATGGGAGCAACGTGTCAACTATCATAAAGGGTGGTGTGAATAAAGTTGAGTACGCAATGAAGCCCACATTGATCTGAGACCTGTGCATGGGTAATGAATTAGATGATGGTGATTGATGAGTTGGACAGACAGTTTTAGGTGCGGGTTCCGAACCACCGGGAAGTGATTTTACAACAGAGAAAACAGTCTTTTTTGCTGGCCAATCCAATCGGTCACCCTTACAAAGATGGCCCAGGAGTTTCGCAGTTTATCTCTGATTGAACAGATACCTGCTACGGCACTTGGTATTCATCAGCTGAGTATGTGGACTCTGTTGAGTGACTGGAGTCGACTGTTGATCTGTTGAGACGACTGGAGTCCGATCGGAAGACGTGTGAACAGCTTTGAGTCAAATTTTTATTCACATCTAATAACAAGAATATCAAGTGCTGAGTCAAAAATAAGAATTACTCAACAAACTCAAGATGGATGATGTGGATTAAGTTGAGTCAAAAATATGAGTCAATAGACTCAAGATGTGTTGTGTGAATAAAGTTGAGTAACTCACATTCTTGACTAAGCCCTTGGGATTCTTGACATTTGATGTTAATACAAATTGAGTCAATCACAGCTGTTTCTCACGTCTTCCGATTGGACTCCCGTCCAACAGATCAACAGTCGACTCCAGTCATTCAAAAGAGTCCACTCGAAGTTCTCAACAACTTTATTCACACCACCTATTACAATGGCAATTTAAAATGTATTTCTGTTCCAATTATAACAGAATTGTTAAGATGGCTTTAAAATGTTTTTTGCTGATGATGCCCACATGAGTCCGATACTTGTGCGTGGGTAATGAGAGGAACGATTACACATAAATGTCAGACGGAGGAGTGGGATTCGAACCCAAGACCAGCAAGCTGAAATTGCGACGCCCCAACCAACTGCGCCAAGCGGCCCGCCGCTTTCAAATTCAAACTTTCTGATCTATTGGCAATACCAACTTTAGCCTTCCATTAAGTTGGCTGCCCTATTGCGATGTTATGTGATGTGATGCCTGTGTGTGTATGTGTCTTTGTATGAATGGCTTATTGTTCATGCTAAACCCATGTTTCAAACATAGTTTTATATCTCATCATAATATAATTAGTCAATTTTTTACCTCAATATTAACCTATGATATGATATCAACAATTGCTTCTATCATTCTTGCTTGCTCCTTTAATTTTTTTCACTCATTTCTTTTACATATTTTTTTTTTGTTTCAAAACACGTTTTTTCTACTTTAATTTGATACATTACATTTATACCTTACTTACCATATTTTTGAAAGTGACAAATATTGTAATTATGAGTAAGTTATCTGCTTTTCTTCCCTCTTCATGTATGTTTTTACTATCTTGTTAAATAAGCTATAATAAATACTAGTTTGTTAAGTATAAATCGACAATCTTCTAGAACTCGTTCCTCTCTCACAGGCATGTGCCCATGTGAGGAGCCTCCTACATATCATATTGTGTTATATTTTGCATTTTCTATGAAGAATAAAACTATTTCAATTTCAATAAACTCTTGAATGAACGTTAAGAATAACTAGATAGAACACTACCTAGTATTTGAGGAAACGCCAATGTAACGGGAATCAGTGGATTTCCTAGGAGGGGTTATTTGTGTCAAGCCGACCTGGCAAACAGACTAAACTCGATAAAACGCAATCGAACAAGCTCTCAAGTAAATACACATGAGTACAACTACATTAGTGGTTGAGCTGGATGTGAGGAATCGTTGTGGAGAAGATCAACTGCTTGTAGATTGTAGCAGTAGCGTGTCTGCTTATCGGGTCTGATCAGCTGCGATGACCTTGCGCCCTAGTCCAAGGTCTGGGCAGAGCACTGGGTCGAGGGGGGCTACGTCACCGCAATCCCGGGTTCATTACGATTCGACTCAGTTACACGACGACCTTGACCAAATCCCAAACGGGTCGCAAGGATGGCAAAGCAAAGCAGGGACGCCACCCGGGCCACCCCTCCTGCCATACATGTAATTTGCCAATGGAATGTTGACCAACTATGCAGAGGAATCAATTGGAATCCATTAAAAAGCTCCAGTGACAGGAAATGTTCAGGAGATAATCACAAAGAGAATTCTGAATAACTGTTCATGTTACCACCACAGTATTTTCTAAGTACATATATGACGTCAATCTCAGAAAGACGGTGATCATCATCGGTTAGGTGTATAGAAAGAGTAAATAGATTAGATTCATGTAGGCCGTTGTTCAAGAGACTTGGTCTCCTAACTGTACCCTGCTTATATGTGTATGAAGCTACTTTATATGTAAAAACGAATGATATTAACCAAAATCTTGATGTACATGATTATAATACAAGAAGCCGAGGAGATTATCACTTGGTGAGTCACAATAGTAGCTTATTCAAACAAAAACCTAGTTATATTGGTAGGAAATTCTACAACAAGCTACCGCAGTTTTTGAAGAGTCTTGAAAATATAGAAATATTTAAAAAACAATTGAAGAAATATTTAGTTGATAAAGCTTTTTATAGTGTACAAGAGTTCCTTTCACATCAAAATTAAGCCTCACCTCAACTAATTGAAGTAATTACGGTATCTAGTGTATAATATTGTTGATCTGACTTGTCTTATACTCCTTAACTGGAGTCTCCAAGCGTAATCTACCAAAAAAAAAAATGTTACATTGAGGCCCGCATTTATGAACCTGTTATCTGTGATGTTTTCCATGACGAAATTACTTGATGAACAATCTAATATCAACACTGACCATGTATTTCTATTCAAATTATGACTTTTACTCACTTATACTGCAGGAATGCATTTCGCTTCAAGGAGAAGCTTCATCAGCCTTCACACCTGTTTCAGGGAGTTGAGAGTTTGGGTATTAATCTCTATAATGTCTTGCCCAAACGCGTCAAAAGATTGAAACTTGACAGATTTAGAATTGGATTGAAAAATTCCTAAAAAATGTTGTTTTTATTCTGTAAGTTTATTGATCATTTCACCACGAATCAAACAATTAATATATTTACGCCTCCAACTCTATGACACGGTAGAGTATTTATTTTGAAAACGCTATGACAAATCCGTATACCGCTTTCACAAGAGGTCACTGGAAGACATAAATATCTATCTATCATATATGATGAAATATGATGTCAATATAAAAAAAGTGGTGTTCATTATTGAAAAAACAAGTTAGTAAATTTTTATCTGTATTTTTGAACCTACTTCGAAGCTTAAATCACTCAATGGGGACTTGAAAAGTCTTTTGAGGGAATACTTTCCAAGTTTCCCTTGAATTGAGGAGCTCCAAAATTCATAATGTAGTTCAGGTTCATTAGGGAATATTTATTTGGAAAATCAAATTGTTGAATACAAAATATTTTTTTTAATCAAAACCCCAACTATTGCAATAACCGCAACTATAACCCTAACTACAAAGAAGCAATAAAGCTGGAAGTATTCTAGAAGAAATTATTGTAGCTAGTATATACAAGAACAATTATTTAGAAATCAAGCCCTGGACCAATGGTGATCTGAACTATAGCTCACGCCACCAGATTATACGGCTCTGAAAATTGCGGTGTTGCCAGATATTGGACCATGCCAGCAGCTGATAGTAGAGAATAATAAACTTCTATGCTCGAATTCTGTAAGACATTCTGGACAACACTACACTACAGTAGGAACAATTGGTCTGGGCGCACGGCCGTTTGGTAGTCAGCCATGGCGAGGGGAGTGTTTATCGCTCATTACTAAAAACATGTGGCCCGTGCGACGCTGCAAATGTCTTCAAGGTCAACTAGTCAACTTTTAACAGGACGGCTAGTAGTGAAACCAGAGCCACGCGCCCAGACTAATTGTTCCTACTGTACTCGTATCGTGTATACAAGTCTACTAGTAAACAAGTCTGATGCTAGCAGTAATATGGTTTGTCACTGCAGTTTCTTTTTGCTTCACAGCAAAAATAGCAGTCTAATTTTTACCTGTAACTTGATTGCAGGTGAAGATAATTATAGGAAGAGAACAATTATGAACACATTGTATTGTTCATTGATTTTATTATCTGAGAGTTGAAAAAGTTATGAACAATCAGAGAAGAAAATTATGAAAAAATCTATGTTATCCTTTTAGAACACTATACCACATGCCACCTATATCGAGTAAATTCATTTTTTAGTAGACTGGAATTCGATGTCTGATCGTGTAAAATCTTTTTATTGTTTATTTTATATCAATAAGTCATATTCATGACAATTTTATCTAGCTGAACCGATTATTCATTTAACCTCAACGATTTATTCAACTATGAAGTAGCGTTGGTCAATACTGATTGCTCAACTGATTAAGTAGGCTATTCATTTCTTATGAGCAAGCCACTTAACATTAGCTTAGCCAGAACCTAACATTAGGCCTACATACGAGCAGAATGAAATCAAGCAATTACCAAATACTTCAACTCTAGTATTAATCTAAATACAGTAAGTTCCAAAACTGTTATATTTTCAGAATTTATCAATCAATTGCATATATTTATAATTGAATAATATTTGTAGTTGGTGTACTCAAACTAATAAAAAAGTTCATGTTTGGAAGTCGGTTAAAAATGAATTAGGCGAAATGCTTAAAAAACACATTCAAAATTGCAATATAATAGAGAAATGCCAAAACTAGATGGCCTTGAAGAATTGGAAACATTCCAACATTCCGATTATAGCGGGGGAAAAAGAGTTGACTAACTTCTGGTATAATATTACTGTGGTGTCAAAAATTGTTGTAAAAGTATGCTTAGAGCTTACATAATCATTGAAATTAGATATGCAGATAAATTGGTTCGTGAGCGAAATGTTAAAAACTGGTATTTATCGACTGACACTTGTTTTGTCTGGTAAAATAATTGGGCAGAATATCATGGAAAGAGAAATAGGCTACGAATTTATTACAAGTATTTATTCATTCACCTGTTAAAAAAAATTGGTCGTGTATTATGATGAGAAAATTACCGGTTATGTTTTAAGACTAGTCTAAACCTGTAACGTTACAGAAGGACCGAATTTTTGACAGCTTTGACAAGTTCACAAGGGAATTAATTTTTCTCTTTCGTAAGATACCATGTTTTCTGAAATTGGAAACAAAACCAATATCGTAATTGAAATTATCTTCATGAGAGTGAAAAGTACTGTAATGTTCAAAACAGGAAAACTGATAATTAGGCTATTTATAGGTTACCATTGTTTCAATTAGAAATATTTAAAAATGAATTTATTTGAAATTTATTTTGTGACAACCAGGAATACATTGTAAAATATACAAAAAACGTGAAAGAATATTTAAAAAAAATATGAATTATAATAAGAAAATTTATTTAATTTAAAAACTGCATGGCATTGTAACATTTAATAAAAATAACTAAGTCAGTATTATCGCTTCAGAATTAACTTTTATGACAGCTAGAAAAACTATACGTATTTTTGATGGAGAATACTTTTGATTTTTTTCAATTTTCAATTCAGAAAGTAATGGATAGCATGAATTAAGAAACATTTTACATTTGCATCCAACATACAATAAAAGAAGAGATAACATTATTAATTCTAACTTTTCATGTGAAATTTAACGACTTGCAGTCAATTATTTGTTAAGAATAAGTATAACTCACTTAATCTGTTGGCCGAGCGCTTTCAAATCTATGAGATCCATCTTCATCTGGATCTATGAGGCCTCTGAAGATAGATCTCATAGATTTGAAAGCGCTCGGCCAACAGATTAAGTGAGTTATACTTATTCTTAACAAATAATTGACTGCAAGTCGTTAAATTTCACATGAAAAGTTAATATTAACAACGCAGTTCGTCATGGAACAAGAAATCCAGGAATTATTAATTCATTGAAGTGATTGAAATAGGCTTAGCCAAAGTAGTCAGATTAGCACTTTAAAAATAATTATTGTTCCTCATGTGAATTCTCTCTACCCGATCAATGTTTAGCAAATACAAAACTATCATGAAACATAAAATATTGAGAGGCCGTGTCGCAAAGAGAAACTTATCTGAGGAAGGTGTAGGTTTAGGTTTACTACGACTGTAGCTGTAGACAATATAAATAGAATAAGAGATACCGTTCTATTAACAGCATAGTTCATAAAGTGACAGTTTTTATTAAAAAACGACGCAATGGTCCAATCCACTATCCACATGGCTTGAAAATCTATAAATAGCAAAATCTTCTTGAAGGATTTCTAAGTAATGCCATCTCTTTTAAATTTTTTAGAGTGGATGAAGCCCACATGGGTATGAGCCCTGTGCGTGGATAATGAGTTGGATGATGGTGATTGATGAGCTAGACCTACAGTTTAAGGTGGGTTCCGAACCACCGGGAAGTGATTTTACAGCAGAGAATTCATGATTATCCCAATTATATTAAGATTTTGTTGAATGCCATTTCCGAAACATTCAAACTAGCCAATATTGTATTAAATATTTCATCACTCATTTTGTTATTCAAATATTTCATCACTCATTTTGTTATTCAAATATTTTATCACTCATTTTTTATTCAAATATTTTAAGAAGTTAATAAGAAATTCTATGTTATATTTTAGAAGTTTATAGAAGATTTGGGGCCGACTACTTGTATTAATGTATCACTTTCAGCTAGAGGCCAGTCTGTGGCCCAATTCCGTCGCAACTTAAAAAAAATTACTGTTGGACAAACCTTTGTACTCCGTGCATGAGTTTTTGGCATTGGATGACAGCTTGGTGCATGGCTACTTCTCGGCTGTTTAAAGTTTGTTTTTCTGCTGTTTGCTTGCTTCCGGATTTGGTATGTGTGAGCCCGCTTATGGGTTTTTATTTCTTTCTGTGTTTTTTGTGTGCTGCCATCTTGGTTATGGTAATTTTTCACTCCTTGACATGTCCTTGTGTGAGTGCACCCATGGGTGTACTCGACTTATGGACTTGATAATAATAATAATTAAATTTAAAATCTTTTCAGATTAAAGTGAATACTTTATTTTAAACTTTTTAGTACTAGAATATTCAATTTTTGAGTATCATTTCATTGAAGTCTGTTTCTTTTTTGTTTTAAAATTTGTTTTATTTCAAGAAATGGTCCAAATATTTCTTTTATCATCAATTTAATACTTCATTCAGCTATTTGAAATGAAACGTTACTGAGCTAACGTAAAACATTAAACTGAAAATTCTTGAAGCTTATTGGAAAACAAATAACATAAATAAATTGCTAATTAAAAAGGTTATTTGATTGTTTTACAGTTTATTATGTTTGAATGTGAGCTTCTAACTATACATTCCATAAACAGTGAATATAATTGTTGCACTCGTGAACCACTAGAAATTCAGTTTGTGAATGCGCTTGACAAAGCACAGAATTTCCAAATTACCACAAGACTTCAATTTATATTGGGGAGGTGTGCTTTTACATAGCAACACATACAGATAACATTGAACTACAAACCTGCAGTTCAACAATAATTTTTTGATAAAAATTGACCTCAAATTTCCAGATGTTTTGTGTTTATCGGAAATTCTTATCAATATGAATCATAATTCTTAGCAAACAATGAACAAATAATGAGATTGAGATATGAATTATCTACAACAGTGGAACATGTACTGAGGCGAGTCCATAACGTTTTTATAATATGAATAATTTATGATATAAATAAGGGGGTTAACAGGTAATAATTCGGGAGGTGGGGGATATCTGACTTGTAGTGGTAGTAATGCAGGGTTAAAAAATGGGAATAAATAAAAATAATAAAAGAAATAATTGAACACGATAATAAAACGTTCAGGACCATCCCAGTTATTCTTCATTAAAATTGATTTTTCTACACAATAATTAATGTTACATGATGCAGCAAAGTGCGTGCTGTAGTATTGAATAATTCAATTTACGGATAATTTAATTTAATTACAAACTATTCAAATTGTAAACCAAAGAACCTAAAATTTGTATTTTTCATTTATATATTTGTAAAGAAAGCAGCAGTGGGCTATGCCTGTTGTATCTTTACTTGGTTGTGTGTTGAATAATAAATAAATAAATATTAATTTTCAAATTGCACTAATAATATTAATTGATTACATATTACAATAATCATATTAAAATATTCAAGGCCAATTTACCATCTCTTCTTCAACCCATCAACATTAATTTCTCCATTTTTTTAGAATAATTATTATTGTAATACGTTATAAATGACTTCAGTTGAAAGTTCATCAATTCATAGCCTAATATTAATTTCTGCTGATGAATGGATAGAAAAATTGCATCGCATGAAGATGACTACAGTATCGTACTGTATTTCGCCGAGCATTACAAAAGAATATCAATATCACAGAATTGGACAGTCTTTGGAAGTAGGTATGATGAAAAGTGGTAGCTGTCTTGAGCTCTGTCATTTTCAATGTATAGAATGCGTTATTTAGTCATGCTACCTACTTTTTGTCCCCCTACGATTATTATATCAAGGTCACGTCATCAGGAGATAGGAGGCTATCATTACATTACCGCACTAACAAGACACTGCTATGCTCTTCTCAGTCTGAATTAGTCACCAGCCACCACTCGCACTGCTTTAAATTTATACCAATTTGGAACATATGCCCTTGCTACCTAACCAACAAGAATAACTCAAGAACAGGATATGGAATTTTTAATAAATCCGTGTATCTATTACAATTAAATGCAATTGCAATAAATTTGGTTCAAACAATTCGGAAGTACTGTAAGCCTTTGCAAACTAACTTATGAACTACTAAAAAAGTGGTTATCACCAACCATGGAATTTTCGAAAAAATGAATATACGGTACTTATTCTTACAATTGAATCAAAATGTTTATATATGACCACTTCCTTTACCATACTTGTTATAATTTTATTTTGTAGAACTGCAGAATTTAAAAGTTTCAAGTCTCTGTAACTTATGTATTGCTCATTCATGCAAGCTTCAGAACAATCAAAATATCCCTAGCACTAGACTAAGCGACAACTGTAGAATTAACGACTTAATTCTGTGATTAATTCAAAGGTTTGCTAAATTAGGACCGAATTCTTCATGAACTTTTGAATGTTTCATGTATAACTTATTAAAACCATCCTATTAGAAAAATTAAGAAGTAAGGGTTCTGCAATTTCAAATAAAAAATGCAAAATTTAAATTCTGGATGGATTATTGTGACAATTCACTTATTCTATTAATTTTGAACGAATTACTTTTAGGTAACTGATTAGCCGGTTAATAATAAAATCAGGTTTTTGATTGTTCAATTACAGTACGGTACTGTATTAAGAATTCACTATTCACTGTAGCCTACTATATTCTTCTTTTTGCTGACAGTCAATCAGACACCTTACTACACACTAACTTACCTACTTTAATTATACTAAATTTTATTATACACGTCACATGGTCTCCTTCTGCAAGGGTAAAGATCCAAAGATTCGTTACAAATCAAACAAGCCTACTACCATAAATCCACTACCGTACAAAATTTGAATAGAAAAACATTTAATATCATGTTTTAAGCTACTACAATCAATAATAATTTCAGATCCTTAGAAATATCAATCCATTCACCATCTTTGCATCTACTTAACTACTTATAAATCTCTAAGAAAAGAATCTTTAGTTCGCAATAAGGATTCTAACTTGTCAATACATGATTCAATATTCTAAAATCAGGTAAGCGAGTAGGTTGGCTTGACCTTGAAGTACCCGTATCCCGTACCCTATACATGCTCCCATGTATCAGTTCCCATGATTTCATCATTTCGCCACTAAAAAGGGCGGGAATTCGCAAGTTTAGCATGTATGAAAACTGGGAGGAAGAAATCGTATTAATAATGAGTAAACGTTGTTGGAGATAAATACCTCGTTATATTTATCCGATGCAAATCGCTGAATCAGACACGTTTTTCCACATTTTGAATCGCCCACAACAACAACCTTGCAATCCACATCGGTGTAGTTAGCTTCAATGGCTACATTCGGTGCCGAAGACTTCTTCTTGTTCTTAGACGCCGGCATGGCGAAAAACTATTGAAGATTGCACCACACACTGAATATTACACTGCAACACGCGGATACCGAAATAAAACACTCAAATCACCAACACTCACAACTAACCTCTTTCAGCGGCACGTTGAGCCGAACTGAATCAAAACTGGTTCAGCATTCAGCAAGACCTTGCCGCTAGCCACGGCCACGCCACTGTTCATTCAAGTCGCCCACCAGCTACTTTGCGCGCTCTTGTGGCCGCTGCTCTAACTACGTCTTACAACCTTTCCCACTACAAACACTTTCAAAACGTTTTTGTACTGCTATTAACAGAAAGACGGCTAGCTGAATCAAATTAGATCGAAGACTAAATTTCTAGATCCTTACGGTAGACTATTTTCCCTTTTAATAAATAGTCTGCCTACTGCCATGTGATAATTTACCGGTTCTATTATCAATTCAATTGTTCTGATAATAATAGTAATCAGTAGCCCGTACCTGTAAATAAAATGTTATATAGCTGTAGACTCTGACTAGACTCTTCGCTAAGTTTTTGCAGTATACTGGTTACACGTACTGGTAAACGTATGGTCAGTTTAATTTCCAAGATTTTGTTCAAATGTATTTTACTATATTTTTGAAAGAGAAATAAACTCATTATTCAAGTGTGGCAACTTCAACATTATTCAACTTCAGCTTGCTGTCATTTAAGTGGTCGTGGGTTCGAATCCCGCTCCACCGTCAGGCATTTATGTGTAATCATTCATCTCATTACCCACGCACAAGTCTCGGACTCATGTGGGCATCACCAGCAATAAAAAAAATCAAATATTCACGTAATAAAGACGTTGTCAATGTCGGTTCAAAGGAGTATGGCCCTTCCAAATCTAAACGTTACTGGTGAACGGGTAGTAAAGATGGTAAACTTTCAAAAAAAGGTCAGCTAAATACTAATTTGTGACCCCTCTCCCACCAACTTTCCAGCTAGGACCGCTCTTGTACGTTGTGAATTAGATTTTTATTTGTGTCACTCATAACGATAAATCAATAATTATGTTCCTGGATTTCTTGTTCCATGACGAACTGCGTTGTTAATATTAACTTTTTATGTGAAATTTAACGACTTGCAGTCAAATATTTGTTAAGAATAAGTATAATAACTCACTTAATCTGGCCGAGTACTTTCGAATCAGAGGCCTCTGAAGATGGATCTCATAGATTCGAAAGTACTCGGCCAGATTAAGTGAGTTATTATACTTATTCTTAACAAATATTTGACTGCAAGTCGTTAAATTTCACATGAAAAGTTAACAATAATTATCTTTTTTATTATGAATTATATGAATATGATATATTAATAGAGGCTGTAGCGAGAGGATATTGTCAGACTGCGGTTTAAATTTTTGATACCTTGTGAGAACGTTTAGTGATCCAAAAGTGAATACTTCCAGAAAATTCATGATTAAATCTTTTTAAACCCAATGCCGGTCCCTGGATGGGAGGCAATCGGAAGGGAAACACTCACTAGGGAAGGGAAAGATGAATTGAACAACTAGCTAAAAAACAAATCTCAATTCGTAACCCCCCAAACTAACAACTTATTTAGACCGGGACTGATTTACTACCGTACATAAAAAGAGCTCGTCACAAAGAATTAAAGAACTTTAATTCTAACAAAATGTAAAAGCATAAACAAAAACTCTCGAACATTTATTTTTCGCTTCTTTTCTGAAATTGACACCAACTAAACAATGAACATAAATGATAAGTTTTAGTGCATCTTTTGAATTAAGAATAAACTGAAACTGACAGAGCAACTCCTCTGCCCACAAATAGGGTTACCATACGTCAGGATTTGTCCTGACATGTCAGGATTCTGAGGCTCTCGTCAGGACTGTGGTCTTTTTAAATGAATTGTCAGGATTTCTTGATATTCAATTAAATAGAAAAGATTTTCTCTATATTTTGTATTCAAAGAGAAAAAATATTCAAATTTACATGACAGAAAATAATTAACTTGAAATTATTATCAAGTAAATTGGATAGACTGAATCAATAGTGAAACTAATTAGTAATGTTATATTTGATTTGGCCAGCTACCTTATCAAGTACATTTTTGTCCTTTGACACTGTTTTATGAAAATCTTCACATGTCAAGTTTCAAATTGTATTGCACTACAAGCAAAGCCTGGATTGAGGTTATAGATAGATGGTTTCTTTGGTCATTGACTTCCCATCAAAGAGAAAATTCATTCTACCTTTGCATTCTGGGCAGTAACAGCAAAAATATACAGACAGACAGACAAATATTCAGGGATTCTTGCAGTATTTTTATTGCTGAAAGTTTATACCCACAACGTTTGAGGCATTACATCAAGAAATGAGTCTTCTTGTTTCAATATAAATGTGTTAAAAACTGCTGTTGAACAATTTCACATCATTGATGTGAAACCACTCAAGTAATGAATTGATGAAGCCATTTGATAATTATTTCGCTTTCCTTCAGTACCAGCCAATTGAAAATTCTAAAATCATCCAAAGGCTGCATCCACTTTATCCACTTGTCCAAGTAGTCAATGCAAGTTTGATACATATTATTAACATCTCGCTCAAAAAGTTTTTTCTTTTCCAAAGAAGTAGATTTTTGCAGCAATTCTTCAACTTTGAGAGGCATAAAACTTGCATTTGCTCTTGCACTTAATACAGGGATATTTTATGCTTTGTATTACACAGCTATTACATTTTCGTAGTGTCAGGAATTTTCTGTGGAAATTTGACCATTTGTCAGGACTTTTTAACATTCCATATGGTAACCCCACCAGCGAACAAGGTTTATCCTTCTGCTGGTTGGTGCCAAATATTTTAAAGGAAACATTTTTATTCTTTAATTACTCCAATAAATTAGTTGTATTAATTTCTGTTTGTATCTTTTTTTTAAATTGTGACAATAAAGAAATTTGAATTTGAATAACCTAGTCTAGTAATTTCCGAATGCGAATGTGACAAGGAGCAAAGCGTTTTTAATTAATTAAATTTTGAATTAATGGAATAAACAGGCTAGTTCTGTACCTGTGTTTGAAGCTAGAGAACTAGTGAATAGACAAATATTATTTTGATGAGATGGCCTAAAGTCTGTGGCAAAGTAGACTCCAGTTTGAAACTTTTGATACGTTGTGAGAGCTTTCGGTGATGCAAGCGTGAATATTTCAGCCTCATGCACATTACACTGCCGGCTGCTGACACTCTGTGAGAGAGTTCTAGAGCGTGCTCGAACTTATTCAAGAGGCTCAGAATGGAGTTTAAACAGCCCGGTCTAAATCCGCTTCTGCTCAGCCACCAATCACATGCCATAAAGCTGCCAGCGATTGGCTAGCAGCGGCAATCGAATGGCGTTTTCAAGCAGAAAGCCGCACTTCTTTTTCAAGAAACCGTACACTCGACAGAACTCTCTCCCTAGTCAGTAGTCAGCTCACCCTGAAACTGACAGAACTGCGCCTCTGTTCACAAACAGTTGAAAGGAGCACCGAGCAGGCCATCATTGATTCTTTCAACAGTTTTGCTGCCTACCTCCTTTGCGGCCGTTCTGATCCAAGCCGCAGTTCGTTATTTTGATAGCGTTTGAATAAATAATGCCCTCTTACAAAGGCACGTGTGGCTTTTTCAAAGCTCCACATCAAGTTCAGCGTTCAGTTCAGAAAGTTTCGAAACAACTTCACATGATGAGCGAGAGAACTCGTTGCAGATGACACTGGCAAAATGCTCTTGCAGTTGAGAAGCTAGAAAATCATGAAGGGCTTAATTCCACAACCACCTTCTTGACTATTTGCACGCACAATATAGGCTAATTCTGTATCTGCGGTTGAAGCTAGAGAACTAGTGAATAGACAAATATTATTTTGAAATAATTATATTAATTAAGTTTATTATATTACTATTTTAGTATTATTATTAATATTTATTATAAGTTATTAGTATTATTATATTATCACAAGTTAGTTTGAAGTGACTGACAATTGAATAAACTGACAAATATACATAAACAGAATTTATTAATTTCGAATTCCTTTAATTGCTATTACTTTATACTGAAGACTTCCGCAATGGCGGATATTGACAACAGCATTGAACAGCTGATGGGAATCGATGAATGCTACTGTACAATGCTGTTACTGTACAATACTGATTCCCATCAGCTGTTCAATGCTGTTGTCAATATCCGCCATTGCGGAAGTCTTCAGTATAAAGTAATAGCAATTAAAGGAATTCAAAATTAACAAATTCTGTTTATTATATTATTATTATTTAGTTTATTATTTCAATATCAATTTTATTCATTTTCCCTACAAAAATAATTACGGAAATTATAATATCTTTCATTACTTATTTTAAACGAAAATAAACCTTACTAGTGAATTCAACACTTACTAATTATTCGTGTATTTTATACGTTTCTTCATAATGTGCTAATATTATCGTGCGTTACGTATGACTTATTTTGCATAAATTGCATGAGGTACATCTACTTGAAAATTATTGTAAAACGACCCTATTGACAACCACATTATTATGACAGATCACACGTTATATCTGAAAAAAATGTTTGTGAAATTTATTAGATAATTTTCTTTTTCAACTCAATTTTTTTTTTTTTTTTTTTTTTTTTTTTTTAATTTACGTCTTGGAGACTCCAGTTAAGGAGTATAAGACAAGTCAGATCAACAATATTATACACTAGATACCATAATTACTTCAATTAGTTGAGGTGAGGCTTAATTTTGATGTGAAAGGAACTCTTGTACACTATAAAAAGCTTTATCAACTAAATATTTCTTCAATTGATTTTTAAATATTTCTATATTTTCAAGACTCTTCAAAAACTGCGGTAGCTTGTTGTAGAATTTCCTACCAATATAACTAGGTTTTTGTTTGAATAGGCTACTATTGTGACTCACCAAGTGATAATCTCCTCGGCTTCTTGTATTATAATCATGTACATCAAGATTTTGGTTAATATCATTCGTTTTTACATATAAAGTAGCTTCATACACATATAAGCAGGGTACAGTTAGGAGACCAAGTCTCTTGAACAACGGCCTACATGAATCTAATCTATTTACTCTTTCTATACACCTAACCGCTTTCTTTTGGATCTTAAACACCCTATCAAGATTTTGTTTTGATGAATTACCCCATACTAAGATAGCATACCTAATATGTGACAGTAAGAGCCCATGGTAAGCTGTAAAAAGTAACTTTTTGTCATTCAATCTAGCGAGCTGTCGCAGGACAAATACCCCAGATGAAATTTTACTACATATTTTCTCAATGTATGGAGTCCAGGTCAATCGTCTATCCAACGTAACTCCTAGAAATGCAATTTTTTCTTCCTGATCTAATTGATTATCGTTTACAAACACGTTTATAGCCCTATCTTCATTTAAATTATGTTTGTTTTTGAATTGAAGGTATTGGCATTTTTTACTATTTATAGTTAATTTCAACTGGTTTAAAAATTGGACAATGGACTGCACACCTATATGGGCACTTATTTCTAAATTATCTAGAATGGAATTGCTGAAAATGAGTGATGTATCATCAGCAAATAAGAGGGCTCTACCACTAATTAATTCTTTAGGTAAACGGTTGACATATAACAAAAAAAGCAATGGACCTAGTATTGACCCCTGAGACACTCCAGCTTGCACCTCTAATTTATTAGATTTATTCTTTACTATACTATTACCAACTACTGTAGTTAGTTCTACACATTGTTTTCTCCCAATAAGATATGATTCAAACCATTTCAGTTCAACCCCATTTACACCTACATTTTGCAGTATTTCCAATAAAGTTCTATGATTAACACAATCAAATGCCTTTGACAGATCTAAGAAGATTGCAGTAGCTTTATCACCTGAATCTATTATATCTATTAGTTTTTCAACTAGAGAAACTATGGCTGTTTTTGTTGATCTCCCTTTCTGGGGATAGTCATCACAGATAAAGTTAGCTTCTTGAAGGTGCAGAAGTAACCTATTTAGAACTACTCTTTCAAAAATTTTACTTATTACATTTAAAATACTAATGGGCCTATAGTTTTCTACCTTTTCTCTATCGCCACTTTTGAAGATTGGCAAGATCTTCCCCTCTTTTAAATTATCTGGAAAAACACCTTGTTCTAATGAATGATTGATCAGATGAATCAAAGGGTCTAACAATTGATCTTTACATTCTTTCAGAATTTTACTGGATACCCCATCCATTCCTACAGTTTTTTTTATTATTTAAACTATCAATGATATTTGACAACTCGTCTTGGCATACTGGGTGGAATTTTAATTCGTTCTGAATCCCCTCAGTATTCCTCATGTTTGCATCACTAATACCTGTATTAAGAGATTTTTGAAGATCCTTAGCAACCAGTTGATAATATCTGTTAAAGAAATTACAAATGTCTACACTATCATCAATATATTTTTTATTTTCGTTAATTATTCTGGGGACACTAGTATAAGCATCTACATGAGCTACTTGCCTATTTTTGTTTATTACATCCCACACTGCTGTGTTAAAGTACACACTATTATTCAAAATTTCAGCTGTTTTCTTACATTTCGCTCTTTTCACTTCTTTCATATAGTTTTTCTTTAGAGCTTTGTAATTTATCTTCACTTAACATATTTCTAGATAGTTTGAATTCATCATATGCATCTTTAACCCTATTTCTTTCTGCAAGGATATCATCAGTTATCCACTCTTCAATCTTGTCTAATTTGTTCTTTACAGGGACTTTTATAACTGGACAACTCATAGTAATATGAAACCTTAAAATATTAATGAAACTATCATATTTGTCATTTAAACTATTGCTATTGTAAACCCTACTCCAGTTTTCTTGTAGCAGATTCTGCTTCAAACAATCGATATTCCCCTGTTCACATTGTTGAATTTCTTTCATTACTCTACTCTTTTTAATTGATTTATGACCTTGCAACCCCACCTCTAAGATTTGATAGTCATGATCAGATAGTTCCGAGCCGCCTAATCTTGTTTTAGAGTAATCTATATTAGTAAGGATGTTATAAATTATTGTTTGTGATGTTCTTGTGACTCTGGTATATTCATGAACTTTTATTTCCAAGTTATTCATGCATATAATATCCTTTAAATCTTCTGTCATTTTATTCTGTGTTGCAAAGTCTGTATTGAAATCTCCCGCTACAATAACGTTTGTAAAACGAGTAGTAGTAATCTCTAAAAGCCTATTGAATAGTTCACAAAAATTGTTCCATTCCCCATTTGGTGACCTGTAAATACCTAACACCACTACTTCGAAATTATTGTCGATTTTCACTCTCAAACCAGTAACTTCTAAATCCATTTCCACAGCAAATTTCTCTACATATTCTAAATTAAATGTTTGCATATTCTTAGCATTTTTAGTGAAGATAGCTACTCCCCCACTTCGATGAGATGTCCTGCAATACGACGTTTTCAATGAATAGTTTGGAATATTAAGTTGTGACAATTCATCTTCTTTTAAACCATGCTCTGTGAAAATAGCTATATCAGGAGCCTCTTCTTTAAAAAATACTTCGATTCTATCTATTTTGTTACGAATGTATTGAATATTCTGATGGAACACAGTGAGTACCGGTACTTCCCTATCATCCCTTATTACTTTATCGTTGCTTTTGCATATTGAAGTAGATTTACTTAATCTCTTAGAATCTTGAGAGCCTATCAGATTGCTACAAGAGTTCCTTCCACTAATGCTATCCTGATTTTTTGATCGATTAACGTCTTTTAATACAATTGAAGATATGAATTTATCATCTGAAACTAGTTTCCCTTCCCGGTTTTCAGCCACTTTACTAAAAAAGGTTCGTTAGATGATTGTTTAGGAGAATTATTGACAGTAGATTGCAAACGACTTTCAATCAGCTCTGCCAGCCTATTACAAAATATTACTTTGCCAGATTGATTTAGATGTAGACCATGATTAGTGAAGTTTTGTTTTTTCAGCCTTTCATTTAGAAAACAAATCCCCAACTGCTTAGAATTCTTATTTTTTAGGCTGTTGATTGTATTATGAATTGATTTATTTGTTGACTTAATGGCTTCATTTAGCTCTGGCCTATCAAACCTATACGGAATTGTACTTATTATTACATTAGTTTTTTGGCTGAGTGGCACAATCTCTTTAATTTGTTCATTTATTTCAGGAAGATGTTTTAGATTAGGTTCATTTATATTGTTTGAGCCACCCAGTACTATTAGAAAATCGTTTTTTCCAAAATCTTTAGTTTGTTCCTGTGCTGACTCTACGATAGCGTTTATAGGGGCACTTGGTTTGAAAAAGCTATGAACTTCATACTTATTTTTTAATCTTTTATTTAGTAGGTCACTACAGTCTCGTCCATGACTGGATGTCAAGAGCAGTACTCTACCTTTCCTATCGTTATTTGCCCTTACTTTAGTTTTGGTTGCTGTTTGCAAAACCTGACTATACGTTTTTGTTTGACCATTTCTATTTATTTTTTCCCCATTTGATTTAGGTTCTACTTTTTCTGTATTGATCAGAGGTTCAGATCTTACATTAGCCAAGTTTATTTTTGATTTTAATATTTCGATTTCCTCTGACATAGACCTACATTGACTCGTGAGATTTAGTATTTCAGTTTTATGGTCTTCCTGCTGCAATTTTACAATAACTTCCAGAGATTTTATGTGATCCACTAACCCTATTCGTTCTTCCTCAGAATTTTTTAGTGATGTTTCTAATTTTGTTTTCAATTTGGTGTGATCACTCAATAGTTTAGCAACCTTTTCTTCTAAATCTACAGTAGCTTTAAGAGCTGTTGGAGATTTTTTCGTTAATAATTGCTGAGATCGCGTAGCTACTTGAGTTTTAGTTGAACAATTAGATTTAGATGCCTTGTTTGGACTCATTTTCCTAGCTAAAAATTGTTTTCAATTGATTTTAGTTAAATGTTTAATGAAATATTACTTAATTTATTACAATTGTCAACTTGAGACTATTTAATTACAAGAAAATTTATCAATATCGGTACACCTAACCTCGAAAATAGAATTTGACTTTTTATTTAAATACTTTAACTTATATTAGACAAGTTAATGATGTAAATTATTAAGATATTATGAATACTAATAATAATAAACAAAAATACTACTTATCCGTTCGAATTAAAATTCTATGCTTCAAAATTCGCAGAGCCTGTTCAGACAATGTATGCACAGTACCACTGCTACCTCAATTTTCAATGATTATACTATTGAATTTAACACTTCATACTTATTTGTGTATTATGTAAGTTGTGTTTAAAAATTTTATTATTGTAAGACTTTTATTATGATTGTTTTTAAATTGGCCAGCAAAAGAGACTCTGTTCTCTGCTGTAAAATCACTTCCCGGCGGTTCGGAACCCACCTAAAACTGTAGGTCCAACGCATCAATCACCATCATCTAATTCATTACCCACGAACAGGTCTCAGACCTATGTGGGCTTCATCCTACAAAAAAATGAATGCTAAGATTCTATTTTATATTAACTTTATTTTGTAATCATTATCAATGGTGATTTTTTTTTTTTTTTTTTTTTTGTAGATTACGTCTTGGAGACTCCCGTTAAGGAGTATAAGACAAGTCAGATCAACAATATTATACACTAGATACCATAATTACTTCAATTAGTTGAGGTGAGGCTTAATTTTGATGTGAAAGGAACTCTTGTACACTATAAAAAGCTTTATCAACTAAATATTTCTTCAATTGATTTTTAAATATTTCTATATTTTCAAGACTCTTCAAAAACTGCGGTAGCTTGTTGTAGAATTTCCTACCAATATAACTAGGTTTTTGTTTGAATAGGCTACTATTGTGACTCACCAAGTGATAATCTCCTCGGCTTCTTGTATTATAATCATGTACATCAAGATTTTGGTTAATATCATTCGTTTTTACATATAAAGTAGCTTCATACACATATAAGCAGGGTACAGTTAGGAGACCAAGTCTCTTGAACAACGGCCTACATGAATCTAATCTATTTACTCTTTCTATACACCTAACCGCTTTCTTTTGGATCTTAAACACCCTATCAAGATTTTGTTTTGATGAATTACCCCATACTAAGATAGCATACCTAATATGTGACAGTAAGAGCCCATGGTAAGCTGTAAAAAGTAACTTTTTGTCATTCAATCTAGCGAGCTGTCGCAGTACAAATACCCCAGATGAAATTTTACTACATATTTTCTCAATGTATGGAGTCCAGGTCAATCGTCTATCCAACGTAACTCCTAGAAATGCAATTTTTTCTTCCTGTTCTAATTGATTATCGTTTACAAACACGTTTATAGCCCTATCTTCATTTAAATTATGTTTGTTTTTGAATTGAAGGTATTGGCATTTTTTACTATTTATAGTTAATTTCAACTGGTTTAAAAATTGGACAATGGACTGCACACCTATATGGGCACTTATTTCTAAATTATCTAGAATGGAATTGCTGAAAATGAGTGATGTATCATCAGCAAATAAGAGGGCTCTACCACTAATTAATTCTTTAGGTAAACGGTTGACATATAACAAAAAAAGCAATGGACCTAGTATTGACCCCTGAGGCACTCCAGCTTGCACCTCTAATTTATTAGATTTATTCTTTACTATACTATTACCAACTACTGTAGTTAGTTCTACACATTGTTTTCTCCCAATAAGATATGATTCAAACCATTTCAGTTCAACCCCATTTACACCTACATTTTGCAGTATTTCCAATAAAGTTCTATGATTAACACAATCAAATGCCTTTGACAGATCTAAGAAGATTGCAGTAGCTTTATCACCTGAATCTAATATATCTATTAGTTTTTCAACTAGAGAAACTATGGCTGTTTTTGTTGATCTCCCTTTCTGGAAGCCATGCTGTTCATCACAGATAAAGTTAGCTTCTTGAAGGTGCAGAAGTAACCTATTTAGAACTACTCTTTCAAAAATTTTACTTATTACATTTAAAATACTAATGGGCCTATAGTTTTCTACCTTTTCTCTATCACCACTTTTGAAGATTGGCAAGATCTTCCCCTCTTTTAAATTATCTGGAAAAACACCTTGTTCTAATGAATGATTGATCAGATGAATCAAAGGGTCTAACAATTGATCTTTACATTCTTTCAGAATTTTACTGGATACCCCATCCATTCCTACAGTTTTTTTATTATTTAAACTATCAATGATATTTGACAACTCGTCTTGGCATACTGGGTGGAATTTTAATTCGTTCTGAATCCCCTCAGTATTCCTCATGTTTGCATCACTAATACCTGTATTAAGAGATTTTTGAAGATCCTTAGCAACCAGTTGATAATATCTGTTAAAGAAATTACAAATGTCTACACTATCATCAATATATTTTTTATTTTCGTTAATTATTCTGGGGACACTAGTATAAGCATCTACATGAGCTACTTGCCTATTTTTGTTTATTACATCCCACACTGCTGTGTTAAAGTACACACTATTATTCAAAATTTCAGCTGTTTTCTTACATTTCGCTCTTTTCACTTTTTTCATATAGTTTTTCTTTAGAGCTTTGTAATTATCTTCACTCAACATATTTCTAGATAGTTTGAATTCATCATATGCATCTTTAACCCTATTTCTTTCTGCAAGGATATCATCAGTTATCCACTCTTCCATCTTGTCTTATTTGTTCTTTACAGGGACTTTTTTAACTGGACAACTCATAGTAATATGAAACCTTAAAATATTAATGAAACTATCATATTTGTCATTTAAACTATTGCTATTGTAAACCCTACTCCAGTTTTCTTGTAGCAGATTCTGCTTCAAACAATCGATATTCCCCTGTTCACATTGTTGAATTTCTTTCATTACTCTACTCTTTTTAATTGATTTATGACCTTGCAACCCCACCTCTAAGATTTGATAGTCATGATCAGATAGTTCCGAGCCGCCTAATCTTGTTTTAGAGTAATCTATATTAGTAAGGATGTTATAAATTATTGTTTGTGATGTTCTTGTGACTCTGGTATATTCATGAACTTTTATTTCCAAGTTATTCATGCATATAATATCCTTTAAATCTTCTGTCATTTTATTCTGTGTTGCAAAGTCTGTATTGAAATCTCCCGCTACGATAACGTTCGTAAAACGAGTAGTAGTAATCTCTAAAAGCCTATTGAATAGTTCACAAAAATTGTTCCATTCCCCATTTGGTGACCTGTAAATACCTAACACCGCTACTTCGAAATTATTGTCGATTTTTACTCTCAAACCAGTAACTTCTAAATCCATTTCCACAGCAAATTCCTCTGCATATTCTAAATTAAATGTTTGCATATTCTTAGCATTTTTAGTGAAGATAGCTACTCCCCCACTTCGATGAGATGTCCTGCAATACGACGTTTTCAATGAATAGTTTGGAATATTAAGTTGTGACAATTCATCTTCTTTTAAACCATGCTCTGTGAAAATAGCTATATCAGGAGCCTCTTCTTTAAAAAATACTTCGATTCTATCTATTTTGTTACGAATGTATTGAATATTCTGATGGAACACAGTGAGTACCGGTACTTCCCTATCATCCCTTATTACTTTATCGTTGCTTTTGCATATTGAAGTAGATTTACTTAATCTCTTAGAATCTTGAGAGCCTATCAGATTGCTACAAGAGTTCCTTCCACTAATGCTATCCTGATTTTTTGATCGATTAACGTCTTTTAATACAATTGAAGATATGAATTTATCATCTGAAACTAGTTTCCCTTCCCGGTTTTCAGCCACTTTACTAAAAAAGGTTCGTTAGATGATTGTTTAGGAGAATTATTGACAGTAGATTGCAAACGACTTTCAATCAGCTCTGCCAGCCTATTACAAAATATTACTTTGCCAGATTGATTTAGATGTAGACCATGATTAGTGAAGTTTTGTTTTTTCAGCCTTTCATTTAGAAAACAAATCCCCAACTGCTTAGAATTCTTATTTTTTAGGCTGTTGATTGTATTATGAATTGATTTATTTGTTGACTTAATGGCTTCATTTAGCTCTGGCCTATCAAACCTATACGGAATTGTACTTATTATTACATTAGTTTTTTGGCTGAGTGGCACAATCTCTTTAATTTGTTCATTTATTTCAGGAAGATGTTTTAGATTAGGTTCATTTATATTGTTTGAGCCACCCAGTACTATTAGAAAATCGTTTTTACCAAAATCTTTAGTTTGTTCCTGTGCTGACTCTACGATAGCGTTTATAGGGGCACTTGGTTTGAAAAAGCTCTGAACTTCATACTTATTTTTTAATCTTTTATTTAGTAGGTCACTACAGTCTCGTCCATGACTGGATGTCAAGAGCAGTACTCTACCTTTCCTATCGTTATTTGCCCTTACTTTAGTTTCGGTTGCTGTTTGCAAAACCTGACTATACGTTTTTGTTTGACCATTTCTATTTATTTTTTCCCCATTTGATTTAGGTTCTACTTTTTTTGTATTGATCAGAGGTTCAGATCTTACATTAGCCAAGTTTATTTTTGATTTTAATATTTCGATTTCCTCTGACATAGACCTACATTGACTCGTGAGATTTAGTATTTCAGTTTTATGGTCTTCCTGCTGCAATTTTACAATAACTTCCAGAGATTTTATGTGATCCACTAACCCTATTCGTTCTTCCTCAGAATTTTTTAGTGATGTTTCTAATTTTGTTTTCAATTTGGTGTGATCACTCAATAGTTTAGCAACCTTTTCTTCTACATCTACAGTAGCTTTAAGAGCTGTTGGAGATTTTTTCGTTAATAATTGCTGAGATCGCGTAGCTACTTGAGTTTTAGTTGAACAATTAGATTTAGATGCCTTGTTTGGACTCATTTTCCTAGCTAAAAATTGTTTTCAATTGATTTTAGTTAAATGTTTAATGAAATATTACTTAATTTATTACAATTGTCAACTTGAGACTATTTAATTACAAGAAAATTTATCAATATCGGTACACCTAACCTCGAAAATAGAATTTGACTTTTTATTTAAATACTTTAACTTATATTAGACAAGTTAATGATGTAAATTATTAAGATATTATAAATACTAATAATAATAAACAAAAATACTACTTATCCGTTCGAATTAAAATTCTATGCTTCAAAATTCGCAGAGCCTGTTCAGACAACGTATGCACAGTACCACTGCTACCTAGATGATAATATGGATTAGTCAGGTAGGGAGGTGGTTAATTCTCTTCTTCTCCATTCTATGGGGTATTTTGTAAGGATAAATACTAGGTGTAATTCAACAGTTCAAAAAGGAGATCTAAAGAGGAGAGTAAGAGGAAGAGGAATGTATGATCACTTAATAAATTGGAAAACACTGTATGAATAATATGGAAGTATTGAAGATCTATCATAATATTGATGCCAATTTTTATGCATTTTCCCTATAATTACAAGGCGTTTCATCCCTATAAGTTAATAGAATAATGCTTCAATAATGCTTCATCCTCAAAAAAAAAAAAAAAAAAAAAAAAAAAAAATGATGCATTCAATCATAATACAGCACGTTGTGTTTACAATTAAATTAATTAAAAGGCGTTCCTTGTTAACCAACTGAAGCACTCGCTTAAAATGGCGGCAGCCAGTCACAATACAGCTGTGTTTACATTCAGCGTTCCATTTCAGCCAATGAGAGCACTTGCTTTGAGAAAAATTTTAGTTTCTGGTGCATCCTAAACATTTTAGCTGTAAAATAATTTATAATAAATTGAAAAGAAAATAATAATTTTTTTTCATTATTTTTAATAATTGTTATTAATATGGAAGCTCCTTAGCAGCTGATAAGATGATTGATACAAGTTCTATAGATGTTTCGACGAAGGTGAGGGATTAAACTTTCATTGTTTCATTACAGTGCATGAAGTTATTGTGTATCAGGTTAACGATTTCTAGTGAAACAGACCTACGATTTTGATTTTAAAATGTTGAAATTTTGTGAAAAGCAGATTTCGGCAATGTGTTGTATACAAATTGATTGTACTTTAGTCAAATAAATAAATAAACAAATGAATCTTTATGGATTTATTGGAGCTTGTGGTCGGTAACTTAGGAAGTGGTAGCCGAGTGCCGTAGCAGGTATGTGTTCAATCAGAGATAAGCTACCAAACTAGTGGGCCATCTTTGTAAGGGTGGCCGATTGGATTGGCCAGCAAAAAACACTCTGTTCTCTGCTGTAAAATCACTTCCCGGTGGTTCGGAACCCACCTAAAACTGTAGGTCCAACTCATCAATCATCATCATTCAATTCATTACCCACGCACAGGTCTCAGACCTATGTGGGCTTCATCCTCCGACAAAAAAAAACTAAGCTGAGGGTTTGTGACATATAAGTATTAATCTATTGATTTTCTGCCCGTCTACTGATTTTTTATGAGCTGAACTGCGGCAACTGAAAAAATTATATCTATTGGAATGATTTATTGCAATCTGTCATCACACTGGTACGGCTTTTCAGTAGCTAAGGTGGGTGGCGTGCCACATGAAACCGTACAGCAGAAATATATTATTCAGCTTGATGAGTCTATTACCTTCAGTTAATAGGCAGTTATGAGCCATTACCCAGTACAATTTTGTGGTGCAGTACTATTCAAGTTTATAATGTTCCTAATGAATTTCATGGAATATGGTCAGCTACCAGTAAAATCGATAGTAAATACAAAATATAACATCGATTTTTGAATAGAAAATACGATTTTATGAATAAAAATTTGCCACAGAAAGCTGTACCCTAAGTATTCATTTTGGTTTCATAGACTTTTCATGACCTCATTAAAATAGTCATATTTAATATTCTCCCATTACATTGATATGGTAAAGGCTATTATGATACTGTTATACTACAATATTTTATACTGGGTAATGGCTTTAATTGAACTAATAGTGCTATTGCTGTAATTTTACGGAAATATAGTTGCTGACAATATAATATTATATTTAAATTGCTTAATTTTATTATTTGCAGACGATACATCACTCATTTCCCGCAATTCCGTTCTAGATCATTTAGAAATAAGTGCCCATATATGTATGCAGTCCATTGTCCAATTCTTAAATCATTTGAAATTAACAATAAATAGTAAAAAATGCCAACACCTATTCAAAAACAAACATAATTCAAATGAAGATAGGGCTATAAACTAGAGATGGGTCGTACTAGGTTTTTCTGATACTAAGTATTCCGAGTACAACTACGTTCTAATACCTATTCCAAATACCTGTTCCAAAATACTAGCTTGTATTTTATATTAGCCAGTTCGCAAGAGTAAGAGAGTACACGTATCGAGTATTGTACTGCGGTACTGGTACTACTACTGTTTCTCGCGTTAAATACAGCACGAATCTTATTATTGAGTTGCTCTCAAATGTGCTGTAGCGAAATGAGACGCGGACGGCAAGACGTGAGTCTTGAGACGCTTGAGTAACAACTACTCGTACTCAAGTACTCAAGAAGTATTTGTACTGGAAAAGTACGCGCGTACGCCATACGCAACCAAAGACAATCTAAGGTAATTATTCTATTGTCTTTGACGCAACTAAGCATGCGCCTACAATCGAGTATAGTGAATAGAGAGAGAGAGAGAGAGAGAGAGAGAGAGAGAGAGAGAGAGAGAGAGAGAGAGCGAGCGAGAGAGAGAGTAGTTGCATAGTTCTATAATGAGAAATGAGCTATTAATAGCTACTGTACAACTGCAAATTACAAAGCTCCACTCCCACTCCGTGAGATTGGAGTGGGGACTTGAAGTAACTGGCCATACTGAAGTCGCGTAGTTTACTCGTTTCTAGAAATACTCACAGATATCTGAGTATTTTGTTCTTCGAATACTAGGTGCTAGTCCGTACATTCAAATACTCAGTAAAAATACCTGTTCCAGTAAATACGCCTCATCTCTACTATAAACGTGTTTGTAAACGATAATCAACTAGGCCAGGAAGAAAACATTGCATTTCTAGGAGTTTTGTTGGATGTAGACGATTAGCTTGGGCTCCATACATTGTAATATGTTGTAAAATTTCATCTGGGGTATTTGTTTTGCGACAGCTTGCTAAAAGACAAAAGCTACTTTTTACAGCTTACCATGGGCTTTTACTGTCACATATGCTATCTTAGTATGGAGTAATTCATCAAAACAAAAACCTTGAAAGGGTGTTTAAGATCCAAAAGAAAGCTGTTAAGTGTATGGAAAGAGTAAATAAATTAGATGTTGGCCGTTGTTCAAGAGACTTGGTCTCCTAACTGTATCCTGCTTATATGTGTATGAACCTACTTTGTATGTAAAAAAGACTGATATTAACCAAAATCTTGACGCACTCGATTATAATACAAGAAGTCAAGGAGATTTTCAATTGGTGAGTCACAATAGGAGGTTATTCAAACAAAAACCTATTACATTGGGAAACTGTACAACAAGCTACCGCAGTTTTTAAAGAGTTTTGAAAATATATAAATATTTAAAAAACAATTGAAAAAATATTTAGTTGATAAAGTTTTTTATAGTGTACAAGAGTTCCTTTCAAATCAAAATTAAGCCTCACCTCAAGTAACTGATATAGTAATTATGGTAACTAGTGTATAATATTATTGATCTGACTTGTCTTATACTCCTTAACTGGAGTCTCAAATACGTAATCTACAAAAAAAAGAATATAAAATATAGAGTAAATATTGATGTAACACATAATGCCTTAGAGGTATTTGGTAAACTATGAACGATATTGTGACTGTAGTACCATTGAGCTCAACCACTAAGTACTGTACGTTCTCCACAATGTTTGGGAGAAGCCTAAAGCCACATAGAACAGGTTGCACAAGTTAACAAAGTTTGCTACCTCTTAGGTGTGTGATGTATATGTCATCGAACGCCTATAATTCGCAATCTGCTTGACAAGCAACTGTTTTAGACAGCAGAATTTACCATGTCGATCACCTGTAGATAGTTAACTAGGTTGACGGTTAGAAGCTCCCAGCCATCAACTTAGCTGTGCTGCATATTGTGCATATGATGCTTTTATGCAGCTTCTATATATACTAAAATACTATAATTATTACACGTGTAACATCGCAACCAAGGCCAGACAGCCACAAATTGTCTGCTCTATTATCAAGAAACTTAGTCTTCTAATTATATTAAGCACAGTGTGCCACCAAAATGTTTCCACTTCGTCTACAGAGTGAGATCCCAGTAATTCAATATCAATAAAATTTTGAAAATTCTGAAAGTTATTTTTGAGATTGCTTTACAAAATTATTGAGTTGAAAATGTAACATTTTTCAGAGAATGAAACCGACATAAGCCTACCTGAGCGTGGATAATCAGTTAGATGATGATTATGATTGATGAGGTGGAATTTAGAATTTAGATGGGCTCCGAACCACCGGGAAATGATTTTACAGCAGAGAAAAAATCTTCATTGAAACTTAGTGTTTGATGATCCATGATAATGTGCGAGTAGAGCAGATAATTCTACTGCTTGATCCAGGCTACAGCCCAAAAAGGATTATGCTTCATGTAAAAAAATGTAACTTCTTAACTTGACATTTTTTGCATGTCAGGAAAACTGAAAAAATAACTAATTTTGCTGGTCAAACCAATTGGTCAACCTCACAGATCACAGAAAGGGCCTAGTAAACTCCCTTATTTAACACCGTTAGTTATGTTCTGCATAGTCATATCTAATAATTTTATCATCAATCAATAATTTTTTTTTATTCAATAAAATACATCACGGGTCCCACTAAACCGGCAGGTTTTTTAGTAGGTGCCCATACAAAATAATTATTGGTACAACAAAAACATAAATTTTTCAATAATTACATTAAAAAAAGAATTAACTTATAAAAATAAGAAATTGTACAGTATGGAAAGTAATAAAGTATTACAATAAAAAACATAGTTACAAGAAAACTAGAAAGTTATAAGCAAGAAAAAAATGGAATAAAAGACAAGGAAAAATAATAGCAGAATAAAAATAAAAAAAAACAAGAAAATAAAGAAAAAGGGATCTTACACAATTTAGTATTATTATCATTTTTTAAATTGTTTAATTCTCTAGAAAATTCGTTCAAAAACTTAATATTGTTTTTTTGACTTATCTCCCTCTTAATAAAGAGATAGGGAAACTACTATGATCATTAGATAAATGCATGCATGTTTTATTACAGTACTACCTGGATGTAAGTTGTAGGCCTACTGTTGATTGTTCCTCCTTTGTTACTCTGTAGAAATTTTTATTGAGGCTACTCCCGTGTTTCGGAGGACACGTTGAGCTCGTCGGTCCCGGCTGCATATAAGTTAGTCGTTAAGTCGCGTCAGAGGCCCTGAACTTCGTTCAGGTGCGACCTGAGAATTCTTGACACCAGACCTGAGCCAGCCAGGTCACTCGATATTATTTTTGTTGTTGTTGTTGTTGCTATTGTTATTTTTGTTGCTGTTGTTGTTGTTATAGTGCTATTGTTATTATTATTATTATTACAACTTTCAAAAAACTCACATGTTTAAATGAAGTCCTTTTAATGAGACTTCTTTTGAAAGTATTTAAAGCTTAAAATATTTAAAACTTATGACATCGTCATTGAAGCACTCATATGATTAATATCAGAATAGCAAATAGTGCAGGGCTTGCATTGAGGGGGTTTTCCGGAAAATTATTCTAAAGTGGTTGAATAGTTGGCTGGGATTAATGGGAAGTGGAAGGGTTGCTGGGGGGTGGGGGAGGATTTGCAGAAAATCGACCTGCATCCATCGACCGGAAAACCCAGTCTTAAAATATTATGATTATAAATCATATCATAGCTACCTACATTCGTCCAGTCTATTGTGGATACGGTGGTTTTCCTTGTTAGGCTATATCGCCATGGCAACGATGTAGCCACTTTTCCTCAATCTATCTACGGATTCATTTCCAGTGAAATCGCTGGCTTTACACACCTGGGATCTGGGAAAGCTCCAGAGCTGATATTTGATTGTAATTTTGAAATTCATGCAAATGAGTCTCTGCTTAATCTTGTACTTCCTAATCTATGCAGACAAATATCTTCTCAAAATTGTAATTCAGATCTATGTGAAAGGATTTAACGATTAACAAAGTTTTTCTAGAAAAAAAATGTCAATAGTAGACATTCTCTTTAATGAAAATCTTTTGAGTTTATAACTTAATATGTAACGTCATTATTATAAATTGTAAGGTGTTAAATAGCATGCTCATCTGAATTTTTTATTTTATTTTAAGTTTTAAAGTTTTCTATGATAATTATGAAATTCCACTACAAACACTCGATCAATTCTATATTATGAGTATTGGCTACATTTTTTTAATATATTTGTGATTGTACTCATGAATATTATTGGGCTACACGGTATTTTTTATTATAATATCATTGATGCATGTTTAGCAATCTAATAGAATTGTAACATCAGTTCGATAACTCAGTTTGATACGTGCTATACGAATTTGACATTTTTGAAACTAAGTCCGTCCGCACACTAAGCGTTGCTATTCAGGAACATCATAAGGAAAACGACATATAATATCGAATAGCTGTGATTGGCTGAGACATCTCTGTCAATAAAACTCAACCAATAACAGTCATTTATTCATGACAACAAGCCGTCATGACGCTTGGAGCCGTTTGCCTCAAATGGCTTGATATTTTTATCAAATTATTATTACTATTATGTGGATCAAATGATTTAATTACAAAAAACAAACGGTTTTATTTTCAGACTTCCATCAAAGACTTAATTGTTAACAATTTCATTCCCGCTTGTATAATTCAATATGTACGAAATCCAAAATGACACGATTTTGTATTCAAGAGAAGGTGACTATGAACCGGTTTCTCACGAGAAGTCAGAATGAGTATACTTGAGAATACGGAAGTGGTAGCCGAGTGCCGTAACAGGTATCTGTTCAATCAGAGATAAGCTACGAAACTCCTGGGCCATCTTTGTAAGGGTGACCGATTGGATTGGCCAGCAAAAAAGACTCTGTTCTCTGCTGTACAATCATTTCTCGGTGGTTCGGAACCCACCTGAAACTGTAGGTCCAACTCATCAATCACCATCATCCAATTCATTACCGGTCTTAGATCTATGTGGGCTTCAACATCCGAAAAAAACTTTCTAAATGAAGTTATGCTAATTTCCCCGACTTTCATAATTAATAATGAAAGTTACATAAATTTCAATATTAGTTGTGGACATAATCCGAGGATAATACAAAATTATTAACAATTTTTTAATCGATGTTTTTCAAATTTTTTGGCAATGTATTTCGAATTATTATCAATTCAACTCTATCAAATGTACTGAAGATACGGCTAATTGACGGAAATACAAACGTTTTTGGTGCTTATTAATAGTTATTTATGTATTAAGAGTGTGAAGCGCGACTTTATCGCTCGAGCCAAAACATTTACTAATTTTGCGAGAGCGATAAAGAAGCTTCACGCGCGAATTACATACAATATTTTTCCTAAAACTGCAGTTCTGGATTCCAACACAATAAAAGCTTGTAGTTTGTAACATTACAGACCATGCGCGGATTTGGTTAGCGTTCGCCATTGTTGAGGTTATGTGAATTTCACGGATTCTGTGATCCACCAATGAGAAGGCATCAAAATCAAAACAGAAGCGTAAAGAAAACAGCTGGCGAGCGTAAAGTACTTTACCGCTTGCGGAGCAGTAAAGAGGTATTTTATAATTAGTTTTCAGTACGTAAAGAACTACTTTACGAGCAGTTGTAGGAAAAAATGTTTTCTGTAATTTAGTGTTTTGTATCACTATTTCGATTATAGATTTTTTTCGGAGGATGAAGCCCACATAGGTCTGAGACCTGTGCGTGGGTAATGAATTGGATGATGGTGATTGATGAGTTGGACCTACAGTTTTAGGTGGGTTCCGAACCACCGGGAAGTGTTTACAGCAGAGAACATAGTCTTTTTTGGTGACCAATCCAATCGATTAACTCTATATACAAAGATGGCCCAGCAGCTTCGTAGCTAAAACAGGGAAGTGATAGCCGCGAGCCGTAGCAGGTATCTGTTCAATCAGAGAGATAAGCTGCGTTCTCGTAGGTCCTGTTTGTAACGGTGACCGATTAGATTGGCCAGCAAAAAAGACACTGTTCTCTGCTGTAATATCACTTCCCGGTGGTTCGGAACCCACCTAAAACTGTAGGTCCAACTCATCAATCACCATCATCCAACTCATTACCCACGCACAGGTCTCAGACCTATGTGGGCTTCATCCTCAAAAAGAAAAAGAAAAAGAAGAAAGAATCTCTGATTGAACAGATACCTGCTACGGCACTCGGCTATCACTTCCAAAATATATCCTATAATACAATACGAAGTGGTATTATTGTATACCATAGTATACTAATCGAAAGCAGAATTTGCTGCCTTAAAAATATGCAAGTAGCACAGTATCTTTGTTGTATGTGTGGAATGTAAAATGGTATGAATGTGAACAGATACTAAGTCTTTGAGTAAAAGTTTCACCGGAACTCAGACTACTGGATTGTATAAGAGCATATATGATAAGGATTAGATAGTTGCAGTTAGGAATAGAAATAGAACAGTTGGAAAGTCTAGCGGTGAACACAGTTTTCCAAGTTGCGGAAGGAAAGGAAATTCCCAGTGGGTTACTTGGATCTGCAATGCCAGCTTTCTATTAGAATCCGTACTTGAAGAGATGTAATTTGAGGTTCTCCTGTTAATGGATTCTCTTTTCGGCAAATAATGAGAATTCCTAAGCAATTCTATCTCTCGTCGGTTTGATGTGGAAACTGGTGTGTCTAGTTTAAGCTGGATTCATGAGGGAGGTTGAATTTTTGCGAAAGATTTATTGGCTCTTAGAGAACGCATCCAATGAGTTGGAAGGAGCAAGTACAGATGCTCCTTCAGCCCTTTTCCATGTAAAGCCCAAATAAATGAAATGGAAACCGGAGATTCGCTTATGAATGATATCAGGTCATTTATTTTGTTTTCAAGAGGGCGTTCCTGAACTAATTTTCCATTATGTTCTTGCCAACACATGGATCTATTTTTATTCCAAGCTTATTCACAATAATTTCTGAACTAATTTCCTATTATGCTCTCACTAACACATGAATCTATTATTTTTATTTCAAGCTCATTCATAATAGTTTTTATCGCTATTTCTGTCCGCTCTTCGGGAGCGGTCCAAGCTCGGGAGTTCGGAGGGGGGTCACAAATGGCTGACCTATTCCATTTTTGCAAGATTGCCTGCCCCTCCTTGCTCCCCTCTCTATTAAATTACCGATTTTGGGGGGTCATGACCCCCATGACCCCTCCCTGGGACTGCTGGGAATCACTGCTGGGAATCACTATTCTCTGTGTATAGACACTGTTCTCTACTGTAAAATCACTTTCCAGTGGTTCAGAACCCACCTAAAACTGTAGGTCCAGCTCATAAATCATCATCTTCATCCAACACATTACCCACACACAGGTCTCAGACCTATGTGGACTTCATCCTCAAAAAAAAACTTTTATTGAGAACATTATTTTGATACTTTGACTGAACTGTACCTCCAAGCTTTGACAGCTATTACCATACTGGATAACGGGCGAGCACTTGTATCTCCATCTTCATCTCAACGCTCTCTTTCACTCTTATTTGACAAATAATGGCTTCTAGTATTTTATAAATGACAGCTCATCTGTTTTGATTATATTGTGTAAATAGAATGATCTGGAATAAGAACTCTGGAACATAACAAAATTGTAAAAGGGTTTTACTTGTCAGCAGTGAGTCAGTTCTTGTTTAGATCTCAATACGTTCCTGTGGAGTGACATTTCGTGGCAGCATACAGAGTGCAATTTTGATTCTGCGTGTCAAGTAGGATAATAGCCGTGACAGACATCGTACTTCGTAAGTGCTTAGTTTATCATTTGTTCATTAAACATTGCTTATTGAGTCATTGAACAGTTTACTGGACACTTATTATTGCGCGGCCTATTGACAGTGATTAGTTTTGTGCATTGATTAATCTTTTTACAGAAATATTCATTTTTAGTTAAAAGTTATTGGACTGTTGAATCCTTTTATGATTATCTTGTGCAATAATTACTGAATACTGTCTTGTGAGTTGTGGGAATAAAGTCCAAGTGTTGCAAGCATTACTTTAGTGTGAGAACCCATAACAATACGTTATGTATTTATGTATATATTCATGAAAGTCAAATACTCACTCATTCATTCACTCAATCGCTGACTAGCTCATTCATTACCGTTTCTCTAGAACCAGGCGGCCAAAAAGTTTGTGATCGACAAAAGAAAACACATTCAGCTGAAGCTCCAGACGCGTGCTAAGGAAGGGTTTTAAAATAGCTCCACAATTGATGTTTTTTTTTAAATCAAGCGAAATTTGAGCGAACTCAAGCTAAACGAACCTATGATCGAGCGGCAGAGGCTCGATTTTATCATTTTAATCCTGGGGGTTCAAGGGACACCCTTGGCTAGAGTCCTGGTTAAGTCAAGCAAAGCGAGCCTGCCGGATAGTATTTTATGAAATTTCCTTCAACTCAATTGGTTGTAGGCAGGTTACAATATAAGAATATAGGAACATATAGAATATATAGAGCTCCAGAAAATCGATTATTAAGGGAAATCATAGAAAAATTCATGAGTGGAAAACCAGAAACTAAATTCAACTATGAATGATGTCAAAGATTGCACAATGATTTGCAGTTGGACAAAAAGAAAATTTCATCAATAAAAACAGTCAAACGAAGGGGACAGGTTTGTTCAGATGAATTGAGAAAGGCAAGATCTGACAGAATGAAAAGGTATTGGGAGAAAAAGAAAAGCAAAGTGAACAACCAAAGGAGAACTAACCAGAGAGACTGAAGACATCCTATGTGGTCATAAAATGAAAAAAAAGAATATAGGAAAATTGAAATCAATTTATTTACTGCAAAAAAGTATCGTTCATTCAATTGTTTATCTATATTTCCCAAAACTTCCAACTAATTTAGATAGAGTACCGTACTTCGTGAGAGTGGAATTTGTCCCTGCTCGCTGCCATCATGATAGCTCCCATGAGTGTATCCAACTGGGAATTATCGGAATTTTCGCATATAAACTTCGGGAGTGTTGAAGCTCTTCCAGTTTATATTTGCGTATCTAATGAAATAATCGTTTATAATATTGAACCTCTGCGAGGTTTTAAGCTTTGCCTTTGCTTTGGAAAGAATCTTTCTGTGCCGTTTGTGCCGGTCGAACCGTAACAGATTGCAGTTGACAGTGATGGATGGACTTTTAGCTCTTTCAGCCGATTCCATTGCGAGAGAGAAAGAGAGATACAAAGATTGGGAGAGCGAGCGAGAGACGGTGTGAGTTCGAGTGAGAGACGCCAAAAGTATGTTCCAGAGTGGTGGTGTCAAACTCCAACCTCTGCTTCGCATGGAATCACCTCTCCATACGGAAGCGTTTGCCAATACCAGATAGCCTACAATCAATATGCTTTTGTCTGTTTCGCCTCAACTCCTTCTCAGCTTTCAAGAAAGATCGAATATCAAATATTATCGTGATCTATTGTTTTGCTTGATGGATTTTATTTTTGTTTTGTTCCAGCAAAGCAATTAATCAATGCCTTTGGCACCGTAAATTAGATGAACACTATTATTGAACTACAAACAATAATAATAATAATAATAATAATAATAATAATAATAATAATAATAATAATAATAATAATAATAATAATAATAATAATAATAATAATAATAATAATAATAATAATAATAATAATAATGCTAATAATAATAATAATTTTTTTTTCTTTTATTAAGGCGTTTTGCCATTTTGACATGTACATGAGCATGAACTATTGGCTAAAACCACCTCCAAACCTAGAGACCGCCTGGAACTGTTTATCACATTACTTCAGAACGGCCTCTCATTCCTTTAGCTTATTCAAGCTACCCTGCTGCATCAAGATCTCTCTTCTTTGTCTGTAGTATGGTGATTATATAGTTAGCCATCTTCACCCATTGCTGCTTGCCTTGGAGCATAACAGAAACAACGTTTTCTGGGGATAACCAACCCAGTTCTGCCTGCACTCTTTCTCTTAGTTCTTCCCACCTGC
Source organism: Conomelus anceps (assembly GCA_948455865.1). Taxonomy (NCBI): domain Eukaryota; kingdom Metazoa; phylum Arthropoda; class Insecta; order Hemiptera; family Delphacidae; genus Conomelus; species Conomelus anceps. The sequence goes on along the minus strand of OX418217.1, from coordinate 11,397,661 downwards.
TACACAGAAAGAAGGTGTGTTCAACATCATCTCTACTTTTAGGACAGTAGAGACATTCAGGTGTATCTGCTTTGCCCAACTGATGGAGAAAAGATCGGAAATATCCATGACCAGTCAGGAACTGTGTCACAAAGTACCCCACTTCTCCATGAGGCCGGTTTACCCACTGCTTGACTCTGGGTATCAGCCTTGATGTCCAGTGTCCACGTGCTTCAAGAGTCCAGTCGTTCTGCCATGCTTGGAAAGTTCTGTTCCTTTCAAATCTTGCAATATCTTCTTTCCTTTCTCCAGCTTTACATTTCTGATATATGTTATATCGCTCCTGTGCTAGAAGGGTGATTGGGATGACCCCTGCAACCAGCATAACAGCAGGCTCTGACACAGTGCGATATGCTGATGCAACTCTCAGTGCTGCTCTTCTCTGGACCTGCAGAAGTCTTTTCCTATTGTACTCCCATCTGAGAGCAGGTGCCCACACCTCTGCTCCATAAAGCAATGTGGGTGTGGTTATAATAATTATTATTATAATTATTATAATAATAATTATATATATATATATATATATAATAATAATTATTATTAATAATAATAATAATAATTATTATTATAATTATAATAATAATAATAAAAATAATAATAATAATAATAATAGGCCTAATAATAAAAATAATAATAATATTAATAATAATAATGAGAAGAAAAATTTCAGGAAATAACTTTTAAAATATTTAGTGGGTGCATACTTTACCATTGATCCGTATGTAGTACTCTTAATACCAACCATTAGGCTGTGAGGTCGGCCATAATAATAGTAATAATAATACTTTATTGCCACTTCAAAATACAGATTACAAACAATTACAAGACTTGAAGTAATACAATTATTCAAAAACAGAAATTAATTATCTGTAATGCATTTTATAGAACTAAGAATGTGGCACCACTGGAATAAGATTAACTTCAGCGCCAGCAGTGAGTTCAAAAATAAATAAACAAGAAACGTAAACTTAAAGAGAGAGCAAAAGAAAATAAAGAAATGAACGCCATTAGAGACAGTTTAACAAATCAAAAACAACCGAAAAACAAATCTCAATAAATTGGATAAATTACTGTATACTGTGACTTGGGTCTCATGAACAGGTCACTTAATAAGATATACATTCAAATTTCAATGAGCTATAGAAAACCTTGAATTCTATTACTTTTTTGGGAATATTCGATTAATATTAATAATAATAATAAAAGTAATAATAACAATAATAAGCTTAAGGCTTCTTTCTATTGGTGGGCAGACCCTCACCGCTTGAGCCATGTTATGGAATATTCTATTTTTTTAAATTGAACAGAAATGATGATTAGTCAGCAGTGCAACAGCCACCCTCAGTCCTGGATTGGTAATATTAACTATATTATAAAAACTTACGTCTCCAATTCTCGTACTTTGTATCTACAACCAGGTTTCGACCCTCAAAGAGACATCTTCAGGTGGAAATCCTCAGTCTGATTTAACTGTCTTCATACTATACCACTAGTACACGCAAAACACACACACACGCACACGGGAAACATCGCCGAATAATATTAAAATTTCTTGAACGTTGACCAAAAAATAAAATCCCCGGCTGGGCCCGGTTACAACTCACAACTCTTAAGATATTTTAATTATTCGATGATGCTTTTCCGTGTGTGGGTGTGTGTGTGTGTGTGTGTGTGTGTGTGGTGTACTATTTTCAAAAATTGGAATTATTAGCCAAGTCGTGGTTTTACTAATGGATTATTCAAGCTCTGATTTGTTTTGAGTTTCAGTTTTGTGAAGAATAAGATTGAGAAAAATTTACAAATTTACAAATTAGACTGAGGATTTTCTCCTGAAGATGACGCTTTGAGCTAGATACAAAGTACGAGAATTGGAGACGTAAGTTCTCATAATATATCTAAGAAAGATGACCTATTTTTTGTATAAGGAGAGTCTTCCAGACCTGCAGTTTAGGTTGGCTAGATCTGGAGTAAAGTATAATTTCTATAAAGAGTATTACTTCCACGAGAAGTTGAGATGAATAAAAAATTGAAAATATTAGCCAAGTCGTGGTTTTACTAATGAATTATTCAAGCTCTGATTTGTTTTGAGTTTCAGTTTTGTGGAGAATAAGATTGTGAAAAATTTAATTATCTACTGAATATTACAAAATACTTGGAGGTCAGACCCACTCTAACTTTCCGTTTGCACTACAGATATTCAATCCCACTGCATACTGATCAACTATCATAATTAATTAATAAAACGTTCTACTTTCAGGTAGACTCTGAATGAGACTAGAAACTATTGGTCAAATTAAAACGTATAGTCAGGTTTTGCAAACAGCAACTAAAACTAAAGTGAGGGGAGATAACGATAGGAAAGATAGAGTACTGCTCTTGACATCCAGTCATGGACGAGACTGCAGTGACCTACTAAATAAAAGATTAAAAAATAAGTATGAAGTTCAGAGCTTTTTCAAGCCAAGTGCCCCTATAAACGCAATCGTAGAGTCAGCAAAAGAACAAACAGAAGATTTTGGTAAAAACGATTTTCTAATAGTACTGCGTGGCTCAAACAATATAAATGAACCTAATCTAAAACATCTTCCTGAAATAAATGGAAAAAATAAAGAGATTGTGCCACTCAGCCAAAAAACTAATGTAATAATAAGTACAATTCCGTATAGGTTTGATAGGCCAGAGCTAAATGAAACCATTAAGTCAACAAATAAATCAATTCATAATACAATCAACAGCCTAAAAATTAAGAATTCTAAGCAATTGGGGATTTGTTTTCTAAATAAAAGGCTGAAAAAACAAAATTTCACTAATCATGGTCTACATCTGAATCAATCTGGCAAAGTAATATTTTGTAATAGGCTGGCAGAGCTGATTGAAAGTCGTTTGCAATCTACTGTCAATAATTTTCCTAAACAATCATCTGACGAACCTTTTTTAGTAAAGTGGCTCAAAACCGGGAAGGAAAACTAGTTTTAAATGATAAATTCATGTCTTCAATTGTATTAAAAGACGTTAATCGATCAGGAAATCAGGATAGCATTAGTGGAAGGAACTCTTGTAACAATCTGATAGGTAGGCTCCCAAGATTTTAAGAGATTAAGTAGATGTACTTCAATATGCAAAAGAAACGATAACGTAATAAGGAATGATAGGGAATTACTGACTGTGTTCCATCAGAATATTCAATACATTCGTAACAAAATAGATAGAATCGAAGTATTTTTGAAAGAAGAGGCTTCTGATATAGTTATTTTCACCGAGCATGGTTTAAAAGAAGATAAATTGTCACAACTTAATATTCCAAACTATTCATTGAAAGCGTCGTATTGCAGGACATCTCATCGAAGTGGGGGAGTAGGTATCTTCGCTAAAAATGCTGAGAATATGCAAACATTTAATTTAAAATATGTAGAGAAATTTGCTGTGGAAATGGATTTAGAAGTTCCTGGTTTGAGAGTAAAAATCGACAATAATTTCGAAGTAGCAGTGTTAGGTATTTACAGGTCACCAAATGGGGAATGGAACAATTTTTGCGAACTATTCAATAGGCTTTTAGAGATTACTACTACTCGCTTTACAAACGTTATTGTAGCTGGAGATTTCAATACAGACTTTGCAACATAGAATAAAATGACAGAAGATTTAAGGGATATTATATACATGAATAACTTGGAAATAAAAGTTCATGCATTTTCCAGTCATAAGAACAACACAAACAATAATTGATAACACCCTTACTAATATAGATTACTCTAAAACAAGATTAGGCGGCTCGGAATTATCTGATCATGACTATCAAATCTTAGAGGTGAAGTTGCATGGTCATAAATCAATTAAAAAGAGTAGATTAATGAAAGAAATTAACTGGAGTCTCCAAGACGTAATCTACAAAAAAACTAGAGAATCTCCGATCTCGTTACTAATAAGAGTTTATTAATTATCAATGGAACTTATAATTGATTCTTTAATTATAAAGATCCATCAGTTTTTAACATTTGTTTGATTAATTTCATCTAAAGTTTCATGAGAACTCGTATTGAGATTTTCATGTACTAATTGTACTTTTATGTTTCGCCTCCATAATTTATTGAAAGAAAAATGTAATCTGCAACACTTTGACAAGCGAGGACGATTTCTCGCAGACATAATTGCAATCTTCCCATCAAAGTTTGCCACAGTTAGCGAACTTCTCAAATGAAAAACGCATCAGTTGCTTCCAAACTTCAAAGTCATGCGTTGGCGACGTAAGCTGACTCTCCGTTAGAGTATTATGAAGAATGCAAGTTCACGTAGATTACAGTAAGATGAATAAGATATGAGAGGAACGCTCGTTCAATTATCCTTGTGTGCAATAGTGATGCAATGGTGAAATTAACTTATATCCTTCGTAAACTCTAAAAAGAGTTGAAATACAATTTTCAAGATTCAGTGAGACAGCAGGCAACTTCTGGATTGAAGCTCAAGTATTAAGGGCTCCAATTACAAAAAGCACACATTTACAAAAATATTTGTTCATTCAAACTATCCCAACTCGTAAACTATCGACCAATCCACATTAAAGTTCTGACAAAGATTAGTTTCTCCAGTTTTAAACTAGCAGCTCATCACTAGTATTTTTCTGACGTTTGAGCGTTTCTACATTGTTTCAAGTATTCGTTGCTTTAAGATTCATCATTTATCAAAGCTGACTCTGTATTTCTATTTAAATTATGATTTTACTCACTTATACTGAAGGGATGCATTTCGCGTCTAAAGAGAAGCTTCATCAGTCTGCCACCAGCGGTCGAGCTTTGCTGAGGTTAGGCTATTAGGTAATTGAAAATTGCATTAGATTTGAATAATTGTGTTGGGTCATAGAGTAAGTTAATTCTGTCTTGTTTATGGTGTTCGAATATTTCGTATTTTTCCAGTGTATTTAGTTTGTGGCTTTTTTGTAGATTATATCTTGGAGACTCCAGTTAAAGAGTATAAGACAAGTCAGATCAACAATTATGCAATCTTATACACTAGTTACCATAATTACTATATCAATTAGTTGGGTGAGGCTTAATTTTGATGCGAAAGGGACTCTTGTACACCTTAAAAAGCTTTACTTCGGGCTTGTGTTTATATAGTCATAGTTTGTTGAATTTTTGAATTTTACTGTTTGTTAGATTTGTTGGATTTGGTCTATTAGGTTGTTTGCTGGTCTGAATGCTGTGTTACATTCGGATTTTTGGAAGATGAGTGCTACTATTTTGTGTGATTTTGTGTAGAAATATGTGTGTGACAAATCTGTTTTGGTTTGCAGGTTTTGGATTTTTGTTTTTCATTTTATTCAGGATTCTGTCTATTAGATTTCTGTTGTATCCGTTTTGTTGGGCTAAGTATTTAATTGCATTAATTTCTTCTTGGTGTTCAGCTTGTGTTAGTGAACATTCAAGAGTCTATGGATCACACAGTTGAACGGAGCAAGTTTATGTTGATGTGGATGTTTGGATGAGTTGTGAATGAGTGTATCTATGAGAGTTAGTTTCCTGTAGATTTTGAGTTTGTACATATTGTTTAGTTTTGTGATGATGAGGTCTAAGAAGTTTAGGGTGTTGTCTGTTCCATACCCTGCTGTGAATGGGTTTTGTTCAGTTGTGTTAAGAGTTGTTCACATTGTCTTTGGTTTCTATTTAAGGTAATAAATTCGTTCTCTTATGAGAAGCTCCTCCACTTGGAAAGGCATTGGTCATAACTTAAAATACTTGAATGAGCTATTTTTTATGACAACACTGAAAGAAAAATTTGGCAGAAAAGCAGAACTTTTTCTGGATAACTGGATTTGGCAGTTTTCTGGACTAAATCTTTACTTTCACTAACATTAAAATTGTTCATAAGTAAAAAAATGAATTGGTTTTCAACAAAAATAACAGTGAATTCGAGTGTAAATTATATTGATAACGCAGTGAGAGTCAAACTTCCTGATAATCTATTATTACTCATTAGATCCGCAATCCATTATCAACAACGTTCTTCTTCAAACTCGTCCCTTATCTGGAACTCCAACTTCACAAGGAGTGAATGAAAAAGTTTCAGTTCAGCATATAAATCCTGCCAAAATTGCCTAGATTAAGGATGGAATTGGAATTCCGCGTAATATCTATAAGCGGATATTGGGCTAATCAATAATCGAGAAAAAAGAGGAAGAGGGTCTGCGATTACTGTATTACGATTCCTCTAATGGTAACTTTCCCCACTAAAAGTTCAACTTCCCCGCAAATAAAAACATATTTTGGTAGTGAGTTCCTGAAAAGCAATCGATCGCTATGGAAACTTGAGGATTAGAATCTTTCATCCGCCAAGAATTTTGGGGTTGGGGAAGTTGGTAAACTTTTAATATTAAGCTGGGTAGGTACTTGAGTTACAAAACGTGTTTCAGGCTCTCAAGAATAATATTAATTCTCCAAAATCCGGAATAGGTATACAGAGTACAGTGTACTGCATTAAAAAGCTTCAAGCGTATTTGATTAGAAAATACAGTACCAAGTAGGCTATTGAATACTCGTATATTGTAACTTCAAGATAGAGATTTATTTGTTTATTAGATAGACAGATAGATGGATAGAAAGAAAGAAAGAAAGATAGATAGAAATTTATTGCCATAAGGAATTTACGAATAAAAATCTCTTTATGATCAACAATAATTAAAATAAAATATAATCGAACAAAAACAATAGATTAATCATTCAATTAACATTACAATTCTGGTCAATAGAATACATTTTTTCGTCCGTGCCTAGGAGTTATAATTGAAAATCAATACATTTGCCTACAATAAAAAAACAAGGAAAAACATATTTATATCATTTTCAACACACAAAAATAAAGAATAATATATTTGTTACTCAAACAAAGAATATGCTTGTGGGAAAGTAACAATTATTAAAGTGTGCACTCATGATTCGTTGTATAACGTTTAATTCTGCTTTTAGGGTGATTTTTATTCCCTTGGGGAAGTTCGAGGGGTTTGAACCAGTCAGGCTTCAGCAACCTGATCGCATTGACTGTTGTAAATAGTAAATCAGTTCTTTACTTTACACAATGGAGATGCAGTGGAGTGATAGCCATGAGCCGTAGCAGGTATCTGTTCAATCAGATTAGATAAGCATTTGTAGTATGAAGCTCAGATAGATCTGATACCAGTGCGTGGGTAATGAGTTGAATGAACTTTGAATGACGGTATTTGAATAAACTGGGAATGAATTGGGCCCTCTTAGTAAGGGTGTCCGATTGGATTAGCCAGCAAAAAAGACTGTTCTCTGCTGTAAAATCACTTCCCGGTGGTTTGGAACCCACCTAAAACTGTAGGTCCAAGTCATCAATCACCATCATCCAAATCATTACCTACGCACGGGTTTCAGACCTATGTGAGCTTCACACTTAAAAAAACAATTATTTCCATCCTTCCATGCAACTTATTGGTGGCGTGGCGATTCAAATCACAGTCATTATCGTGGCTTTTCACACCACACAAACTTCAAGCGTGGCGATTCACACCAACAATACAAATACACTGGGTAGCCGACTATTGTTCTATTCTGTTACTTGTATTAGTTACTGTGAACTGTTACTTAGTAACAATAATTATGTGTTGAAAGAACATAGTTTAGAACAGTGGTTCCCAAAGTGGTCCATGTGGACCCCCTGGGGTCCACGGGGACCTGCCCGGGGGTCCATGTCAGTGAAAAATAAAATTGGGGGTCCATGATATGTTAATGGGGGTCCACAATAGCGAATGTCTTTGGATCGGGGCGTGGTATATGCTATGTACAATCTAATATCAAAACTTACACTGTATTTCTAAGTAAATTAGGATTTTTACTCACTTATACTGGAGATATGCATTTCACTTCTAAACAGAATTTTCATCAGCCTAGAAGTGAAATGCATCCCTCTAATATGTCAAGTATACGTGAGTAAAAATCATAATTTAAATAGGAATACAGTGTCATTTTTTATATTAGATTGTTCATCAAGTTTTTCGTAATGGAAAACATCACAGAGTACCAGTAGGCTACTTATGTACTTGTATAATACTGTTATACGTACATGCAAGCAAGCATTATATCTATTTGAAATAATAGCGCTTTCTATGAAAACATTTTCAAATCAGAGAATTCATACTTAGTTTTCTTATATTTGAAAATTATAAGCCTTCACTGGTAGGTGACTAAACAGCTCAGGTTTACCAGACATAAATTTCCGTTTTTAGTTGTATTATTATGAGAAAAACAAGCCCCATATCCTTCAATATCTTCTATTATATTTTAAAACTATTAACATCTACTGGTACTGGTAACAAGTCAGGTACTTAATATTTCAAGCTATTTTCAGCAATATTGTTTTAAGAAAAAGTCACCTCATATATTTTAAAGTTATAAACAAAAGGAGCCTTGTATTTATATTTCAATGATATTCTATCATATTTCGTATTTATATTTAAATGATATTCTATCATATTTCAAAAAGGAACGCTTATTTGTAGGTCACTCAACAACTTATAGGTAGGTTCCAAACTATTCAAGTTATTTCAGGTTTATTATTATGAGGAAAAGGAGCCTAATGTCTTTAAATCATCGACTTTAACATTCTAGCTAGCTCTTGCTTATCCAATTAATTGTTCAAAATTATTCTGATGGAAAACAAATCTGTGCACAATAAATTAAATTTATTTCGAAAATAAATTCTAGCTGGAGTATTATTGTTTAGTTTTTATTTTCCACGTTTACAAGAACTTCTAATAAGGTCTAATAAGCTTCCTTTTATTACTCTGCGTATTTGATAATTTTAAATCAAACTAGGAATCTCAGTAGTCTATTCAATTCCAATAAATTTGTTCTTATCTTTTGAAAAACTTTTTTGGAGTCAATTTTTAATATTCTTGTTAGAACTCTCCATTACTGTCATCATTGGCGTAGTAGGGGGGGGGGGGGGTTCCCAGGTTACAACCCCCCCACCCTTTGGCCAGAGTTGGGAGGCATCAATAAAAATACGATAATATCGGTTACTGGAGGTGAAAAAAAGTTGTCATATGTGAAGAGTAGCTTAAATAATGTTACTGCTAGAAAATAACTATAATTTTAAAACTTTAATTAATAGTAACTTAAAAAATACTCTGATTAAAGCTATAGAGGGGATGAGGCGAACAAGGCAAGATTCCTTGGGCCTCAACGTCAATGGGCCACATCATTTTACAAATGTAAGCAAGTGATAAAACAAAAATAAAAAAAGGGGCCCCAAATTGTACAGTTAGGGGCCTCCAGGGCCTCTTGTTTCCAGTTTGGACCTCTAGAGGCCCATTAGAAGTCTAACACCCTAGAGGCCGCGGGCCCTGCGGGCCCGTTTTTATTGCCAGTATAGTCATGCAAAGTAGAAATTCAAGTAGGCTGCATCTAGAATATTTTAAAATTTCAACGTTTATACATAAGTCCCCTAATTGCCTCGGCTTTGGGCCTTCAAAGACCCCACGATGCTGGTGGGTCCCAGTATTTTTGGAGCCCCCAAACATGGGTTTGAATTTCCCCAGACCACTTGAATGAAGTTGACACAGTAGGCTTGAAAGAAGGAAAGGTCTCTTAATATTTTTGCAGATGGGCTTCAACTACTCATTTCTGTTAATGTTCAGATCTGATACCCCAAAGAGCTTTATTGTGATCGTGAAATTTGTCACGCCATGAATCAATCAACAAATAATATGAGGGTTGATAGCAATAAAAAAAGCTGAAAGTTGCACTTTCAAGAACTTGAGAACAATTTTTTCAGAATCCCCAATGTTTTGAGGTTCTGTCACCATCTATTTATGTAATTACAAAATTACTATAAGTTAAAGTTTGGAATTGGATGTGTTATTAATTCATTTGCTCTTTGCAAGTTGAACCAAGTTCCATTCAAAGTCATAATAATTTTTATAATTTTACCCATTTTACATGCCGGTATTCCAATATTAGTGAATAGTTCAAAAGATTACACAAAAATAGAAGAGAAGTTTATTGCTCTCTCTGGTGCCACTCAGTACCCTTTTCCCTAGCTTCCACAGCTTTTTCGATGAATGGTTATCAGTTGGCTTACATTCGAATTTTATCTTTAAATTGAAGGAAAAATTCAAATTAGTTACACAGATTTTTTTGAGTATAGAAGGCAACTAGGCATAGCTTAAAGACTTGAGCAATGCTAGTTGGGAAATCGAGTTATTAATTGAAAATTGGTGTTTAGGGTGAAGGTGTAAGGGAGCCTCCAGCCTCAACTCTGTCCTGGGCCACTAAAATGTCTCTGGGTGGCCCTGATTGTAATAATAATTTGAAATCACTATTACTTGTTAAATTGGCTTTATAAAAGTAGTATTTTTTAGATGTTATACATTGAAATTTGTTCACAACTAATCAATTATCTAACAATAAACGAAAAGAGGGTTCAAGTTCTTAGGCAAACGATTCATAAAAGCAGTGATTTATCGAATTTAAGCTTCCACTTCACCCAATTTATAAACTTCATTTCAATAAATACTCGTATAAAATTACTGATTTTGAGTCTCAAATCAAGCTCTCAGCATCGAAAATTCAAAAATTTTCCCATAATGTGGACTAAAATAAATGGATTAATGCTTTTCTAGACATGAGTAGAATGTCTTGGGATACGACGTTAGAGGAACTACTTATTAAAATTTTTCCGTGGGAGGATCCGCGGGCTCCCCTCACCCTAGGGGATATTCCATACCCCTAAGACCCCCCCCCCCCCCCGGGGGGCCCCAAATCTACCATTAATAGATTTTCGCTACGCTACTCATTACTGTATCTGTATCGCCCTTCTGTCACAAATTTGATGCAATATTCTAAAAAAGGTGAATTATATTCCATGTTATTATTTTCCACCTCCTCTCCTCAATTCTCTCTCTATCACATTTCATTAACAATGAGTGTTGTGCTCTACCACATTGAGCAGCCTTGCTGATTTTAATAGATGCGAATGTTGCAATTACTACAAAGGGCACAATGTTGAAAAAAAATACTGGCCATTATACTTCTTGGGTTCCATTAATACTATTTCACTATAACCAAAAACAATAAGTCATACTATTTATTTCAATTCAAATTAGACTATATTACAAAAATTTACCCAGTTTATGTGCTTTTTAATGTTTTCTTCACCACAATTTGAATTGGTTACTGTGAGCAGTAGTAGACCTACTTCATCAGCTTTAAAAATACATTTCAACATGTGGTTGAAAAAAATTTATGACATTTATGCAGGGGGTCCACCTAAAACCAAAAATCATGGCAAGGGGTCCATGAGGCAAAAAAGTTTGGGAACTACTGGTTTAGAATTTCAATTTAGTTGTCAGAGAATAGAATTTTTATATTCTAGTACAGTTGAACAGTACAAGTCTTGTAATCTTTTAGAATTTTTATATTCTAGTACAGTTGAACAGTACAAGTCTTGTAATCTTTTACTATACACTGAAAATTATTTAATTTAATCTGGTAAGATTAGGTTAGGTTAGGTTAGGTTAACAGACACAAGTAACAGATTGGAGCAATAGAATAATAGTATACAGTTGGTGTGAATCGCCACGCTTGAAATTTGGGTGGTGTGAAAAGCCACGATAATGACTGTGATTTGAATCGCCACGATGTGAAAGTCCACGGAGCCAACTCATTACCCACGCACGGTTCTCAGACCTATGTGAGCTTCATACTTAAAAAAAAGATAAATATAAAATAAAATAAATAATAATATAATAAAATAATAGCCTATAATATAATAAAATAATAGCCTATAATATGAAATATCAACTACAAAACTAAAAAAAACTACAAAAATATCTAGCAAGAGTAAGAAAAAGACGGAAATTGACCTACTCAACTATGGTAACCCATGTACTAGAGCAGAGCTTCTCAACGTTTCAGAGACTGTGCCACCCTTTAGACAGTGAGCTCACGCCTCCCCTACCCCCTCCCCTACCACCTCACCATATGTGATCAATACAAGTAGTAAAATCGAAATATGAAACAAAAGCTGGTTATTGAATGAAAATATAGTTATAGATAATTTCATACGCAAAATTTAGTGAGAAACAGTTCTTACGCTTTTGCAGTGTTGCCAGACGTCTGATGATTATCATGTTTTTACAATAGTCGAAATAAGTAGGTAGTAATTTCCCTTTTTTGTGACTGCACGTTTATTATAATTGCGTTTTTATTGTATTGTATAATTTTTTAATTGTTTTATTGTATTGTATAATTTTGTAATTGTTTTATTGTATTGCATAGTTTTGTAATTGTTTTATTGTATTGTATAATTTTGTAATTGTTTTATTGTATTGTATAATTTTGTAATTGTAGGTAGTAATAGTCGAAATAGTGGGTTTGAGTAGCAATAGAACGTATAAAAAATGCGATTATTTAGGAAATATTTACATGTGACCACAAAATTGAGTAAGTTTCAGTTGGTTTTACTTTTTATTTATTTTTTGAAACTACTCACGCCTCCCTTGAAATTTTTCTCCCCCAGGTTGAGAACCCCTGTACTAGAGTATGTTCTAGAAAATTAGTATTCTGCGATTATAATTGTTTGATAATAAAGATAGTATATCCTAAGAAAATCTAGAATAATAGTCGAACTAAACTTGGAGAGCAGACGTTGCAATTTGGGAAGTGAGGATGAACCCAATGGGAAAACTATTCTGAGTATATTATACATTGTAAGTGCCGGCGCTGTGACCTAGTTGCCGACCGTAACTTATTGCTCAAAAACTTCACCTCCTGTGAGAGCAGAGAACTGAACTGAGAACGGGGACCGACCGATTCGCCTCTCTACTCCCAGAATGCTTATTACTACAGCAGGTTAGGTTCGGCTGCCCCCAGTTCCCAGTTTGTGTTCCCCCCTCCCCCACTACAACTGGATTTATTTCCGTGCATTATAGATAGCCGGACGACTTTTTCTACACCATAAATAAAGGATAGCCGTGAAATATTTCACAAGTCCTTTGTATGCTTCTCCGGAATCAAGTCGTAGATCACAATGCGAGAGCAAGCCAAATTAAATTGTGATTTAATAACCGAATCAGAAATATTCACGTACCTAGAAGTTTCAAGATGGATAGAGACATAATATTTCTTTGCCCTCATTGTTATCGACCTTGAACACACAAGATTGTTGTTTAGTTGAACCAGCGAACACACAAGATCAAAAAGTCTTATGTGTTCGCTGAGTTGAACCAAAATTTAAAAAAAACTCAGAAGCAGTTAAGAATTAAACCGAGCAGGAGCGCCATTTCAGTTCATCTTTGGTTGTGTGTGGGTGTGTGGGGGGGGGTAGGTAGGGTGAGCATAGCGGAACAATATGGATCAGATTTACAAAATCTATCTAAATTGCTGGAATTTTTGGCTTAATTATATTTATTATTACTATGTTATCAAATATTTAATATGCTATATATAGAAAAAGTATGTTATTCCATGATGTTGAAGATCTATCTTGTTTCCACTAATATGTAATATAAACTTAAAAAAACACTTTAAGGTGGAAATTAACTCACGCTATGGCGTGACGGCTGTTTCAATCTGTTGTATACAACAGACAACAGAGTGAAACGGCCGTGTCACGTCATAACGTGAGTTAATTTCCACCTCAAAATGTTTTTTAAGTTTATGTTATGTTATTCCAAATAAGAAATTTTGTTTTTAAGTTACGGTATTAATACAGTATGTTATTCCAAAGAAGAAATTATTTTTTCAATATCATAATATTAATATCAATAAACGCTTTTTTGGCATATTTTGGGTGGAAGGGGGGGGGGTGAGGTGAACAAACTATCCATTTTTCTCATTTTCATAATTTCTCAAATTGTAGAGAATATCAGATTGTCCATCTAACTTTGGTATCTACCGCGTTATCCTTGATTATAAAACCTGTTTTAGAACAAGTGTATTATTAAAGCTGGCGTTGATACAATTGGACTGAAATATATATCATAATGTATAATGAGACAAGAAAAATGCATGTTATGCTAATTACAATTCGATAAATATAAGAATATAGTTGTGTCCTAATCATTCAAATCATTTGTTATTTTGGAAGCAACTGTAAAATAATTTTCTTCATAGGGCGTAGTTCAACTACTGCTAAGATGAGAAAAATATAGTTTTGAGAAATAAATGAAACATTTTGGTAAAAAAGTCATTCAAGTCAAAAAAGTATTTCCAAGTATCTACCCGGAGAAGGGAGTAATTAATATATTGGTATATTTATAGAAATAATAGAATTTTAAAACCAGTAAAAAGATATTTTTATCAGACATATCGTATTTCCTATTAGGGTAGGCTTTTGTTTTCAAACAAAAGTGATGCTCAAATGTCGCTTACAGCGACAAATGTCAGCCTTTTTAAGAGGTAATAAAATCCTGACAAACCCAATATAGGAGAGATGCTACATGTGAAAATAATTACGAACAACCATTATTAACCTATAGTGTTGTTGAAAACATGTTTTGAGGTATACTGGGATTAGACGCTATAAATTCTGCTACCAAAATTTACAAGACCCAAAATTATGGCTGATTAAAATGGTTGAGTTAGGCCTAACTCAAGCATTGTAACCCAAGTGAAGGTTGCTTGTTGGTGATAATCCTGTTCGAGGTTGTTGGCTACTCGTCAATGTAGCAAAACATTGTAATTATTGATGGTCACCTATTTATCGTCATATTCATTTCATATTGTATTATGCGTTTCAAAAGGCTTAACTAAATTACAGTACTTGCTACATTCATACAGAAATGATATTCAAAAAATCTTCCAGTAATTGAAAATGAAAATTATCGTATATAAACTTCTATGGAACGAAATGATTCAACCTATTGGACAAGCATAAAATTGGGATGAACGATCCTGAAATGAGATATTCTACTAGGTCAAATAGGTAATACCTCAATAGGTAATGTCGATAAGGTCGCTAGGAATCTAGTAGATAAGCTATTGGAAAAACAAGAATACTGAGTAAGTTATGGTGTAATCAGAAAAGCATTGGAGCTTATAAAAGGAACAGGTAAGCATTGGAGGATATTTTTTCGGAGGATGAAGCCCACATAGGTTTGAGACCTGTACGTGGGTAATTATTGGGAAGATCAGCAATGATCAATAATTGATCATTCGTACCGTCCAAAGAAAGATTCTGCAGAATGGTGAAGGAAGTCAACACAAAAAGAGTGGAAAAATAAGTTGTTTTTTTGGAATGGTTTGGAAAATTTGTCAATTTTTATAAATTTTCACACTATAGTTGCTTTTGTATTTCTATAATTTCTTATATTTGAGGTGTATAGTTTTAGCGGTGAAAAGTATAGTATAGCGGTATAGTTTTAGGCCGAAAAAGTAAAAAAATTATAATTTATTATGATAATTTTTTTCTCCCCCAAGGGTCTAGGGGCGGAGAACGATGTGAGCCTGTAATGATCATACTATTAACCTGAGCCACACAAGAGTAATGAGTAACTTACCCATTGACAAACAAATTGATAAGACCTGAACGTAAACGGATAATTAATGATACATGGTAGATGGATAATGGTAGATGGATAATTAATTCTAGGTGTACGAGAAATAAAATGAAGCGTCAAAAGAACAATTGATTATTCCTATGAAAAAATCCGCAAATTTGAGATTAAATCGTCCAGTTGAGTCCGATTTCAAATTCAAGTTTATTCCAAACATAAATATACAATTTTCTCAAAAGTACAATAAAAGAGTTACAAAAATAATACGGGTCTGAATTCAATCATAGACAATAAACTTTACTCAATGTTATTTATAAATGATAGAATCTTATTTATCAACTAGCTATTGTGCCCGTCCTTCGTACGGATTATGTTTAGAAATAAGACTAAATATGTTTCGGCTTTTTTGATAGCAACGATCATGAAGTTGTTAGCAGCTTAGACCCCGTTCAGACGATACAGTTTTTTTGCGGTACGGTTTTTTTACTGTACGGCGTCAACTGTACTGTGATGTTCACACGGTCCGGCTTTGCTGCTTATTGCTGTGCTCTCCTCCTTCTTCCATTGCGCTTCCAGTTCAGTTTTATTTATTCCAGTCCAGGATTTTTTTTTTTATTTTTGTAAGATTTTTTTTAAATAAGTTTCTCACTGAAGGTTTCTCTTAAATTTTGATCAAAGTACGCAAATTCTGGTTTCAATATTCTACACATTTTTCTCTCATTATTTTTATATTAATCTTAAGTCTTGTCCCACAAGGCGGGTCTCTCATATATTAGAGAAATTGAATTTTCACAATTAATATCTTCCACTTCTGGACACTGGAATTCACTAATAAGAAGACCAATGCTGAAGAATATCAATGAAGAAGATCAATGCTGACGATCTGAAGACTGCTTCCAGCGTAATAAGCGTATCGTTTGAACATATCAATTACCGGTACAATACATGTGCCACCGGATACGGATAGTTATTTTGCGGTACAGCTGATTTTAGTGATACAGTTTTCGAAGACAAAACCGAATGTAGAAATCGGCTAGAACAGCTTTTTTACTGGATCCAGTCGAAACAGTATTGTGTGAACATACAATATGAAATGTACATGCAAACGAAAGCACTGCAAAATAACTGATACAGCAAATTTACTGAACCGCACAAAAACTGTATCGTGTGAACGGGCCCTTAGTAAACAACTTAGAACGTCAGCAATTCAGTGACAGGTATCGGAGAGAATATTTTTTGAGAACAGCTGATTAATATATCATGATAAATTACGTGATTTGTTCTTATGTGGTAATAATAGTGCTACCTGGCGAATTCCCAAGAGCCTAGCACAAACCGCACCTTCCTAAAATGTTAATTTTTGTTTTGATAAATTTAAATTAGAAAATTTTGTTTGTTTTCAACAAAGAAATAATTGATAAAACATAAGATGAGCTTTGATTCACCAGACATATGTTTCCTAAAAGACTGCAATGCTCCGACTACACAAGTCTGCAGACAGCGTAAATAACGCCGCGAAGGGCCCATCATTTATATTTGAGAACAGCTGATTGATATATCATGATAAATTACGTGATTTGTTCTTATTCTTATGTGGTAATAAAACTTGGAAGAAATGTATCCAAAATCGCACAATACTTGGTTTTTAAACGTTTATTATTCTGTTTAAAAAAAAGTTAATTTAGTTTGTTATAGCTAAAGACATTGTCAAAAAGTTTTTCAATACTGATAGATAACTTAAATCCCGATCGATGCTCTCGTTTTTCAGGAGAAGGCCGCGTAAAATGTATCCAAAATCGCACAATACTTGGTTTTTAAACGTTTATTACTCTGTTAAAAAAAAAGTTAATTTAGTTTTTTATAGCTAAAGACATTGCCAATAATGTTTTCAATACTGTTCAATAACTAAAATCCCGATCGATGCTCTCGTTTTTGAGGAGAAGGCCGCGTAAAATGCCTTTGGGGCCGTGACAGACAGACAGACAGACAGACAGACAGACAGACAGACAGACAGACAGACAGAAAGTGAGATTAGACTATTTTCGGCTTATTTGATGTATAAAACGTAAAAATAACCAAAAAATATACAATTCTGATAAATGTACAGACAAAACTCTAATTTTATTTATATAGATGATAGAATCCACTGTCATGACACAATACTGTTCTCTGCTGTAAAAGTCACTTCCCGTTGGTTCGGAGCCCACCTAAAACTGTAGGTCCAACTCATCAATCACTATCATTCAACACATTACCCAAGCACAGGTCTCAGACCTATGTGGGCTTCATCCCCCATAAAAAATAAATAATAATAATGCCATCTGTAAGCTATTGTGGGTCACAAATGTGTTATAACTCAGCGAATTCTTATAACACAACCCTGTATTACTGATTTATATCTCCTTTGTCTCTTGCATATAAGATTTATTTCCCAATTTAAAAAAATACATCAATTTAAATAATAGGAAATTAACTAAGATTCCAGACTATTCAGTTACCCATATTGAGATTTTGTGTATTGAAATCGAATGAACCGGGATTGTACGCATAGGGTCATTTCAGTATGACGGTGGGCTTTAATGTCCATTCAATAACCGTGTCGATTTGATGCGATGCTGTAGCGAAAGTACTGAGCCTATTTCGGAAATGCGGAGCAATTTATTTTGGAATCCTATTCGAAAGCACAACCACCATTTCCTTATACAGAGTGTTCTGATGCTGCACTCTCGGCAGGGTCTGTCTCTGGCTGGTTGGGTCACGTCACGGCAGTTCTATTAAACTGTGTCGATGCCCACATTTATCACTCCGTCCACTCCTAGTCTCAAACTCGACGCCCAATGGAAATTGATTTGTCAGCTGAATAATTTCGCTAGCATACACGCACGCACACGCTCGCGTGTCCCTAGCTGCCGATGCAAAAACGAAACTGTTACCGAAATCAACTCAAAATTTATAGTCTCAACAACAAGCCGGAAATATTTAACAATTGCTACAAGATTGCTGTGCGATGACTGGAAAGCGATGCAAACTGCTCTGGTATCTCATTGGAATAGAAGCTCATCGATTATTTCCGGAGATGTCAACCATAGTGAATTATTATTGCATAGGTGATGGAGAAGCTTGAGGTAGCTAGTTAATCGAAGAGGAATTCCAATTTAAAAAGAGTAGCTCTCATGATGAATTAGAGCGCACGTGTAACAATTCTACACAATAAAGTTTTTTTTTTAGGATGAATCCATAGAACTATAAACTTGGAATGCTGACTGAATGCATCGAACTGCGAGCCGGCTGTCTCGCTGCTTCCCCCACCAAAGCGCAGTGCTCGCACCGGCACTGACTGAACTACGTACTGTAAAACTAATACGCTCGGCCAGAGTAATTCAATTTCATAGTCTCATAGAAATGTGAAACACCATTAGAACATTTTGAATAAACATGATTTGAATTGTCAGTTGAAGAAGGTTTCACTATATGTGTCAAATACTTTCTATCTATTCCAATGAATTTATAGAAAAAAGTTTATTTTGAGAAAAATTCGAAATACAATGATTTTTCGTGCCTTTTTCAATGATAACTGATATGAATTCATCGAAATAGAACAATATTTGAAACATGTAGGGGAACCTTATTATTATTATTATTACCGGCGATTCAAATAACTTTTATTCGATATTTATAGGAAAAAGGTTGAATTTGAGAAAAATACGAATTCAATGATTATTCGTGCCTTTTTCAATGATTCCTTATGAATTCATCGAAATAGATGATGGAACCTTATTATTATTATTATTACGGCGATTCAATTAACAAGTTATCAACCTGCTCCTTTTATAAGGAAGTTTCATACAGGTGCAAGTTTACATGAATTTTGAAATAGAATGTTTAAAACAATATCATTGTTAGTAATTGAATATTAATGAAATAAGTTAATATTACAATGAAACTAAAAAATGTTACACGCATTGAAAGAAGTAGGCTACACTTTATATTTATACATTTTTGATGTATTGGACGATATTGTGTATTAATCAGAAATTGGTTTATTATACAATATTTTATGAACAATTATTCATTTTATAATAAGTAGTATTTATTCTATTTAACAATAGTATAGTATTTAACAGGTGAGGTGTTCTTAAATAAGATAAGTTGCAATAATAATAATAATAACCTTTATTTCCGCAAATAAAAAACAAAGAAAAAAATAATATTGATTAGAAAACAAACAATTTTTAGGAGAGAAACCAAGAAGTTACAAAAAAGAATTACTTAGTTCAACTTAAATAATTATCATGTACAAGAAATAAAATGTTACAAAAAATATCTGCATAAATAATACTACGTACAAATAATTTCATTGTGAAATTATGTGTGCATACAGGATCCAACAAAGATGTCAAAGGAGCTATTCATATTTACCGTATAGCCTACTGTATTAAAATCCAATATCATGAAAGTATTTATAAATACAATATTTTTTAAATCTAAATTCAATATCAATAAACATATTCTGAGCTCTAAATAAAAGACAAAACTGTCACTGAACTGAAAATGATTGTAAAAATAATAAACCAACAACACCATTCTTTTTCACGTTAAAAAATCTAGTGTAACAAAGCAAAAAAAAAACAATGTTTTTTTTTAGATAGTTTTTCACATGTTGTAAAGACTGACTCTGCCAGCTATATTTTTGACTTGACAATAATTATTCTTTAGTATGTCATATACCGTAAATAACTTAAATAGTTTAATTGATTGTTGTTATCCAGTTATACTTTCGCAAACTGCTGTATAACATTATAATTAATCTTAAAGTTTTATTAAAAAAAAAACTCACTTAATATCCCAGAATAACATTTTGGATAATTCAACAATAACATGGGATAACATTTAGTCTATCTATGTACTGAACTAATTGGAGAAGAATGATCTTTATAAGGATAGCAATAATAATAGCGCCAGATTTGTAGACAATGATACGAATAACAAATGTAGAGTGTCAGATTGGTAGGTAGGTTGATAGGTAGATTTACCTATCTGCAGATAATCAAGATTGCTTCGTAATGTAGTTTTTGCAGCCATAGGCTACACAGTATGCTGGCATTCTTCTTTTTCGTTGCCAGTACAATAAAATAAATAAATTCTCAATACTCAATCTCAAAACTTTTCAAATAATGTTGAATATCAATGCAAAATCACCATGAGCTGTAGCTGTCTACATAGCTGGAGTGCAGAAATAAGTGTCGTTTGCACTGCACTGTGGTGGGGGAAACGGAACATCGGCCGGCTCGCTTCTAGCTTCCAAACATCGCTTGAGTTAGCATTCCAAGTTTATAGTTCTATGGATGAATCACACATAGGTCTGAGACCTGTGCGTGGGTAATGAGTTGGATGATTGTTATAAAACATTGTTTATCATTGTTGGGAAGTGATAGCCGCGAGCCGTAGCAGGTATCTGTTCAATCAGAGAGATAAGCTGCGTTCTCGTGGGTCCTGTTCGTAACGGTGACCGATTAGATTGGCCAGCAAAAAAGACACTGTTCTCTGCTGTAAAATCACTTCCCGGTGGTTCGGAACCCACCTAAAACTGTAGGTCCAACTCATCAATCACCATCATCCAACTCATTACCCACGTACAGGTCTCAGACCTATGTGAGCTTCATCCTCCAAAAAAAAAGTGGAAAGAAATGTCTAAAAGCAGTTAAACACTCAATAAATGGAACACTTACGAAGCACTGTCTGTTACGGTATTTGATAATCCTAAGCACTGAGTATTGTCATAGTATATTTCGCACCTAGGGCCGAAAATGTGTGTTTGCCGGCTCGAGATCGCGGTTTTCAAGTTTGAGACGAAGTCGAGAACTTGAAGCGTTTGAGAGCCGGCAAAACATTTTTGCCCGTGTTGTGAACGCTATTTTTCGCCACACTACGAAAAAAAAACAACAATGTTAAGATGGAAATTTTGAAAGCGAAATTTTAAGGCTATGGTACTTGCAAGAATACAAGGAACGGCTATCACCTTTTTATCCAACCTAGAGTGCTATGGGTGGGCATTTTGTCAACTACTGCAACTGTTCACCAAAAGGTTAGATGGTTAGGTTTTTTGTTGTTATTCCTGTTCCTGATTCGAAACCTGCATAAAACAACCAAAAACCTAACCAACTAACCTTTCTATACCAACAGTAACCTTTACCAACAGTTGCAGTAGTAGTCAAAATTCCTAAAAACAAAAAACCTAACCAACCAACCTTTTGGTGAGAGGTTACCAACATTTGTAATAGTTGACAAAATTCCCACCCAGAGCTCTGTAGGTTGGATAAAAAGGTTCTATTGTTTGATATCAAAACTACAAAATAATACATATTAAGTTATAAAAAGTGATCATTTTTGACATTTTAAATACTACGTACATATTAAATTATAAAAAATAAACATTTATTGATGGTTTAAATATTTTTGTTTTACATAAAAGTTGGAAGGATTCATTTTTACAATCATGACTGCTGTATCCAGACACGATCAGCTGTCATTCAAGGTCATTTTCTTTTCCGCCCTAGGGCGGTAAACGTTTACAGACCTCGACGGAAACCAAACACTTTCGGCCTCCATATGACGCACGAAAAACAGCTCATTACGTCCTAGTGTGGCGAAAAAGAATTTACCACATAAACTGATCACAAACGCTTGATATGCGTAGACACAAAGCCTATATACTCTGTAAATAAACTGGCACCGGATATTATACACTGTCACTAAACTGGCACTGGATATGAACGTTGAAGAGCAAATGACAACTGACTGAACGCAGACGAGGTTTATATCCCTTTTATATTGTTTTCATTCATACTAGTAATTTCTAGAAATTTCTCAACGTCTCGATCTTGTAGATTCTCGAAAGCTGTTTAAAACACTATAACTAAACCTGAGTAACAGAAGTGAGAGAGACATAGTGGGAGAAAGAAGAAAACAAGTGACAATTTACAATCTCTTTGAAGCACATGTTTTCAATTAATTTTTTTTTGTAGATTACGTCTAGGAGACTTAAACAGTGACAATTTACAATCTCTTTGAAGCACGTGTTTTCAATTATTATTTTTTTTGTAGATTACGTCTTGGAGGCTTAATTTTGATGTGAAAGGAACTCTTGTACACTATAAAAAGCTTTATCAACTAAATATTTTTTCAATTGTTTTTTAAATATATATATTTTCAAGATTCTTTAAAAACTGCGGTAGCTTGTTGTAGAATTTCCTACCAATATAACTAGTATGGAAGCGATGTTCACAAAATGAGTGGTGTAGACAATTACTGTTTGTCTTCGATCTGTCTTGCGTTCTATCTATCAACAAGCTTTCCTTCTGTTGTAAAAATATACTGTACTAGTTTTGAGTCTGTTGACTATCTGACCAGGCATAACTGCGTTTGTTCGCTTGTACGTGCAGGTCTGGTTGGAAAAGCTGCTATCTGAATGAGTTTTCTTTCACAACAAAGAAGTTTTCTTTTCTTTTCCTTCGTATCAAGTAATTCTAAGTTCACTATAAAAGGAAACACGTAAAATGAACAAGGTTTAACCCTGTTAAAATAATAGGACCATCAGAACCTTTTTTGCAACGATGTGGGAAACCTTTTGCTGCTAAGTGTTATGGAAGTTTCTACTTGTAATTTGTGCTTGTACTTTTGTGTTTGTGTAAGAGAATATTTCAGAGTTGAATTAAAAAAAAAAAAAAATAATTAAACTAAATAAGTCATACTACTGAATCAACTTAAAAATCAATGAATTTCTTTCTTTGATGAGTTTGCGCAGTATGGTGGATTTCTCCTAAAACACTCTGTAAAGTTCACACTTAATTTAAATGATGATATAGTATAAGTTGATAATAGTGTATTTAATTAATTAATTTTGAGGACGGAGAATATTTCAGCTCAATTCCATGATTCAAGTCCAAGTGTAAATAGACGAATGAATTTTTGATTGAGTAATGAAAGAATTTTAAATACAGATGACGCTGACATGCCTCCTGTAACGAAACCACGAAAGGTAGCCTTTTCGACAATCAAAGTTTCATTTGCCGAAGTTAACCAAATTACAAAAAAACATTCTCTCTTCTTTCTATGCCAAGTCCTAGTTTTATTTCAGCAAAATTTTGAGAAAAATAATTCCAAATTCGGTGGAATGTGAAATTTTGTCAAGTTTTCAAAAAGAACCGTCGCTGTAAATATTCAATGTTAATTGAATCGTTTAGTTTGCATGATAACGGAAGCAAAGCAAAGTGTTGGCTCTGATTTCCACCTGAATATTCTCAAAGGGAAATTAGAACGGCAGAAATGCAAAGAAGGGCCATTTGGCGCACATTTAATCTCTGGCCTTGATGCTCGATGGATTAAGACCCGCAAGTCACAGCCGGCTTAAAAACCTCTCGTTTTTCTACCCCGGTATTACGTTGGCATGACTCGCAATTAGCTGCAGCAGCGCGCCAAATTCAAAGAGCACTTTACATTAGACCTGTGACGTTCGACCCTCTGCCCTTGTACTAGTGCTTTGTCGCACTCAGGATCCTCACAAACTAAGGGCTCTGCTCAACCGATACACACATGCAATGCATACTACATGCGAGGTGGCATTTAACTTTTAATTGCCCTTCTATTTTAATGCTTCCTCCCACTTATATGCCTCACTCCCACTTTGCTTCACATAAAATTGAACAATCGAACACATTATGATTACATTTGCATATCATGTGAAAAAGATATCTCAATTGCAATGAACTTTAAAGCTATAGCTTGATATTTGAATTTTCCATAAAAATTTAGATTAGCTCAAGAGTTATGCTATTCTAGTTCATAAATGCGCATTTACATCGCATTGGGCAGCGGCAGGGTACAGGCTATTGGGCATGAACCGAGCGGGAATGCCAGACAGATTCAAGCTTGTGTAGTCCCCCACAGGCTCACGCACGCACATGCTCCCTCTGGGGAAAGACGCTTGTTACAAAAAGTTACAATTTCAAGTGATTCACCAATGAAGTGCTTTCAAAAAAATATATAATATGATTAGTAGAACTAGTGTTAATATTGTGAAATCTTTCCATAATTGAAACAAAACCGAGGTTGTCAAATTTCACTAAACTTTAATTATAATTTGAGTCACAGCACCATTGATTCGTGTTTTACCAACACATCTTCGGCTGTACTGAAGAAGCAGGATGCCTCTTAATAACAAATTTGGTATCCAAAGGCTACTTGATAGTTGGGAAAGCAAAAAATATTTATATGGGTAAATATAACTTAAGGTTATCTACAAATATTAAATAATAATCATATAATTGAGTGAATTATACCTTAACAGAATAAATTTAATATTCTAAAGCTATTCTATTCTATTCTGGAAAAGCCAAAAATATTTATATGGGTTAATCTAACTTAAGGCTATTTACAAATTAATGAATTCTTTGGCCTCCGGATACCAGTATAAATATAAATAAAGGTTTAAATACCTGCGTTTTGATATCCAATAACTACTTGTTCACTACCGGTTTCAACCCTCCTATGGGGTCATCATCAGGTGGTTGTGGACGTTATTATATCATTGTCGATTTGGCAATTCGTCGTAATGTAAAACGTCGGAAAATAAAAAACACACACATCACATAACACGAAACGAATACGAGGATGACAGGACGGACAACACGCTCGCGCTGACTGACAGGTCCGGACTGCCAGTACGAAATTGGCGTGTTGTCCGTCCTGTCATCCTCGTATTCGTTTCGTGTTATGTGATGTGTGCGTTTTTTATTTTCCGACGTTTTACATTACGACGAATTGCCAAATCGGCAATGATATAATAACGTCCACAACCACCTGATGATGACCCCATAGGAGGGTTGAAACCGGTAGTGAACAAATAGTTATTGGATATCAAATCGCAGGTATTTAAACCTTTATTTATACAAATTAATATTAAATAATAATTAACTAATTGAGTGAATTATACCTTAACATAATGGAACCTAATATTCTAAATCAATTTTAAACTTATCATAACTACCCTAACCAGCTGATTTGTCATAAACCTA
This sequence comes from Conomelus anceps, assembly GCA_948455865.1. Taxonomy (NCBI): domain Eukaryota; kingdom Metazoa; phylum Arthropoda; class Insecta; order Hemiptera; family Delphacidae; genus Conomelus; species Conomelus anceps. The sequence continues at coordinate 11,372,038 of OX418217.1, read as the reverse complement.
TGTCTCCAGTAAGGTTTCATTGTCTAGGTTGGCTGGCTAAGAGCTTACCTAGACAATGAAACCTTACTGGAAAGCTATACTCAACCCATTAAGAAAAAGATAATCAGACCTACTAAAACTACGTAAAACTTGCAGGAAAGCTATCCTCAAACCTTAAGAAAATAATATTCAAACCCAATAATATTAAAACAACCTAAAATTCATACCTATCCTACTACCATACTAAACCTATCTAATATTCAGTACCTAACCTAATATGTATCTGGCTTATTTACAAGTGGTTTTGCTTTGCAAGTGGTAAATATGTTTTGCTTTCCCAACTATCAAGTAGCCTTTGGATACCAAATTTGTTATTAAGAGGCATCCTGCCTCTTTAGTACAGTGTACAGCCGAAGATGTGTTGGTAAAACACGAAACCATGGTCCTGCGACTCAAATTATTAAAGTTTAGTGAAATTTGACAACCTCGGTTTTGTTTCAAATAATATATAATATGCTTTATTAGTCATTACAACGTAAGTCTTTTGTTCATTGGGTAACCAATACTAGAGTTGGTCTGACCAATTCGACCGGGAAATGTGTCCAGTCAGCAAAAGGTAAGCTTCAAATAGGAATTTAAAGATCAAATCATATGCAAAAATAATTACATTTCCATTGGGAAAGTGTCTCAATAAACAGAAGATCTTGTAGGATGTTGAAGCTTTCATGTGATAGCAAAGAGCTTCTTCACAATTTTCTCTGAAGCACTTCATATATGCACACTTCCACATTCCTTACTTTCTTTAAAAGTATGCTTTTCCTTGTTTTTTGAAGAAAAGTTTGATATAGAAAACAGAGCTAGGAAAACATTCCTCTATTAACATGCTGTTGATTTGAGTAGCCAAGTCTTTTGGAGTTTACCGTCTTTATTTCCAATCTCTAAGCTAGCACCATGATTCATATTCAAGTTCTCATCAATTTTACTGTTTATTGAAGCTGTTTGGAAAAAATTGTGCAAAAAAGGGAGGATCGGAGGAAACTACGTTTTAGCATGCGGTAACTCCAGAACTCAACAATCGATAGCTAGTGAAAAAAGGGAAAATTTGTAGGAATATTATTGGGAAACTGCTGGACGTTCCTGATGCGAGAAAAGCAGCATTCCTGGAGGGAAATGCTATTCTAGTTCATAAATGCGCATTTACATCGCATCGGGCAGCGGCAGGGTACAGGCTATTGGGAATGAAACGAGCGGGAATGCCAGACAGATTCAAGCTTGTGTAGTCCCCCACAGGCTCACGCACGCACATGCTCCCTCTGGGGAAAGACGCTTGACGCTCGCTCGCAGCGGGATCCTTACCACCACAGTCATTCACTCCACAACCGATCATACTGCCGCTTTTCTTCTTCGACAATTGAATTAAGGCGAACATTGCATGCAGTTGTACGAAAAATGAAAACCACATTCAATTCGACAATAACAGACAGCTATGGGATTATCGAATCGTGAAATGTTTGATGGCTGTATGCGATCGTAAATTGAATGTTTTCGAAGAGAGAAATAAATAACTAAAACATATTTCTTGCATTGTGTTTTTCAGTAACGTATCGCATTGTGTTAATATAAAGTTTTAGTTGAATGGAATATACATTTTGATGAATTTCTATATGAAAATAATTAATGTACAGAGTAACCAGGAGGAGAAGTCAGAATTATTATGAAACCAAGATAGTTGTATTAAATTGGTTGAAATAAATTTGATCATTTAAACTAGTATTGAAATAATTTTTTACTAGTTTAAATGATCAAATTTATTTCAACCAATTCATTGCAACTAACTTGGTTTCATCATAATTCTGGTCTACTCTTTAATAACGATACTTTCTTGTTTTTCTCGGTTGACCTTGACGCAGTTCATTTAGCCTCATTTTTATTTTATTTTCATTGTTTAATTCTAGCCTACTTGTGATTGGTTCTTGATTTTGACACTGATTATTCCTGGTTGCTCCTCCCACTAGTGGGCGTGACTTGTTAGGGCCTTTAGCCAATCACAGACCTTCAATGAAGATCATCCTATGAGAGGCACTTCCACCCTCAGTCTTTAAGCATCTCTGTACATAAGTTTTAGTTTGTTTGAGATTGATAATGGTGTAACAACCGAAACTAGTATCTCTTGGTTTTCTATAAATGTGGTTGTAACAACTTCAGGTGCTTGAGCCCTGATGAAGTGACTGTGGATGAAAAGTTTAATTACAATGTTGAATAATAATATTTGATTATTATTGAATATTAAATTGTTTTTGAGTTTAATTAGAAAATAATATTGTGATTTTTATGAATAGCCAAATTTGTACGAATAGCCTTTATCATATGAAACATAGATCTACAGAAATAATAGAGCTACAGAATTTCATAGGATTGACTATTTTAGTTATTAGCCTTAATATAGAAGAATATAAGAAAATAGAGAATGGAGCTAAACAAATTGAAAAGTAACACAGGATTTAAATACAGTAACAACAATAGAAGCAATGGAATAGAATTTTATTGGATCGACTAGTTTTGTTACCAGCCTATTGAAAAAATATGAAAATAGAGAATAGAGCTAAACAAAACAAAACGAAAAGTAGGAATAGAATAGAAAGCAACAGAGCATGAGCTAATTTTAAAACATATTCTGCAATATCAATGTGATACAAAAGAAAGCCGAAGCAAGAAAAGATTTTCCAGAAAATGTAGCCTACCGCAGAAGAGAAAATTAGTTCTACAGTGGATATGTTTACTGTATACTTTCCTATTCTGAGTTTTCCTCATAGCAACAGCGAAAGCTGAGACCATTTCCATTATGCTTTTCACATTCCATTTTCCGGCTAATGGAGAAAATACCAACAAAACAAGTTCCTGAAACTTGGATTCTACTGCAGACTTCAACAAACTGAATAACTTCCATCAGCTCCAATATTTCCTTTTTTTTAAATACATTATTCTCTACGCAACTCTAAGGTTCTCATCTCTACGGTTGGAGCGCTTGTCTTAGATAAGGTTCTAGTCGGCTTTGTTTCCAGCAGCCTTGGGTTTGAATCTCATTCAGCCATGGATGTTTCTCATCATTCACCTCATTCCCCACGCACAAGTCTCAAGACTCATGTGAGCACCATCAGCAAGAAAAAAAGTAGGCCTTTTTTAAGAGATTTATATGAATTTTTACTAGAAAAAGACAATTATCATACAAAATTACAAATACATAACTATTATGATTGAAATATGGACTTGAATAGAAAAATTGTATTGAGAGAAACCATCAAAATTAATTCTAAGCCTACTAGAGTCTATCAATAGGTTTCTATAAGTAAAATTATTTCCTTATTATCCATAATAATATATGCGCAAAGAGTCTAGAGTTGTATAAATATTGTAATATTAAAAAAATTGAAGTTACAAATGCTTGCAGGATTTTTCATCTAATTGACAATGATAAACGAACTAAATTTTAAATTAACTAGAATTATTGAAGCCACCATAAACAATACTTATTTAACCTTGAATTTGAATTTGAATTGAATTAAATTGAATTTGAATTGAACTTTTTTATTTTTTCTGGTACAACACAAATGTATAAAGCAATACAAAGCATACAAAGAAAAAATCATATAACATCAAAATTTTGAAACAACACTCACATGAACCTAAAGTTTGTTTGTGAGTTGTGAGTTCGTTTATGTTCAATTGAAAATTGAAAGAATTTAATAAAAGAAGGAAATCCAATACAATGCCAATATAGAATGAATCGGTATGAATAAATATAACAAAAATTTGAGAAAAATACAATTAATTTAATGCTTAATAGTTATTATTAATACTTATTTAGTTATATAGACAATAAACAATACTTATTTTTTAGTAGCAGAACAGAAATAACACTGGAAAGATTTCAAGATTGTATTCAGAGAAGACAATGTCCTTTGAGCGTCGAAAACGCTACGTTTTAATAATTGAATGACAAAAAATCAAAGGAATAGAAACACCCGTGTGTAAAGCCCCAACCAAGCGTTAATTTGATAGTGAGCGACAAACGTCAAGTGATAGCCGAGTGTCGTAGCAGGTATCTGTCCAATCAGAGATAAGCTACGAAACTTCTGGGAGCTCTTTATAAGGGTGACCGATTGGATTGGCTAGCAAAAAGGACTCTGTTCTCTGCTGTGAAATCACTTCCCGGTGGTTCGGAACCTACCTAAAACTGTAGGTCCAACTCATCAATCGCCATCATCCAATTCATTACCCACGCACAGGTATCAGACCTATGTGGGCTTCATCCTCAAAAAAAAAAAAAAATCCCAGTACTGAATACTATTGGAGACATAGTTTTTGCTGACACAGTTGAATGAAAGTAAAGCAAATTTTTTTGTATCAGAACTATGTGGGCTGCATCCGAAAAAAAATTGTGCCAAATGAAGTTAGTGGTCTTGTAGAGAAAAACAGATTCTAATCAGTATAAAAGCAGGTTTAGTTGTAGGACGATGGTTATCTGCAAAATAATTTTATTGTAGAACTGAGCGCCCACAATAAACTCTGAGGTCGATTTTCTCAACTCAGACTACCTGTAGCTTAGTTCCTTCATGCATTAAGCTCAAAACAAATTCACTTGAAATCTGTCCATGTAAGACAGTAAAAAATTCACTGATTGGTTTTGGAGTGGGATTTTGGATGTAGGAGCGCTATAACGAATCAGCTTACTGCTAGGTGGAGTTGATAATTATTGTTACTGGTTCTAATGTCTAAAATAAGGCTGGCAACACTAAAGTTCACACTTGATCTTTATTTACACAAATTAGTCTATTTACACACCAATATTTGTAAGTTCAATAAATAAATAAAAACAGATCATCAAATGACAAGCTAATACCTATTTTCAGTAATTATTTACAAGAATTAATGAATAAGTAATTACAGGCTGTTCAATAATAAAAGAAACAAGAATCCAATAAACTGTACAAATGGATAATTAATTACAGGCTGATCAATAGTAAAAGAAACAAGAGTCCAATAAACTGCACAATAATGCAGAAAGAAATTATAAAAAGAGCAACTAATCACAAAAAAACAGTCCAATTCGTTATTTGACAGTCCCAAATAATATCACTTAACACAACGTCTTTAAACTATTAGTAAGCTGCATAAACAGTAAACACTTGTCTCTGCACTTGACACTGTCTAAAGACTGAATAAAGCACTGTTTACTCCACTGGCACGAGATCTGTAATACAATCTGTCACGCGGGTTAGTAAAACTAACTCACTGGTTCACATGGACTCCTTTATATAGCTGTTGTAGTTGTATAATTTCAAGAATTGGAGCTCACCAGACACTTCGAGAATCTTCAAGAAAGCTTGGAATAGACCTCGATTGTTCAAGAAGAATGTAGAATTGACAAGAAGATCAATTGAGTGAGAGAGTTGCAGACTTGAAGAATAACAGTGACAAAGACATGTGAAGAGTAAGAGATCGGATGTCAGTCACGTACGACCATGAATGGAATGATCTACGTAGAACAACTGCGTGAATAACTGCTTGTTTGCTTTTGTAACATTATCATTTCACAGACCTATAGAACTACAATATTGATTATACTAAGTACCTACTTCAAACTATTAAAATGAGTATCATTCATACTTGAAACTGTCATGAAAAAATGGCGAAATAGTCAACTCTATATCAGCTCTCTTCGTATGAAATTTGCGAGAGAGAGAAAAGTTGTATGCCAATAGAAAAGGGGTTTGACAAGAGGTGACACCTGAATACGAAGATCCATTCTCTAGATATATGATCTGACTTCTAGAGTTGGCATTTTGACAATGCACAGTATTACATTGCACACCCAATACTGAGAAATAATGACATCACCATAGCGGATGGTAAATTTGTTGTATGTGATCCGATGAAGCAAGAAACGACTTGGAAACGGCAAGAAACGACGGAAAGGAGGAAAGAAATGTTAAAGATAACGTGGAAAAACCCTGGAAAAGGAGACTAGACATATGTTAGCTTCCGAAGAAGGCTGTGCTGGAGCAAAACTGAAGTCCAAAATAGGGGACAGAGGTAATGAGTCTGGAAACATATGGTGGCACTTCTATATCTTCCCAGAAAAACGACGCGCTGCCTTTTGCCTGCTGCTCTTTAGTTAGAGCGAGAGCGAGAGCTAGAGCACCAAAACAAGGGCAAAACGAATACTCACTTTTCGCTTGAAATACGCTCTCTTTTTATAATGAGACAACACCCATGTGCGCAGAAAAATGGTCGGAGAAAAGCTGAGCCAGCCAACGCTTTCCTCTTCACTGAGTCGAACGTTCGCTCCAAGATAAGTGAAGCAGCAGAAAATAGATTGACGAAAGCCTCTGCTACACTCACTTCCAACTCTCAAAACTCAACTGCACGTGCTTTGTTGTTTGACGACTGTTACGTCTTCAAAATGGAGTCGAATAAATAACCTGTGAGTGATAGACTGTTTTGTCTACTTCTGCAGGAACTATTTAAACAAATGACTATAACTTACTATATACTCTGTTCACGGAAAGGGAAGAGGATGTAAACAATGATGCGCGTGCGAGAGTGTATCTTCGGACAACAAAACCGATTCACAATTAACTACAGAAATATAATTAGCGCAGTATATAAGTGAACCGGTAACTGTGACAGCGAATGTGATACTGAACTGAGTGTGAACTGGTAGAAATTAATCGATCGGTCTACAGCTGATATGAGTCATCACTTTTTCACTCGCACAAACGCAAACGTTTGTTTTGATTTGTCTCTCGTTTGCGTGAACAGAGTTCAGATATTCCTATCATATTGAATTACTCAACTAAACAGCATTTAATTACTTGCACCATAGTTTCTACTACAAATTGTACAAATTTTACTAATGCCAAGCTGAAATTCTTTGAGTTTTAAAAATTTTAAATGTCTTCTAAAACCATCAATGAGATGACAGTTTTTATAAAGAAATAGTGGGTCTAAAATAAGTAGAACATTTTAAGAGTTTCTTGTGAAAATTTCGAGAAACATAATATTCTTTTCCTGGCTAAAGTTGATAAAACTAATAAGGCTGGGGTGAGACCATATCATTCTTGGAAGATTTCTGATTAACTCCAAAATATTCTTAGAATATTCTCAGAATAACCTGAGAGTATCCTAAGAATATCCACTGGTAATATTTTTAGTATATTCTCAGAAAAAATCCCAGAATATTCTCTGAGTATCCTCAAAATATTCCAGAGTATTTCCAGTGTATTCTCGGGATATTCCAAGGGTACCCTGCAAATATTCTCAGAATACTTTTAGATTATCCTGACGATTATTCCAGTCAAATAATAAATTAGGGGATACCACCTACAAAACAACGCTTTCCACTCACCATTCAAACAAAATAAATGACACACATTATAAATTTCAGACTTGTTTGGGAACTTTGAAGAGGGTTACATAATTATAACCTTCTCCTACTTTTATCCCCTGAGCTTTGCAACAGTAATACAGTTTCAGCCCCATAAAACACTGTTGAAGTAGGATACTTCTATTCAATACAGAAAATAATTTTAATTGCAATATTGATAATGAAAATGTAGGTATTGCTTCATCTGACTTTGAATTTTGAACATAATCACGAGTTTCAAGAGATTTACAAACAAGCTTGTATTGAATTACATTTGCATTACTGCCCGTAGTTGTTAATGATGTTCTGTTTACAATGAAGACTGTTTGGTAGCAATGCATATTATTATTCCAACTTTCTTCTCGAGAAATAAGATTCAATAAAGTTTCAAAACAGGAATAATTCAGATTCCTCATCAATTAATATTACATTATTAAGTTCTCACTTTATCAAATTTCTCTCGTTGATAAAAAGCAATTCCTGTTCTCTTTCTTCGTAGTCTCATCTCTCCTTCTCACACACAGCTCCCTTTGCCCTAAAATCCCACACAGCAGGAATTTCTACATTGGAAATAAGTTCAAGAATATCCGTCTCCCTGTTCATATAGGCTATCTATTTACAAACGTATGGTTGGTTATACGTCAAACAATAAAAGTATAGTAATAAACTTAACCCTTTCAGGAGAAAGGCAATAATATGCACCCACTTTACATTCTGCATTTGAAAAATAACCGTGATGGTATTCAATTTTTTTGTCTTGTTTTTTCTTCCTTTTTGATAAGGAGTAATGATTGAATAAATAATAAAAGCGAAAATTTTAGGCTATTGGACTTACTAGGTCGAACCAGCAAGAAAAATACCTTATTACTAATTTGGAAATAAAACTATTATTGCTGCTCGAGTCTATCAAAGCAACAGAGTTAATAGGTGATTGAGTTCCTACTTCACAATCAATAAATGGTATCACTTTATTTATAAGCGCTTTAACTTTTCCATTAGCATCTAGTTTTTATCTAGTTTCCATTACATTTTGATTTTTATTTAATTCAGGTTGAGATCGTTTAATGGAGTTAAATTAAACTTAAATGGAGTTAAATAAACTAATGGAGTTAAATTAAGTTTTGACAACAAGATATTATTGTAGATTTTGCATAACTGGTTTATTTTGATACCATAATTTTACCTTTTAATTATTTAGAAAACGTTTTTTATTATTATTGCTTACCAGACAGGTTTTCTTATTCCTACAGTCACGTGAATAATGTACTAATTTCTGACATTTAAAGCACTTTACATCAGGTGCCTTTTTTTAAATATTAGTAGGTACCTGAACTTTAGAATATTGACAACTAGAATTACCACGATAATAGCAACTTGTAAAATTGCAAGATTTGTTCTACAAAATTTGTTTTTTGCATAAATATATTTAAATTCAATTATCTTTCTTTTTGCATTGCTTTGTTCCAGTGTGATACGCAGATTTCTTATCTCTCTTGACATCTGATTCACTCTGTCATCTATAAATTTGTTCTTGGATTCCAATTCATTTTTCAAATTTGTCAGTTCTGAAATTTTAAGTTTATATTCTTCATCAAATTTAATTTGTTTAGTTGCTTTCAGTGAAGAAACTTCGTTACATAAAGCTTCCACTGTACTCAATAGTCTTGAATTTTACGTTTTCAATTTATTGATCAGTTCCGAATATTCTTCATTCTTTGTTCTATATCTAACAATTTCATCATCAGTTCACTGATTCTGGTTTTATCTTTTCGCAGATCAACTATTTTTGGATAATCTTTTCTTGAGACTTCTCTCTCTTCGTCAATAAATGAACTTATCCTTGGCAGATATATGTAACCATTACCTGAGTAACCATTAGCTTTGGTAAAGATGGGACTGATTTCTTTACAGTTTCTTGTGTAGTTGATGCAAAAATAGGATTGACACTTAGACTCTGAGTATCTATATCAAACATTGCAGTTGGGACTAATAACAGGAGCAGTGAAATCCTGAGGAATAGGTGACTTCTTACTTCTGATAACCACCATCAGGTTGTGAATTTATTCTATGTGTTTTAATCTTGATCTAGTTGTTTAATCAGAATTTTCTTTAGCATGACCGTCAATTGCACAATTTTCTATTAACTCAATGTAAAAATATTGAAATTCCTTTATCCAAACTAGGTTTTTTGTCAACTGTTATGGTTTTGAATTTTTCAAAATATTCCTCAAACTGTCCAAAAATTTGCTTTCTAGTGGTGAAGGTGATATTGTGGAAGATATCCATAATGAATAATAAGACGAAGTTGTAAGAATTTAATAAAAATATATAGATACTAGTTTCGGATGTTACTCCATTATCAATCTCAAATAATGGATAATGGAGTAACATCCGAAACTAGTATCTCTTTATTTTTATTGAATGTAGTTATTATTCATTATGTCCCAAAATTGACTAATTTTTTTGAAGTTCATTTAATATATTACATTCATTATTAACAGCAAAAAAGACCAAAAAAGATTGGCCAGCGAAAAAGACACTGTTCTCTGCTGAAAATCACTTCCCGGTGGTTCGGAACCCACCTAAAACTGTAGGTCCAACTCATAAATCACCATCATCCAACTCATTACCCACGCACAGGTCTCAGACCTATGTGGGCTTCATCCTAAAAAAAAACAATACAATCTTTGCTTCAGTAAGCTCCAGTAGCAGAGCAGCTGTACAGAGAAGCTGCTAAAGAGTAGCTGAACCTTTCTTTGGAGATGTATGTATAGTACCACTGCCGATTTAGACTGTGAATGAATTTCAAATCAATTCGAATGTTGGAAACCTCTCTTGGAAGAAATCGTTCATGTTCTTTAGCATACAAATTCGAGTCACTTCGGTTCAACAATGTTTCAAATAACATGGCATTATCTAATCAATGTCGTCAGTACAGTTAATTTAATGTATTCACACAATTACATTATCAAGTCGTTTGCTGAATCAACAATCAGCCAACACTGATGTCCTAGATTAACGCTGGTCCAATCGAAAGGGAATCGATTCGAAGACAAAGCCCGACTAGACAAACAACACAATTACGTCTAGATAAACACTCTGTCACCACTACATAAGCTACTCTAACGCGGTTCCATTAAACTGAAATCGTCTTTGTCTAGAGGTAGTTTTTGATGTTTAGAGTTCCATCCAGTGAAACATTTTTGTTGATGATTTAAATCGTGAACATGATTTTTTTTTCAAATAAAATGATTGATATGACAGGGGTGCCCACCCCCCCTAAGCCTCATGACGCACCCCCCTAAATTTAGCACCAACCCCTCCCATAAATTAGGCCCCCCAAAAATGCGAAAAAGCCCCCCGTATTCTTTCTAAAACTAAAAGAAGATTTTTATATTGAAAAAATTCAAACCCAGTCGATAATATACAAAATGTATGTATATTTCTTGAGATTCTTTACATAGGTAACATTTTTTTGTAAAGGTAAAAAAGAAATATCAATGAAATGAATATATGAACTTCTGCTCAATAAACTTAATTGCAAAATAGCTAAATAAGAATTTGAACCTAAATGGTTTTTAAACAATAAAATATTATTACAAATACACAATGTTCAATAAAAATGAAATACCTATAAGTTTATGTTCGTTGTACCAATTACATTAAAGTTAAATAATTCTACAAAGTTGTTCCTTTAAAGGAAGTGAAAACAATGAGTTAATAACTTAATTTGCAAAACACAAAAATTCAAAATACTAAGTCATTTATTGGACAGTAGTTAAACAACAGGTTATTTACTTAGTGTAGTATCTTGGGAGAATTTATGTATGGATGAAGTACATAAAAGGCACACATTTCATGTATTATTATTTACAACACAAAATCGAAAGAAGTTAGTGTCTTTCAAAAATAAAATAAAGACATAGTTATGAAACATTACTGAATTTTTAGTATTTAGTAAGTTTTGCTATAGCAGTTCTTACTTATTAGTAAGTAGTTATCGTAAAATACATGAAAACATCAACAGTTTGAAGTCAAACATTTTAAATTTGTAGGCTGTGACCATCTACAAGTTAGCTAGGCACCTTCTAAGCTTGTTAAATCTATCTCTCTAAACCCCACATAGAAGTTTTTGTCTTTGGGATGAGGAAACAGAAAACCTTTCAATTATTTCTTTGTTAGAAATAGACTCAAGTACATCTTTTTTTGCAGCTAGAACCATTAGATTGAACAACCATGAGTCTCCCATAGCTGATCTGAGTCTGTTTTTGATAATTTTAAATCAACTTACTGCTCTTTCTGCTGATTAACTAGTAACTGTTAAGAAGAGTAAAGTTGTATAAACCACTTTCAGAGCACTCGCTTAGTGTCTTGCTAAGTTTGAATAATAACTTCCTGCACAAATCCTAAACATAACTATTTTAGCTAATTCATATTCAATTGAATAATAATAATTATAAATATATTTTCATTAATTGACATCCTATCTGGTGACTTCGTAGTATATTTTTCAATGTTTTCACGTTAAACACGGTTTCAATCAACTTCACGCCCCCCCCCCAAACGGTTTTTGGAACCCCCCCCCCCCCAAGAATTTCAATGACGCAGTCTGCGTCATAGCCTCCTCCCCCTGTGGGCACCCCTGGATATGACCATATATATTATCTATTAATGAATTTGATAAAGTGGTTTAAATCAGGCGTGGTTTAAGGAGGGCCGCTTAGTGCAGTTGGTTGAGGCGTAGCAGTTTCAGCTTGCTGTCTTTCAGCGGTCGTGGGTTCGAATCCCGCTCCTCCGTCTGGCATCTATGTGCTATCATTCACCTCATTACCCACGCACAAGTCTCGCACTCATGTGGGCATCATCAGCAATAAAAAAAAAATAATAAAATTATTGTGAATTTCTAAAACAACTCGAAATATCTCAATGTCATGTCTGATCGAGTGTTGAAAATATCAGTAATTGCTTATTAAATTTCTAGGGTGAGTTTTACATTAATTTAGTTTTTACAATTTTTTTGGCGGATGATGAGTCTGAAGACTTGTACGTGGGTGATAGGGTGAATGTGTGAATGATGAGAAACATCTATAGCTGAATGAGATTCGAACTCAACGCTGCAGGAAACAAAGCCAGCCAGAGTCTTATCTAATCACAGACAAGCGCTCCAACCAACTGTGCTACCAGAGCTACTAGTATGTAGGTTTTATATGTATTGTTCGAATATAAACCATATTTATACGTTCTTTATATGTACAAGAGAATATATACTGACTGATATGAATTTGCATCCATATAGATTATAGAATATTTCATACAATTGTTTCAATCCATATTATTTAAACATAATAATATCATAGCATATTATCACGTATTTATCAATTAATTTATTGTGTGTTTCCCGAATATTTGTTGGCTTTGGATGTTTTTCAAAATAAGGACAAAATATTGATATGAGGTAGACTTTTGCAGTAGATCATGTAAGAAACTAAGTTGTTGAAGCTTGTACCATAGACCAACCATCAAGCTTGATTTTCTTATTCTATGATTGTACTCTTTTTAACGAGATATTATTCTCTCCATCCAGCGTGCCGCCTGCAGATGTTGAGTTATGCAACTGGCCAAACGAGTTCACGCAAGCCGACACAGAGCTTATAATAATAAATAATTAATTATTCATTATACAGCATTATTAGATTAATGTAAAAAAATTTGGAAATTTAATTCAGTTTCGTAAAATTTTAGTGCTCATAATTTTTACCACGTGATTAAGATCACATTATTCACAAAATTTCAGTGAAAGTATCCGAAAGGAATGTAAAATTGGTTGCGAAATTTGGCTTGCGTTCAAAACCCATGTAATATTCCAATGAAAAGCCTATAGCTGAACGACCTGCAGGAACCGATAGGCATATTTTCCAGCTGGAAACTTTCGTTTTTTTGGCAGACAGCCTGAGTTTTTGCTGCATGCTAATGTATGTAGGCCTACCGGTAGTCATTAGATTGAAGTGATATGATAAAGGTTTTCACCTCATAAAATTTTACAACAGAAAAAAGGAGTGAAAACATCTCTACGATCTAGCATGATTACAAACTGGCACATATTTTTACATGAAAAAATGACCACAGCCGGACTAATTAGTTTTATTCTGTAGTTACAGCGAAAATATAATTTCAAATATTTTATTTTATTCTTATAAAAGTCCTGGATTTCTTGTTCCATGACGAACTGCGTTGTTAATATTAACTTTTCATGTGAAATTTAACGACTTGCAATCAAATTATAAAAGTCTTATAAAGTCTCTCAAATATTAGCCCTTCGTGAATTCAATGTGAGTGAACTACTGTATTAACAACATATTGTTGTATTATTAGGAAAGTGATAGCTGTGAGCCGAAGCAGGTATCTGTTCAATCAGATTGAGATAACCTGCGTTCTCCTGGGCCCTTTTCGTAAAGGTGACCGATTAAATTGGCCAGCAAAAGACACTGTTCTCTGCTGTAAAATAACTTCCCGGTGGTTCGGAACCCACCTAAAACTGTAGGTCCAACTCATCAATCACCATGATCCTTCTCATTACCCACGCACAGGTCTCAGACCTATGTGGGCTTCATACTCCAAAAAAAGACACAAAATATTCGATTGTAATTGGACCTTCAGAAAGTCGTTTTCATTATGATAACACAATATTAATTATGTAGTTTTCTCGAATCGATATTGAGAATTTTGTAAGGCAATGTTGTACCATAGTTTTGAATTGCATTTACAGTCTTTACATAACCTTTAATATGTAAGAATCACAACTTTTTGTATTTGGCATTGCTCCGTTTGCCTGATCTCTCTATTCTATTTTCTATTCATTTCCTATTTCCATGCTCTATACTATTTCCTCTCTAAGTCCTCTATTGAACATATAGTTGTAAAATAAATGAAAGTTTGGTGATCTACCACAGTTTCTAATACACGTTTTCGATCACATTATATTATTGTAAAAATTACAGCAGAAGTTAATAAATCCAGCAATATGGGGTACGATATTAGTTGATTAGTGAGAGGAAAGAAGAAAGATGTTGAAGCCAGTAAAATACTAAAAGAAGAAAGAGAAGAGTAAATAAGGAAGAAGGTGTGATATTCATGAAATAGTCAATCTCACTTTCTAGTTCATTTACATCAGTGTTCAAGTCGATTTCATCTTGAATTTTGTTGTAATTTGTCCAATATTCCTTCACAACACCTAGTTTTACATTCAGCTCTGTCCATGTAGGATTACCCTCTATTAACCTCTTGGCCCTTGTAAATTGGCCTTTGATTACCGATCGTGCTTTTTTAAGTTTAACTATTTGTAAACTTTGTGCTGCCTCATCCATTTTTAAACTATCTTTTCTTTTGGAAAAATCGCAGCGTGCGCGCCGGGCGTATTACTCAACTATTTGAAAAGCTATCGTCTCAAAACTATATTTAAATGAAAATACAGAAGAAATTGAGCCGCGGAAGCACAATTTCAAATATGAAACTCTTTTCGTAATATTAAATAAAAACGATTAAAAATGACATGGAGAAACTAACCTCTAATAGCAGATTTGTCAAAAAGTGTCAGAAAACAGTATTTAGAAAATCAATAATGAATTATCTGCAGCATGACACAATCATCACATAAATTATGCTTTTTTCATATTTAATCATGTACGTAATTAAAAAAGACGTTTTTTTAAAACAATGTAAAGATGACATACACTTCGCAGTTCGCCTTGTACCGTACATATTTGCAATCATTAGATCGATCGGATTGACTAATCGATATCGACAGGGTCTCAACTATCGATACGGCTCTGTCGACACTATTGTACAAGGTCGATATGTACCAATAACGAAACTACGCATGCACAGAAGCGTAGTCTGCGTGAATGGACCGAAGTGGAATGGAAACTGGAATGGAACTGCATAACCAAACCTTTCCTAACCTGGCTAGATGTGACTGAACCACCTCAAATTTACACCACCGAAAAATTTAAAACCACCAACAAATTTACAGAGGTGGTTCAGTCAGATCTAGCCAGGTTAGGAAAGGTTTGGTTATGCAGTTCCATTCCAGTTTCCATTCCACTTCGGAATGACAGTGATGTAGAATGACCAATCTATCAAAAATGTTGGTTGGTAGTAGCATAGATAAGAAAAAGACTATTATTTTTCTTTTATAATGGATTTTAATCAACTAATATATTTATTTATATCTATTATCTAATTTTTAAAAATTATTAAGCTTATTTTTAATGATAATATCAATTATTTTCTTAAATTGCAAAAGCTGCGAGTCAAATAATGACAAGAAATAGTCGATAAGATCGTGATTGATACTCGATCTGACAAACTATCGAGAAGTCGAAATAATCGATCTGCAATATCGTATCGTGCATAGTCCAATTCCAATAGTCGAGAGTGACATTTGTGTTCCGACTTTTACATGTCCAAAGAACTACGTAATCTTACATATTTTAAAATGAAAAATACATTGAATGTCAACTAAATTAATGCTAGTTCTATTACCCATTAATCAAGAATATAATACATTGATAGAGTGTTAGAATATTGTTTACTGACACTTTATTGACGGATTCGCAATTATAGGTTAGTTTCTTCATATCATTTTTAAACGTTTTTATTTAATATTCATAGAAGTGTTAAGCGTTTGAAATTGTGCTTCCGCGTCTCAATTTTTTTCTGTATTTTCATTTAAATATAGTTTTGAGACGATAGCTTTTCAAATAGTTGAGTAATACGCCCGGCGCGCACGCTGCGATCTTGCCTTTCTTTTTCCTCGTCGCCAATGTGATATTCATGAAATAATTGAAAATAGAACACAGAATAACTTATTAATAAACCAATATGTAATTCGAATCCATTGAAACTAAACTAAACAACTCCGTAACTAATAAACAGTAACTGAGCTAAACAGAACAGCTGATCAGCATTTGATCAATATGTATCAGAAGGTGAAATAACAAAGAAAGAAGAAGTTGAGGAAAATTGAAAGAAGAGGAAAAACAATGAATTACTACTGTATTAAATTGATAGAATTTGGGCTTTAGTAAGTCGGGTATTGAATTTCCTTTTTCAAGTTTATTCTGTTTTACGAATAACTCTTGCCAATAAATTAGATCCAGCAAACAACTTCATATTTTTCAATACTTCTTGTACATTTTCTGCCATAATGTTCATCTTTCTAGTATTATTCATCAGATATTCATTCTCTACGTGGACAAAGTTTTGTCGATTGCTTCGATTGTTCAGATGTGAAGTGAAGTAATGTCAACTTCGATTTTCTGGTATGTTCCTAAGTCTTTTCTGTTGCCACTCCACAACACCATTTCAAGGTCGCCCTGAGCCTTTTCAGCACAATTTTATTTGCCATGAATTTCCACATATGTTTTTCTTTTATAATACTGTGGCTCTTTTGTTAGTGACTTTTGCAACAACCCGACGATATTTTTCTTTTATAACACAGCAATGGCTCTTTTCTCCTTTTGTGGAAATTCATGGCAAATAAATAAATTATGCGGTTTTGCTGACTGATTGGATTGGTCAACAAAAAGACTCTGTTGTCTGCTGTAAAATCACTTCCCGGAACCCACCAGTCCAAATTATCAATCACTATCATCCAGCTTATTACCCACGCATAAGTCTCAGACCTATGTGGGTTCCATCCTCAAAAAAAAATTACATAACACTACCTTTTAAATTCATTGATGGTTTTCTAAGTTCATAAGAATTTCATTGATTGCGTGAAACTCTTAATATATCTGTTATGTTTTAAAGTCACCCTAAATGCCCTTAAACAGTATTATTCCTATTTCACCATGTAGCCAGTCAGGAAAAAGCATAAATCGAGATGCCGAGATCACGCGTTTTTATAGAGGAATGGCGACGAAAGGCTAGTAGACATCTTCCAAATTGAATCGAAGTAGGCCGACGCTTATTAGGGACGGTTCGGATCGTAAGAACATTCGTGAAAAGCAAATTTTGTGCCATCTGCTATCTGATCAGCGTGACCCGGCTTACAAAGTGCTGATTCCGTGTTTACTTCGGGCTCCCGGTTTAATATCCCGTGTTATTATGTTGCAGGATGGAACAAAGCTCAGCAACCGATACTCCCTTCCTCGATGTGGAGGAGCTCTGCAATGAACTCTGGCTCTGCAATGGACGCGAATAATTATTATTATTGAAAATGCAAATGCCTCTTCCGAATTTGGCTCAGTATGGCGAGTGGGATGTAATCTTCAAATGCTATCGATTACCCATGTTACAAGAAATTGTCTATAGGCTACTTCCACTCCAATCTATTAGAGTGGAATCTCATATAATATCTGAATGTTATTGGAAGTTGAATTGAGGATGAGTATTTATATATATTATTCGTATGTACGCCATACATGCACGTTCTAACCATGTAGCACAGAATACATAGAATACGATAGAAAATATTATTATACTGATAAACATATCAGTAGATTTTAATTTTATATGTATTGCTCGTATATAACCCATATTTGTGGGAAGAAAAGTGAGAAAGTGAGGAAGTGAGGAAGAAAAATGAGAAAGTGGGGAAGAAAAGTGAGAAAATGAGGAAGAAAAGTGAGAAATTGAGGAAGAGAAATGAGAAAGTGAGGAAGAAAAGTGAGAAAGCGAGGAAGAAAGTGAGAAAGCGAGGAAGAAAGTGAGAGAAGAGGGAAGAAAAGTGAAAAGTGAGGAAGAAAAATGAGAAAGTGAGGAAGAAAAGTGAGAAGGTGAGGGAAGAAAAGTGAGAAAGTGAAAAAGAAAAGTGAGGAAGAAAGTGAGAGAAGAGGGAAGAAAAGTGAGAAAGTAAGGAAGAAAAGTGAGAAAGTGAGGAAGAAAAGCGAGAAAGTGAGAAAGAAAAGTAAGGGAGAAAGTGAGAGAAGATGGAAGAAAAGTGAGAAAGTGAGGAAGAAAAGTGAGAAAGTGAAAAAGAAAAGGGAGGAAGAAAGAGAGAAAGTTAGAGAAGAGGGAAGAAAAGTGAGAAAGTGAGGAAGAAAAGTGAGAAAGTGAAAAAGAAAAGCGAGGAAGAAAGTGAGAAAGTGAGAGAAGAGGGAAGAAAAGTGAGAAAGTGAGGAAGAAAAGTGAGAAAGTGAAAAAGAAAAGTGAGGAAGAAAGTGAGAAAGTGAGAGAAGAGGGAAGAAAAGTGAGAAAGTGAGAAAAAAAAGTGAGAAAGTGAGGAAGAAAAGTGAGAAAGTGAGAGATAAAATAGAAAAAAGAACCAGAAGAGCCTCATCTTGATTATAGGTCAAGTCAACTTATAGATATTCAATTGAACATTCTATTCAATTGTATCAAACCTAAGTTAATGCTAACCTGAACACTCTGTCCCTCCGCCTGCTCTGAATGCAAGATGTTACGAGATCGTATAGATCGTGTAGATCGTATAGATTTAATGCTCGTATCAAGATCAGATCAAGCTGAGACATAAAGTGGTAAGTTCTATATTAGCTGTATTGATAACGTTCAAACTCTCAACTGTCTCGAAAAATTAAGTCATGAGGTTTATTAAGTAGATGTTAACTTCACACTTAGCTGACAGCTAGGAAGTTTACAGGACTGGCCTTTGTTCACTTTGAAACAGTTTCGGAGAAGAGCGAATATTATGAGGAATACATCAACTTTGTCTGGCTACTGACCGTATTTCCGAACGGTTCTGAGCGACCCGTTTCCCGTTACACCAACTGAACAGATACGAACTTCTCAAGTGCATTGAATTATGAGCGTCTTCATGAATTATTTGCGAATAAAGCCAGCCCCATAACTGAACGTAAACTTCAGCTCGAATGGAAATATTATATGTATGCTCCTGCTCCTCTCTCTCAGATCTAACTGAATATACATGTAAGGTGTACAGCTTTTGATGGATTATTTTATACGACCCATCAGACCTTGACGTACCATGTTTTGATTCACTACAGCAGCACAGAGAGAGAGAGAGAGAGAGAGAGAGAGAGAGAGAGAGAGAGAGATATGTAATTATGATTGAAATTTGTGAAAGCCGTTTGAAAATTGATTAATTCATCACACACGACTTCTCAAATTCATTCAGAATTGGTAAATTTGAGAAAAAAGTTAGCTGAGTGTGTGGAGTGAATAAAGTTGAGTACGTTGAGTAAATGAGTGAGTGGACTCAGTTGAGTAACTATATAGAATCGATTGTTGATCTCTTGAGCCGACGGAAGTCTGATCGGAAGGCGTGAGAAACAGCTGCGATTGACTTGATTTTTATTCACATCCAACAACAAGAATTCCAACCACAGAGTCAAAAATATGAGTTACTCAAATTTATTTACAACATACCCATTAAGTTGACTATGTTGTTACGAGAATGGAGTTCATTCTGGATTACATAACTACTACCCAGAAGTATTTACCTAGCCCGTTCAGAGTTCCGAGGCAAGCATAAGAAGTGACATTTTTCGGGGCATTAAGTGACATTTAAGAGAAGGGACATTCAAGAGGACATTTTCGGGGCGATAAAAAAGTAGCGTATTTCAATTAAGGCTTTAGTTTGAGTGGAGTTCCTATAAATTAAATTTAAGTGTACTATTTTTAATGATTCACAGAAAAATATAATTCTCAAGCCACAGATCAACTAGTTAAGCACTTGGAGAGAATTATTTACCTATTCCCGTTCAGAGTTCAGAGGCAAACATGGAAGTCTTCAACGGAAGCAAACATAGAAATGAGGTCTGAAGATGAGTCATGAAAACCATCTTAATGAGTCATTTACGCTAAGCGTTTTTGGCCCTTTTAAAAATGATAAATGTCATAGATAACTCCCAGAATTGAGAAAAACATGATTGCTAAACAAAAATAGAGTTCTTGGATTTCTTGTTCCATAACGATCTGCGTTGTTAATATTTAATTTACAATAAACAGTTAAAAATAGAGTGTTTACTTCCACTATTTTTCTTCTACTCTTTATCTTCTCAATTGCGGAATTTCTGTACATGAGCAGGTCTTATCTTCAGTTATGGAGAAATATTAAGAATATTAATGTTATTAAGAATAACGAACGTGAAAAATAGCGGAATGCTGTGCTAAAGTAAATTCGTATGGCTTTTAGTAGTGGGGAGACCCTTACGGGTAGTTCCACCTCGCAGTTTTTTTAACGACTGCTTTTTTTATATGCAACCGGGACCGACGGCTTAACGTGTCCTCCGAAACACGGGAGTGGCTCGAGAAAAATATCTTGTACTCAACTGGGATCGATCCCAGGACCTTTGGCTTATCAGACCAGCGATAAGCCAACTCGGCTTGTTGTGCTAAAACCTCAAAATTCATTCATAATGTGAGTTAGTGATTTACTTTAAAGTTAAAATTGGTTGAATTCATGGGAACCTTGAATAGACCAATCAGATGCCACTGTTAACACATACCGGTTACCGATAAGGCTCCCGTAAACTCAACCATTGTCTACTACTGGTAAACAAATGAGACATTATTCTGGGTGGAGAATTCCTCTGCATCTCTGCAGGTTTCTTCTAAATGAGAAAATATTCCACGTTAGTTCGTATCGCGTAGTGTGTGTGTAATCACTATGCAGAATAAACAGTTTGAACTCATAACAGTCTATTTCGAGTGAACAGATAAGACATTGTTGGAGAATGAAGAAGGACTTTCTCAAGAAATTCTCGGTTTAGAAGGGACTCTAAAGCGACTTTTAAACTAGCAGAAGTCAAGACTTTAATAATGAAAGAAATCGCTGGATCATTGCCGCAGCGAAATTGTACTTGAAATCGGCTTGCGGGAGGGAATTTTCGTGATAGCCTCATTTCCAGGCTGTTTCGTCTCGGCATAATCATAAATTTGTGAGTTTACGGCCCCTAAACAGCAGCCGCGAGACGGCTTGTGCTTGTGCAGCATCTGGCCTCCTCGGCAATCAGAGCACTCTGTCGTCGTCAGCAGCAAATAAAAATGGGAGACAGCGACGAAAAATGGCATCTCATTGTATAATCAAGCGCTCTGAATTAACCAGGCATGTGGGAGATGGGTCGCTTTCATTACACGTACGGTATGAAGGCAGCCCTGAGGTAAACTCGGGTTGCGGTTGATTCTTCAGACCATGTTAGCTTGTGTTGATATAGAGAAGGATATACTCGTACAAGCAGGTAATGAATGGGCTTGGTTTGCAACATTTTTTCATTTTAAGAAGAGACTGGAAAAATACACTTTATTGGTTTATAAAACCTTTCAAAAATAATTAAATTTAGCTTAAATCATTTTTACCGGAGACCAGTGAAAACAAGTAACTTGAATGATCCTCTTCTAAACTCGTTTCTATTTTTGAAATTATCGTTACTGTTGAATTAACCTTTTGACTGCATTTCAGTGAGCTTCGATTTTTTAATTTAAAATGATTCAATTCTAGCCTACTCATGTATTGTTCTTCTTTGTTACTTTCTAGATGTTTACGGTTTTTAGTGCTTGATTCGATTCTTCTTATTTTTGCTTGCTGCTCCTCGCACCAGTGGGCGTGACTTGTTATGGCCTTCAGCCAATCACAAACCGTCAATGAAGGCCAGCCTATCCCTTAGCCAATAGTATCATTCCGTGTTTAGTTGTGGTTTATAATATTCAGCTACTCTGTACTTTAGTTTTACTTTGTTTGAGATTGATAATGCTTTAACAACCGAAACTAGTATCTAATCATTTTTAATAAATGAGGCTGTGACAACTTCGTCTTTTTATCGATTAATCAGGCGCAAATTTAATTTTGATAAACTGCTGTATTGGGATATATATTGCTTCACCCTAGACCTAGAAGATATTCTTATAGAGTATTCCAGAGGGTACAACTTGTACAGAAGAACTTCTTGAATAATGCTAATTCAGCAAATGGGTTGAAAGTTTTTCAATTCATAGTTCCTACAGTGGAGAAGCTGGTGGATTAGTCTCAAACTAATAAATAATGTGTTTTGTTGGCTAAGATGGAAAAGTTGAGACTGATACATTGCATTTGTGTGGAGTAGATGAATGGTGCCATACGATTAAGTTTTATTATGATATTGTGATATTACAACTCCCACTTAAAACACAAATAATCTGACGATTCTCATATTAATGAGATCATAACATGATCTATTTTCTATATTTTATTTTAGGGTTCGTAATTTATTCCTTTGGATAAAGCTAATGTTGTACATTGTCATGAATATTTCAAGTAAATCATTTGAAATGTAAATCAAATGTACAGCCATCATTAGATGACCTTTCTTGGCGGAGAGTTCCCCTTCCACCTCGCCGTTTAGCCATGTTATGGTAATCTGTTTCAACAAATGATAATTTTTAAAATAAAATTGTCCAAACTTAGATTATGTTTCGTCCAAAACTGACAGTTTACTGTTACAGAACAATGCTGTCATCAATATCTTACTACTATTTAAACCTAGAACTTTTTCAATAAAATCATTATTCCAATCACAACTAACATTTTTTCAAATAACTTACTGAGACAAAGCATGTACGTGACAAAGCCTGCCTACGTTTTCAACAAATAATTCTTAAAGGTTCCCCTTTTTTAGCCATAGTTATCAGAATCAGAGACTCATTATCAAAGAAATTTGGTATGTATATAAATTTTTGGAAGTTTCACTTGAAGTTTTCGTTGGATCAAGATAGATAAACGTGGAAAAGCCCATTTTTTTAGCAAATATTTCTAAAAAGTTGCACTTTGTAATAAAAATGATAAAAAGTGGCAAATCAATCATTTATTTATAAACTTACAATCATTCAATGGTCCCGCTAAACCATACTAGGTTTTTCAGCAGGTGCCTGTACTATAAGACACTAGCAGCTACCCGTCCTTCGTACGGATTATGTTTAGAAATATGACTAAATATGTTTCGGCTTTTTTGATAGCAACTATCATTAAGTTGTTAGCAGCTTAGTAAACAACTTTGAACGTAAACAATTCAATGACAGTTATCAGAGAGAATATTCGAGAACAGCTGATTGATATATCATGATAAATTACGTGATTTGCTCTTATGTGGTAATAATAGTGCTACCTGGCGAATTCCCAAGAGCCTAGCACAAACCGCACCTTCCTAAAATGTTAATTTTTGTTTTGATAAATTTAAATTAGAAAATTTTGTTTTTTTTTTTTTCAAAAAAGAAATAATTGATGAAACATAAGATGAGCTTTGATTCACCAGTCATATGTTTCCTAAAAGACTGCAATGCTCCACAAGTCTACAGACAGCGTAAATAACGCCGCGAAGGGCCCACCATTCAGATTATATTTGAGAACAGCTGATTGATATATCATGATAAATTACGTGATTTGTTCTTATGTGGTAATAAAACTTAGAAGAAATGTATTCAAAGTCGCACAATACTTGGTTTTTAAACGTTTATTATTCTGTTAAAAAAAAAGTTAATTTAGTTTTTTATAGCTAAAGACATTGCCAAAAAGGTTTTCAATACTGATAAATAACTTTAATCCCGATCGATGCTCTCGTTTTTCAGGAGAAGGCCGCGTAAAATGTATCCAAAATCGCAAAATACTTGGTTTTTAAACGTTTATTACTCTGTTAAAAAAAAAGTTAATTTAGTTTTTTTATAGATAAAAGTAGTTACAAAAGGCGGGTGCTGGGACAGAAAGCTGGGACAACCTTGACCTTTGACCTTGACCTTGACCTTGACCCTGACCTTGGAAAAAAAAAAAAAAAAAAAAATAAAAAAAAAAAAAAAAACTGGGACTGTCACCTGTTCAGGCTATGGGTGGGGGGTTGGGGGTGGGGGTTGGGGGTGGGGGTGGGGTCGAGGGTGGGAGGTAGTGGCTAGAGTATATAAGCTGGGTGTTCTGTTGGAGTTATCATACACTGCTCTCTCACACCAGACAGCCAACTACTGTGCTCCAGCTTCTTGTGCTCCAGTCTTGTGCTTCTTGTGCTCCTTGTGCTCCTTGTGCTTCTTGTGCTCCAGTCTTGATCAACTTTCAAAGTAAGTACTCTTTGCAATTAGTTTCCACTATCTAATGCATACCGTCTCTTTTCAGGAAACTATCTTACAATGTATTTTGTTCAGGAAACTGTCAATGTCTAATGCATACTGTTCCATTTCAGGAAACTTTCTTACATTTGGCAATGTCTAATGCATATTGTTACATTCCAGGTTACTTTGCCTGTTCAATTGAAGATAACAGACCTGTTACTCCAACCCTCTTTCAAAGTGAGTATTGAAAACTAGCCTATTAATGCATGATCGCTTGCACTTGTAAAACTAATGATTGTTTCAGAAAACTTTCTTACAATGTAAATTGTTTCATTCCAGGAAACTAACCTAAAATTCTATTTTGTCTAATGCATATTGTTTTATTCCAGGTCACTTTGCTCATTCTAATGATTGGTCATTTGTAAAATTGACAAATTTACTTGTAACTAACAATGCATATTTTTTCCAGGTCAGCCAACTTCAGTCTCCACCCGCAGCAATTCAATGTGAGTTCAAAGAAAATATATACATTTATTCAACACTAATATTCCTGCTGTTACACATATGCATAACATGTTATTCTTTTTCTGTTCCAAAGATGATTTCCCATGGAGGCAGCAGCAACAGGAGGCGTGGTAGCCGCGGAGGTCGCCGAGCAAATGTCAACTCACTGCAGGGGCTGAATGATGCACTCAACATCATTTTGACTCTACAGTCCGGGCAGCAGCAGTGGCGTGCAGCTCAGCAGTGGCAAATTGCTCGGCAAGTCAGTGGGCAGACGACGTCAGGCCGACGCTCAAGAAGACAACCAGCCAGGCGACGTCGTCCCCACTTTGACGACTACTTGACAAATCCTCCGCTGGAAGCCTACATTCCTGAGCTGGAGGCATCGCTGCAGGAAGCGGTGCGCCAGGAGGCAGCACCAGCTCCAACCCCAGCACCAGCCCCAGCACCAGCCCCAGCACCAGAACCAGCTCCAGAACCGGCCCCTCCAGCCAACTTATTGAGCTGTGCATCGGAGGAGGAGATGGATATTCTGCGTTTGGTGCAGGCTCGCTTGCAGGTGCACCGGGTGGGATGGAGAATGGAGGATGAGCGTTGGGATGCTGATGCCGACATGTCGTTTGCAAGCTGTGGGAGGTGTGCAAACTATCATGTGAATAGGGTGCTCCTCCCATGCTTCCACATGATGTGCGATAGATGCACAGAAACGGCCATCACTTGCGATAGCTGCGATGAACCTATACAATGGGTTATTCGCACAAATCTATAAGCGAAGAAGTCGCTAACTCATCCATGCAGCAAAGAAGTTGCTACCTCCATTCTTGTGAAGAAGTCGCCACCTCCACCCCTGCGAAGAAGTCGCCACCTCCACCCTTGCGAAGAAGTCGCTCTAATTTAACATATCTAATTTGTTGCATCTTTTTTCCAGATGAGTAGCAGCCCTAGCCCTCTCCGCAAGATCGCAATGTCAGCTAGCATTGATGCTGTATATCGGGGTGCAGATTTCAGCATTCTACCACAGACTCTACGCGAAGAATTCCTACACCTTTTCAATCGTTTTGATATGCATCCAATACTAACCAAAGCCATGAAATTTTTAGCATTTTGCAAACGCATGGACCTCATTGATCTAATTGCAATAATTAAAGCTGAAAAGTTTAGCAGGAGTGACTTTGGTGAAGTCGTGAGCTATGTATTTGGAGATAGTCTACCACTTTTCACTGTAACTCACAATCTCTACAAGAAACAGCATGTGTCAACATGTCTTGATAGGCGCGCACGGGCAGCATTAAATGATATAGTGGAATGTCGATGCAGTGAGATATATGATATAGTAGCACACATGTGGCGTTTAGCTTATGTGCAGGACGGATATATTCTTCATACTCTAGGACTGCAAGAACCTGATGAGGATGATGAGCATATTGTAGGGCTGGGTAGATTAATGAGAAAAATAGGAGCCTGTGAAGAAATTGACATATATTCAGAGGATGAAAGTGTCAGCTATATCACTACCAGCAGTGATGAATTCTTAGAAGAAGAAGAAGATTATTAATCTGTTCACTCTTTTTTACAGGAATCCCAGATCACTCTATGAGCTTGCAAGGAAAGCTTCAGTAGAAGCTCTATACCTTGGTGCTGATATCAACACACTGCCACATCCTATACGTCATGATATCATACACTGTAAGGAGCTGTTCATGGAGACTACTCCAAGACTTTTTAGGAGGACATTGTACATTGTTTGCAAGCGCATGGATTTCACTGATATAATCTCACTGTTCAAAGCTGAAAAACTCACTGGCGATGACATTGGCGAAGTGATCTTACACATACTCACACGGTGGCCAGATCATGGTTACATCAGTGATGATTACAAGAAGTTTCATTCACCCTCATGTTTAAAAAGGCGGGCACAAGCACCATTGAATGTAAAGCCTGATTGCAGGTGTTTGGAGATATACGATATGATAGGTCACATGATGCGGTTGGGAATGGCAGAAGATTGTTACCTTCAGATGCATATTGGACTTTCTGATTCCATGAGGTGGGAAACGATTGAGTCTGCCCTTAAGAGATATGCAGTTGAGGTCTGCTATAATGTTACAAGTGAGATGTTCGAAGATTAATTCATGTCTTGTTTTGCAGAATGAACGGTCAACAGCGTGCTGATGCTGTCACAATCAGAGAGGACTTGGAGTATGTCTGCAACCTCTTGAAAACCATGTCATTACCAGTCAGCTCGTACCGTCGAGCATTGCATAATGCTAGAAAAATTGGGCATGGACCAAACCGCGGTCACGGTTTCTATCTACCCGTCAGAAGTTTACATATTCCCCCATGTACATATACATACAATCCAGTTAAGCAGGGTGAGGTGTGGAACTGTAAATGTGTATTACTAACATTTAGATTGATGCATTTGGACAATTTCATTGCGAATAGTTGGCCCAGCGAACCTCAAGTTTTCAGAGATCATAAATGGTGGACAGGGCTGCTACCATTGGACAAAGGTCAGGATATCAATGATCTTCTCATTGACATAGGAGATGCGTACTGCATTCAACCATCCACACCACCACCACCTTACACTGAGAAGGAGGAGGAGGAGGAGGAAGCAAACTGTGGACCCTCAACACTGGCAGCTCTCTTGGAGTGTTGGGAATAATCTATGCTATTGCTTTATTGCAGATGAACACCTCTGCACAAGAAATGATCAATACCACCACCACCGCAGCTCAAGCTCCAAACACTGCAGAAACCGTCAAGCCGCAAGGAGCTCTCAACAATGCCGTGCTGGAATTCTACAGTTCAATTTCAAGCCATAAGCCTGCCGGCCCCAACTATCTATCGATGAAGGATCTGAAGCCTGAAATTAAGTATCAAATGCTGTCAGCGCAGACATCATTGACTAAATACGGGACAAAAGTCAGCATCAACATCATAGTGGACAACCAGACTGCCAACATTATACTACCAGACGCATATAGTCGGCTCACATTGAAACATGTGGAAAATGGCCCTTTAGATCTGAGCAAATTCAAAATGAGTGTTACTCCTGCAGGCAACACATTTATAATGAACATGTTTATTGACTAATAAACGCTTCTTTTTTATTCTGCAATTGTGAGTTTTTCTTCCATCTCCCAATACCTATAGTCTATAAGATGATGCACATGAGGTGAACACTTGCACTAGTGCACTCACTAGATAACTCACTAGTGCACTCACTAGTGCACTCACTGGTGCACTAGTGCGCTCACTAGTGCACTCAATAGTGTACTAGTGCATGTGTTCATATAGGTAAGAAATTGTCTTACATTGCTTTCAACAAAGACAGTTTCAACGAAAAAGAGAGGGTAGAGAGAGAGAGAGTTCCACTTCCATCACTGACTCAGCCCACTGGCCTTGATATACCAGTTTTAACTAGTATGTCACTGCTGCATTCCAATGCTATCTATGCAGGAAAAAACATGTCTGTGGTAGAAGTGGAACGCTCTCTCTCTCTATGAGTATACTAAGGAGAGAGTAGGTGAATGAGAACCAGTTGTATAGCATTACAAGTTTATTCTAAGCATTATGAAATAAAATATAAAGATGAGTGAGCAGTTCACCCTGACAATAGTCTGTGGTTGGAGTCTCTTCAATCGCACTGCATACACCATCAACTGTATCCAAGCCTCTAGAGCGATGACGTTGAACTGTTGTAAAGATGGAGATGAGAAAAGCTTCTGAGCATCCATCTGCAATGCGGAACCTCCTTACACGTTGATCTTCCATACTGTGAGAGAAGCCGGCAAATACGATTTCATTACTGCCAATTGCACTTAGCGCCTTGCTGCCATACTCAAATTGACACCAGTACTTTTGAAGAGTATCGGGAAGATTGATGACAATCTTGACATCCTTGTATCGCCAGTCTTCCACTTGTCCGAGATCCAGTACAGCTGCCATGCTATGCTTTAGCCTGTACACTGAAGTTAGTGACACCTTTTCATTGTCAAACATCGTCCAGATTTTGAATGGAAGTTGTGCTGGCTGCTGCGGGACACTTTTGCCCATACCATTTTTCCACATGATTCCTATGAAGATGTTCTTCAAGAACCTGTTAACATTATAACTGTTGACAGGTATTGCTGGTTCCAATCCACTAGTACATTCTTGTAGATCTCTCAAGTATTTCACAGTACCACGGCCATGTACTGCATCAATAATTGCATATCGTAGCCTTCTAAGATGGATGCAATCACACGCATCACGTAGACTGGCACCAGTGCACGAAACTGCATGTCCACACTCGAGTTGAAAGTCATCCAATGACATGATGCCCCGCTGCTCCAGCTCGACTTCCAGCTCCATAACGGCTGCTTTCAAACATAACTCATTCCTATACTTATTGATATCCATCTTGCACTGTGCTCTCAAGCCAACAGCATCTTTTATATAGCTAACATAGTAGTGGTGGTGGGGGTAAGTCAATGATTACGCAATCTATTGAATTATTCATTTATTAACATGCATTGACAAACACGTTTTTTATCTTTAGACATGGTTTGCAAAATATGATTATATAGCAAATTTACAACATTGAGCGCACAATAGTAATATTTCATTGATCCGTCAGTGATCAGATTTGCTCTGTAGTCTTCTGTCATGATGAGATAGCAATGTTGTTCACAGTTGTAGTTGTTGTAGGAAGTCATCACTTGTTTCTCCAGGTTGGGGAGATCTTGTTGCTCGAATGGAGATGATAGATCAATCACAGTAAAGTTGTCAGCCAGATTCTCCTCGTCTTCGTATTGGGGCTCCATCAGTTTGTGCAGCATGCTCAGTTTGTCATATCCATAGACATAGATTGTGTGAGCTGGTCCTACAATCTTCCGCCATCTTTCCAGTGCACTTCTCACAATTGGTCTTAGGTTGGAGTAGTATTCCCCCATATCATTATTGTCCGTCCATCTCAAGCCATGTTTAGCACTATGTGAATCATTCTCCTTACGTATACTAGTAGCCAGTACAGATTCAGAGTAGGGAGATCTGAAGAGAGAGTGCTGGCGTACAATGCGTGATTCTATAGCATGTTCAAGATATGCCATTTCCTTGACAACAAATTCGCCATTTCGTCCAGTGAATCCTTGAAAGTCTATCACAAAGTATGGTCCAAAACCTTCCACAGAGTCATGCCATGTTTCATTGCTGCTGCTGCTGCTGCTGCTGCTGCTGCTGCTGCTGCTATCCTTTTCCTCTTCAAAGCTGATAAGTTTCATGATGTTGTCGATGCTGTCCTCAAGATTCATGCTGCGATGTTCACACAGTTGTGATGTCTCTGCACCTCATCCACAGCCTTTTTATAGTCGAGTTATCAGGCAATTTGAACTGTGCCTGTCATTGGTCGATACTCTTTGACCACTTCATGTATCATCAGACAGTAGGCACGTGTATTTGCAGGAATGTTATCAGTCATTTCAAATTCCACTCTGACATCAATGCTGCCAGTCTTGAGTGTTTCATTTTGACGTGAACAGTCAATTGGAAACAGCATCATTCTTCCATCTGCCAGAGCAGACTTCTCAAACAGTGGGTTGCTTGCTCGAAAATCTCCATGGTTGTAGACTCCATTGAAAGCTGTATACATATTGTAGACACGGTTGTCATCACCATCAATGCTTTCATACGGATAGTACTTGTTGTTCAGAAACACTCGAATGTCTTTCACATTGCACTTGTCAAACAATGATCCATTTGCATCTGCTCTTCCTCTTCTTCCAGTCTGCAGTCCAATCACAATGTATCTCGGCTTCTCATGTTGTGCAGTCGACTTGACAGTCCATGTATGTTTTGTAGCTTCGGGCATGGCCGGGTACTCATACAGCTCCCAATGTCGGAATGGTATTGATACAGGCGAGTCATTCTGCACCAATCGTAGCAGACGCAATCTTGCTTCATCGGCCACCTCCACATAGGGCATCTTCCACACAAGCTTCCGAATGTTGACAAGGCCTATTGTATTCAAGCAGTTTACGTTGTCAGCACTGCGTCTTAGCACCAGCTCCTGTTTCACATTGAGCAGCACACGTCTGTAGTCTTCGGCGAATCCCAGCAGATATCTAAGTGGTACATCCATGACGGTAGCGTTGGCTGCATTGGCGGCAAATGTAGTTAGACCTGTTGTAGCATTATACTTGTAGCCGGCTCCTTCCATCTTGGCTAGTTCTTCTCGTTCAAAGGTCATTGCATTCTTCATCAGGCTGGCAATGCCTGGGTTGCGTGTGCTGTCCACCTCAACTCCATTGATCTCATAGCGTATCTCCGAAAACAGGTTGGCAAAAAATCCAGAGACACATGGTGTGCCGGCCAGTGCAGCACCAGCTGCACTGGTTACTGTGTACTCAAGGTGTAGATAGCTCTCTGATGGTAGTGTGTAGATGTCCTGCTGCTGAATTGGTATCCTGATCTCATCGTTGGCATTGAAGGTTGTGTTGTATGGCGAATGTGAATGATACTCAAAACCTGTGATGCGATCATCCGAAGATGGACCACTCTTTGTCACATCCAAAAGTCTCATTGTCGCTGTCGTGGATGTCGTCTGATAACAATACAACCTCTTTGCTCTAGATAATCGATGCTCCTTGATGTTAACTCAATGGCGGTCGATCGTTGAATGACGTTTAAAGCGCCTGCACCCCTTTTATTTCTTTCTGTCTCTGTCTCAGACTGCTCAGCTCCACTCCAACCCCTCTTTTCAAATAGCAGCACCATATCACTCTCTTCTTCGTAAATGTAAGGTTATGTTTATCGGCTCCTCTCTAAAGTTCACCAGACGTCCGTTCTCATCAACAATCTCCAACATAATGTTGCTGATCTGCTCGGCATCCACGGGTAAATAGACAACATTGCGCACAGACACAGCCATTTTATAGCCTGGGTCCACTGACGGGTAGAACTCATAGATAACATGATCCTTGATTCCATTCGAGTAGGAGCTGCTCACTATGTTACATTTCACACGCACCACATTGGGGCAGTTAATCATCATGGTTGAGTCACCTCTAGCCTCCTTGTCAGCTTCCAGGATCCTGTTGAAGCCCAGCAATTTGCCTATTGAGTCAGGCGGGGTAAAGTCCAGCTTAGTATTGCACAGCACTATACATTTCAATGTTGACGTGTCCATAGCCATTTGTAGGTTAACTCCACGCTTATTCAATCTTGCCTCCAACAGTTCCTTGATCATGTTAAACTCAAAACTGCCTTCTGGCAATGAAACAGTTTGCCAAACCTTTCCTTCTTCACTTCCATCTGTGCTCACACTTGCATCTGTGCTCACACTGGGAGACACTTTGTTTGCAGCGCTGGTATCACCGCCCACAATTGGAAACACTTTCTTCTTTCCATCATTGAAGGTCAATCCTATGCTCCTGGTTTCTCTACTTTTTGGTTCTGTTTTACCAGTAAGACCCCATCTAAACCAATCAACGATTGTCATGTTGCTGTTATTAAGCTCTCCATGTGTCACTGAATGATCCTCGTCATGCGACTCACCCGCTGGTGGAGCTAGGAAGCGTAATGTATTGTTGTAGCCGACCTCAACATTTGGAATAGAGTTACAGCTTGTGAAGCTGATAAGTCCCACTTCCCATACACCATTGCCCGTATCAATAGGCGGGTAGAATTCACTACTCAGCGTTGACTTGGTTCCTCCAAAGCAGAGCATCATCTTGATTGCTCAGTGTACTTCAACCTAATGACTGCTTACCACAATAATTGAGAGGTTTTATACTAATAATGAAAAAAACAGTTGTGTTTAGATTCATAATTTATTTAACAATCAACTAAAAATTTCAAACATAAATGTCCACATATGTGAGAGTAGAGATCCTCCTGCTTCCGATCATAGTTGTACTCAATCCTCGTCGCTGGTGCTGATCCTCGATGCATGTAGTCAATAAATTCTTGTGGTGGTCTCAGGTTGCCAAAGCCGTCAAAGTAGTGAACGTTGCCATCCTTCTTAACATAGCACACCCAATGTGTGCCAGGTCCTTTGCTGTCATCCAGGTTGATGATGCCACACTCCCTCCTCAGTGGTCCTTCAGCAGGTAGAGCATCTCGCATAAACACTCCTCGAAATTTCTTTAGCTTCAAACGGCATGCATACTTGTAGAGGTCTGCATCGGTCAGTGCTCGGTCTGGTAGAGCAATCATCTTCTGCCGCCGCATCGACGGCGACGAGCCCCGTTTCCCGTCTTTTGACGTCTCAGGTACAGGCCTCGACCCTTGGTTGATACCGCTGTTCTCCTCCTCTTGGTTCCAGTCCTCCTCCTCTTCCTCTTGGGTCCAGTTCTCCTTTTAGCTCCTCCACCAAACTTTGCCTTGGCTTTCATAATGTTGGTCACTGCTAGTGCTGCGGCCTTTTCCAAAACACCTGCGTCCGATGATTTCACTCGACTCCAAGCTCGTTCAGCCAAGATCCGGTCTGCCGCTGCTCTGCTAGCAGTATCACTATTCCTTGAGTATGCAATGTCGTGCTGCTTACAAGCTTGGTCAAGTCTGTTGACACCTGGATCGCCTCTTGCCAATCGCTTCTCAAGCTTTGTACCTGGTCCACAGTACTGGTAGCCGGGCAGATGAAGTTCTATGGGCAGTACGTCTATTGCCTTGTTGACTATTGCACCTGCAGCGTCTGTGATTGCGGAAAGTACTCCTCTTCCTTTGTAGCTCTTCCTCTCTCGAAGGGCAGCAGCCATCTAATGTTGATCAGCAGCTTGGTCATCCGGTTTTATACCCTCATGGATTCCCAAAGCCTGTAACACTTTATCTCTCAACTGCTCTCTACTCAAAGTGTGGTTTTCAGGTGACCAAATAATGTTCATGATGGTAGTGAAACACTTTTTAACTACAACCCTTGAATGCTCATCTAACCTTTTTTCCAAATACTTTTTGTTGACTCCATCACCATCTTGGATTGGATCATTAACATCCATGAGGACTGCATTGTTCAAGCTTACAAAAATCTGCGATGTTTCAGTGTCCTGAGTCTTTGGCAGCCAATCCCATAGCATATTCTGGCACACTTTTAGGTTAACAGCATCCTTTTCATTGCGTGGGCTGCCAACATTGATCACTCTTCTTCCTCGGACGTTGATATTACCGAGGACGTCCATTATTCTTCTATCGCCGTTTGATGACATTACTTGAATGGTATGCACATGCTCAAGTTTACATGTTTTATCGGGCTAGAGTGCAGTGCTGCCAACTATGTAACCGCCTTCCACCAACTCTTCTAGAATTGAATTAATTTCATTCTCATGTCCAGTGTTGCCAACTGCTTTGGACTGATCCAACAGTCTCAATCTGTCCACCAACTCATTGGGATCATCATAGTAGATGTACTCAATCCGACTATCGGCTACCAAATTGAATGGTGCCTTGAGTCCTCGTCCAGCAACCGAAGTATCTGAAGATGATGATGCATCGCCATGTTTCACTTCTCGAAGCTTTTTGATTACATTCTTGTATTTGGGATTGTTATAGTTCACAATTTTTCCATATGCGCGATAGCCTGCCCTGTACACATTGGTTAGGCTCAACACACTCTTGTAGACCTTCTCATCACTTTTTTTCACCTTTCTGAAGTCGGGATGTTTCTTGAAAATCAGCTCGCATATTCCCGGTGTGACATTGAACGTTTTCTCTTCATTTTCATTGTTTGGATTGCTCAGTATAATCTTGTCCCCATTTGGTCCAAAGGTTAGCAGCTTGTTACCGAGAAATAGGCTATTATTCTCCACTCTTGGTCCAAACTTTCTATCACTGTTACCATCTCTGTTGTCCATCGATGCTTTAACATATTCTCCTACAGCTGTTCCAGCCAGTTCAGATTGGGCAAAGCTTTCATCAATTTCCTCCTGGGTAGTATTCATCAACACATCCTCCTCCTCCTCCTCCTCCTCATCGATGGATGAGTCCTCCTCCTCCTCCAATTGACTTCTACCTTTCCACAATTTCCGTCCCACTCCTGATGTGCTTGCTGCAGGTATTTCAGCTGTTCCAACTGTCTCCAAGGTTTGCTCTTCTTCTTCTTCTACAATAGGTGATGCGGTAGGCCTCTCCCATTGTGGCTTACGTCCTTTCACTGCACCTAACTTGAATGGGTATGGTGAGCCGGGTGTAATTGGTGGTGTAGGAGGTACCATATGAGTTGATAGTGTACGTGCGAATGGGCGTGTCACTGCTGCTGGTGAAGGTGTTGGTGGTGGTGCTGGTGGTGGTGCTGCTGCTGCTGGGACACCCCGCTCCATGATAACATCTGAAATATTCTGGAGTGGCTCAATAATTGGTTTCAAACTTTTGATATGCTTCTCCTCAGTCAATGATCTGCCCAAAGTGATTTCCTTATGCTTCCTCTTGATGTTGCGTCATAGCTGAGCAATCTCCATGATGGTTGGAGCGATGTCCTCCACAGTCTGCTTTCTTTTCCGCTGCTGCTTCACGTCCATCTCGATCGGTGTTCACTGACTGAATGAGCCTTTTCAGCTTATGCTTCAGCTAAAAAAGTGTCAAGACCGTTTCTGTAACGTCCGCTATTCTTGCCTGAGGCACTATCGATAACAAGGAATGCATGTGCAGACGAAGACCACACATCATCGCACATACTTTTGAATGCATCAAATGTCATGTCGGCTCCCACATGATCTCTGTACAAATGTTTCATATTGAGTTCATCCTGTTTGAATACAATCAGAAAATTGGCATTGTCACGTATCAATTGTTTTGGTATGCGACTGTAGGTCTGTGCCAAATAAAACACATCAACGTTGCTGTGCCGTCCAGTGGTGAAGTAGCGTCTGATGGCTTCCTGCTGCTCACAGATAACATCATCAAAAATGATTATTGAATTGGCGGGCAATTCGTGTGGTGCAGGTATCTCTTCACAGGTGTCACACTCGATGTAGTTCATTTTAGGTCCTAGTCCTTCCATCACAGTGCGCAAGAACTTGTATTTCGGTTGGAATGTTGTCTTGGAGAACAGATAGATGTTTGAGAAGCGTATACCATTTGGATCAAAAAGCATGTTGAACATTACATTAGTTTTACCACAACCCGATGGTCCGCATATGATACATCTCAGGTGGTGAGGGAACAAAGGTCCATGCCGCTTCTTGATGTTCATTTCCGGTCCAAGTCCACAACCACTTGCCACACGATCAAAGTCGATTATATTGAACTTGTGTCGACGTTGCACTACCTGTTTCATTACACCAAATCTGCTCTATCAATCCAAGAGTCGTGACTGCTATCGTATCCTTTCCAGCGCACCAACAGTTTATTACCTCTCCTCTTCAACACTTTTACAATTTCAAACACGTCTGGCACTTTAGTTTTGACAATCTCTTCTGCATAGAATCCCCCTTGCACAGGTTGTCCTCCACTGTCTTCCAGCTCATACGTCACAGGTACAGTAGGTCTCACACGTGTGACAGTGAACAGTTCATTTGTCCAATTGGGTAGGTAACCCTTGTTGAACACGGTTTTATACTTGCTTATGCGCACCTTATCACCCGGTTCAATTGATTGACCAGGCCCAGGATAAAACCTGTTTCGCACCTTGTTCTGCAAACTCTTACGATATTCCTCACGCTGTTCTCTCAGTCTGCTCAAGAGTATAGTTTCATGCTTCTTCTTAACATCGGCTGGACACATGCCTATTGTACGATGTATCCTCTCATTGTATTCCTTCACCAGCATGTCAAGGATGTCTGTCCACTTGTAGGATCCTCTCTCAGTGAACTTGATCCACATTAAACGTTTCAGAGTCCTGTTGAAGCGTTCCACTATCGATGCCTTCTTATCTGAATACGTCGAATAGTGATTGACGTCATATTGTTTCACAAGTCTTGAAAACTTTGCATTGAACCACTCTTTGCCGTCATCCGTTTGAAGGTTTTCCATTGGATGCTGTTCGAATATAGGACGCATTGCCTTGACCACTTCCTCGGATGTCTTTGTCTTTATCGGTAACGCATATGCATACTTGCTGAGACAGTTTATAATAGTGATGATGTATTTGTAACCTTTGTTCTGCTTTGAGTATGGTATCATTTCAACAAGGTCAGCTTGATAGAGGTCGTCAAGACCTTTCACTGTAACCATCCTCATCGGAAAATTCCGACGAGCTGGCATGTGCAGTTCACGTGCTATCACACTCTTCTCCATACTGATGCCCATCAAGTGAACACGTGCCTTTATATATAGTTGTTTTTACACAGCACATGATGTGCGTCATACTCTGTTATCATTCCAACACTTTTGACATTGAAGTATGTTAGCATGACCTTTTTGAACCTGATTGCTAACATATTCGAGTTAATTGGCATTTAAAATGATATGCGTCGGCATAATCTTTTTTGAAGCTGATTGCTAACACAATCGACCCAATTGTCATTGAAAAGGATGTGCGTCATCATGACCTTCCATGCTATCATTCCCATTGTGCAACACTTTTGACATTTGCGTCAGCTAACCTTTCTCTCATGCTTTCCTAGAAAGATCACTTTATCATTCAGCCTGCATTGTTTGTCAGTTGCTATCACCTTAACCTTTTTGAACTTGTTTACTAAGACATGATGTTTTTGATATCGCACTTTAGTATATATACTGCCCAAAAATTCAATCAAATTCAGTCTTCACATCAGAGTTATAGAGAGAGTGATCTCAGTGTTCTCTTAGTGTTCAACCAGACGGAATGGATCCAACCCAGCAGTTATCTTCCATAGTGGACAAAGCATTAGCTGTGTTCAAAGAGGAGCTCCTCATGCAGTTGCAAACTACGCCTAGGACTGCCAATACCAGCACTGCCACTGTTGCTGCTCAAGATGCTGCTGCTCAAGATGTTGCTGCTCAAGATGTTGCTGCTCAAGATGTTGCTGCTCAAGATGTTGCTGCTCAAGATGTTGCTGCTCAAGATGTTGCTGCTCAAGATGTAGCTGCTCAAGATGTTGCTGCTCAAGATGTTGCTGCTCAAGTTGTCAGTGCTGCCGGCTCCTCCACCACAGCAGTATCACTTCCCAGCAGTGGTATGCAGGCGATAATTGAGGAGATGCTTTCCGCCTGGGAATCCATTCCTAACTTGGAAAGCACTCCAACAGTTGAACGACAGTCATCGCCACCGGCGAAACGACAATATCTGCAGCCAGCATCAAGGCGAGCACCACCTGCATCAAGGCAGTCATCGTCGGCATCAAGGCGACCACCGCAAGCATTGAGGCAGTCACCCCCACCGTCAGCAGCAAGGCGACCACCACCTGCATCAATGCAGTCGCCCCCACCGCAAGCATCAAGGCAGTTACCCTCACCACCAGCATCAAGGCAGTCACCACTGGCATCAAGGCAGTTACCCTCACCACCAGCATCAAGGCAGTCACCACCGGCATCAAGGCAGTTACCCTCACCACCAGCATCAAGGCAGTTACCCTCACCACCGGCATCAAGGCAGTTACCCTCACCACCAGCATCAAGGCAGTTTCCCCCACCACCGCCGGCATCAAGGCAGTCGCCCCCACCGCAAGCATCAAGGCAGTTACCCCCACCACCACCAGCATCAAGGCAGTTTCCCCCACCACCACCAGCATCAAGGCAGTCGCCCCCAGCATCAAGGCAGTCGCCACCAGCATCAAGGCAGTTACCCCCACCAGCATCAAGGCAGTCGCCCCCAGCATCAAGGCAGTCGCCACCAGCATCAAGGCAGTTACCCCCACCAGCATCAAGGCAGTCGCCCCCAGCATCAGGTCAGTGGCAGCAGCACCCTCAGCAGCCCATTATACCTCCACATCGGGCCCCACAAATTCCGAGCATGGCATGGCGGGGCAGCATTGGCCGTCCATCGCATCGTGAGCTGGAACTCCAGCGTAGAGTTTTAATCAGTGCGATGGATATGTATGCCCCGCTGCCAGCATACGGCTCCAATTATGTTGGGGCTGATGAAATTGTGGCACGGTTAATGAGGCATCGCCGCTTCAGGACGCTGCATGGGCTGCTGAAATTGGAGCTGGCGGCCTACAGTTATGAGGCGATAAACAAGCAGCTGGCCATTGCTTGGGGGGTAATTATGAAATCGATCGGACTGCTGAAGGCGGCTGCTTCACTAGAAATTACCAACCCTGAACTTAGCCCAATAGAGTTGAGATACTCAGTTATTGGACCGAGAAAGTTGGAAAATGTCATCAAAAACAAAAGGGTTATCGATGAAGAAACAGCTGTCTTATTATTACGCAGGGAAAATATAACTGCACTTTGCGCCCCAAGGTGTGATATTGAGCAAGTTCTATATGAACTTCGAATTGGCTGAAAAAATTGTATATTCTAAAATAAACATGTTTCTGATAATCTTTCATCTTTTCATTTTCTACCTCCTACACTGGTGTGCAGCTTGTCTCAGCCTCACATGGACTGATGCAAATAGAAAATCGTCTTGCATATAGACATGTCCTGCATGACGTCATATAGACAAGTTGAATGCAAGATGATCTTCTATTTGCAACAGCCCACATGGACGATCTTGCATAATGTTGTGCAACAGACAAATATAAAATCGACTTGCACATAGACAGGTTTTTTCCTGCATGTTGTCATACAGGCAAGTTGAATGCAAGCTGATTTTCTATTTGTCTTTGTAACATCACACACACATGGACTTTAAGATCTTGCATAATGTTGTGCAATGGTACACTCACAGACATGTCCTGCATGATGTCATACAGACAAGTTGAATGCAAGATCTATTTGCAACAGACACAGCCCCCACATGGACTCGTCTTATAGAGTAATCTTGGTTTTTTAAAAAATGAGCATGGTTATTGAATACAATTCTTTATTATTATCAAGAAATACTGTTAGAGGCTGATGTCATTCAAAACTAGTTAATTTCAAAACAAAACGAAACAATTTCATTCAAAACAGAGTTAATGTCAATCAAGTCTATCAATCACCACCCACTTGCGGAAATTTCTCAAGTATTGCAACATATCACAATATGATGTACTAGATGGGAACTCCACATATACTGTTCTCCCATTGATGCAGAGGCGTACTTCCGAAGCATCGTAGAAGGCATTCTCCATTGTCTGCAGGAAATAGTCAGTTGTTCGAAATGGTTCATAGTATTGTCCTCCAATGGCGAATACTGGCAGCACAATCCATTTGCTGCTCACTGGTGATGAACAAGTATCACATCTGCAGTATAGGCAGTATGAATCCATTGGTGGCAGTCACAGGGTATCCTTCAGCTCGTGCTACAGTTGATGCTGCTGCAGTTGACACATCCTCTCAGTACGGCTCACAAACCTCTTCTGATCGGATGATGATGATGATGGGCGGATACATGTGTGCAAATGCGCAGTGGCTAATGTCAATCGAGTATATCAAGCACCACCCACTTTCTGAGCATTCCCAAGTCATTCTGCATCTCACGATAAGTGTGACCATATGGGAACTCCACATATACTGTTGTTCTATTGGTACACAACATCACTGATGAAGCAAAATGGAAGGTTCTCTTCATTACTTGCAGAAAATTTTTGATTGTCAAGAATGGTTCAGGCTCTTGTCCTCCAACAGTGAATATAGGCTGCACAATCCATTTGTTGCATGAGGTTAGTGAACAAGTACCACATTTGCAGTATGGCTTAAATTCGTGAGTTTGCTCCATTGCTGATTGGTGGCGGTTGTCTGTAGATTTCTCTGCAATAGGTGTCACAAGTATCCTTCAGCCAGGCAGGTGCTACAGCTGTTGTTGTTGCTGGTGCTGCAGTTGACACGTCCTCACAGTACAGCTCACAAACCTCTTCTGATCTGCTGATGATGGTCTCAAGGAAGTCTAGTGATGAAAATGATGAGTGGATGCAGGTGCGC
The DNA here is from genome assembly GCA_948455865.1 of Conomelus anceps. NCBI lineage: Eukaryota > Metazoa > Arthropoda > Insecta > Hemiptera > Delphacidae > Conomelus > Conomelus anceps. Next base: position 11,331,237 of record OX418217.1, on the reverse strand, counting down.
AGATTTTGTGTGCAGTGGAATCTTTGGCACAGCTCTTTGTCCAAGTTTTTCCCTCCAGCCAACTTCATATACCACTCGTTGACGTCACGACCCATTGCATCAATAGCATCCTGAGTTGTATTCCGATGTAGCACCATTCTTGACATCAGACACTGACGCATGTGAAACTTGTTTGCTTGATCAAGGCCATGATCTCGTTGCCACAGGAAAGTCTGAGTCCTATACTTTGGATCCAGTTGGCTAGTGTAGACGCTTGTAGCCAGCACGAGATACAGCACAGCTCGAATCATGATTGCTTATGCCAAATGCTTGCTCTTCCTCCCATATTTATACTAAAGTTTATGCAGACTCGGCAATTTCTTATCAGTGGATGTGTGACTCATGTCTTCTACTCCTTTTCCAACAATGCTCTGAGTATACTGTGCTGTGATATCCCGCCATTTGTAAAGTCATCATATTCCTTGTAATCATCAACATTGAAATCAGCAACACGTGATTGTTTAGCTGGTGGCTCATCATCATCGGATATGTGGATCACTCGACTGCTATCTGCTGCCGCTGGCTCATCATCATCAGATATGTGGATCACTTGACTAGTACTGCTATCTGCTGCCGAACGTTTGCAACTACCTTGTTCTATCTTAAGAACATCTGTTGGTACAAACGGTACTGTTGATGAAGTTGATGCTTTTGTTGTCATTGACAACAATGTTCTAGATGCCTCCATAGTTGATATGTTTTCTTCTATTGCTGTATCTGCTGCTATCAATGCTGCCCTTGATGCTGCTTCATTTTCTTGATCATTCTCAGTGTTGTACTCCTCCGCCTCCTCCTCCACCACCACCGCCTCATCCTCAAACCCATCATCACTGAATACTGGAGCTTCATTGACAATGTTGCGATGTCCATATGCAAGAGTAGTGATTCCATCTTCAAGAATGAACCGTTTTTCATCAGCCTTGCTGAGCGCTTTCTTCTTCTGAATGGTGGTCATGATTCTATGTTTCCTGGTACAGAACATCACCTGATCTCTATAGATGTCCTTCTCACCATAGAGACAGTCAATGTAGTCCTGAAAGACTATGTACCGTTCTGCATCAGGATGACTTTTTGGGAGCTCCTGTCCAAGAATTGGCCGTCTCACTCCCTTTGCTTTCTTGATAAGGCCACTCTTCAGTTGTGTCTCATCTGTAACATAGCATCTGCAGGCATACAGCTTGGAGCGCAGGCCGACATACTCATAGGGGGCTCGAGCTGCATACTCATCCTTGAATTTCCCCAGTACCATCTTGTTTGTCTCAGAGTAGCATGGGTGGTTGGCCGGGTACTCTGATGTATCGAATACGTTTCTCAACTTGTCTATATTCATGATATCCATATACATATCTTCAGTTTGGACATTGTAGAACAAGCTGTCAGTGTCCTGGTATAACAGTTTGAGTCGGTTTCCATAAATAGGTTTCATCACATCGTAGTGAAACTCGTACATTAGAATTTTGCTCACATCAAGTACAGTCAGTCCAATATATATCGGCTTGTTCAATACAACCTTGTCTTGATGGAGTGTTACAGCGCATATGTTGTCACCAAATATGATGCGATCTTTGAATGTTGGACGTGCCACCAGTCTCTTCAACCTCCTCTCACAATTGACCAGCTCCATGTTCATCCGGTTCTTAACATTCTCCATTGTTTTTCCAAAGACCGCATTATTCATTAGCTTGAAGAAATTCTTTTCAAATTTGTTCGCTGATTTCTGACGTAGTTGTGTGTTGAGTTGAATGTATGGGGCCAAAAAGTCTTCTTGCTGGAATGAAATTCCACGGTGAACTTTGACAATTTTCAGTCCATGATTCACAGCCTGTTTCAGGAGTCTATAATGACATACATACTCCTTGCGGTTCTGCAGCGTTGTCATTAGCCTCACATATCCTGACTTGGGAGTCTTCTGGCTCTCTGGAAGAAAAGGGAAGTCGTTGTGATCATCCTGTAGCTCTTGAGGATACTCGACGTCGACTTCTAGGATGTATCCCATTCGCTGATTGTCTGGGATTCTATCTATATGAGCAGCCACCTCCTCCAGTTCCTCTTGACACATCCATCGAAATTTTCGGCAAGGTAGTGGGTTGCTCATAGCCCATCCATAAAGATTGTTGGCATCGGTGTACAGCAAGTAGGATATTGGTTTCTCTGGATCCAGTGGTGCACCTGTGTATTTGTTGTTGGCAATCGAATGGCGGTGGACACATGTGGTTATTCCTCCTCGGATACCTCTTTCAACAAACATGTACATATCGTAATCGCTGAGAAGTTCCAATTCCACCTGGGTGTATTTCAGCATGGCATCGAATGAGAATCCTGGTGCAGTGAAGTAGTTGGCACAGTCAAGATTGTAGTTTTTTATGCACATGTCCCTGAAACTTTCAAACACATCAGCCAAGAGTAGAACATCCGTCTTTAGGTAGAGGTCACTGTAGTCCCCTAGTGTTCTACATCCAAAATGTTGCCAGACCAATTGTGCATGGGCGTAGTCCTCATCACTGATTCCACGATCTGTCAGCTTGCTGAAGAATGCTTCCTTTGGTGGTAGGGAAGTTTCTCCAAGTTTCTCCCATGAATCGCAATAATCATAAGGGAATACTCCTTTACGTGTCACAAGATCGAGTCTTGTCTTGAAATGTTTAGCGGTATGTTTCAGCACATTTGGAATGTCCGTGTCATTATGTGCAGACTTGCGCAAATTTGATACCAATGTATCCAAACTGTCCGGTGTGAATCTGAATGTATCTATGAATCTCAGGTGGAGTCGATTGGAAACGTGTTTAGTGAAGCTGATGTACTTTTCAGATGTGTTTGGAATGACTTTGATCCTATTCTTGTCGGCCCCGAGTTCAGGAATGAGCAGGTGTGTATCATAGTTGGATGAATTGTGTAGAAAAACTGGAATGAAGGTCTGGCGCTGTCTTTCCAGATTGCATGGATTGCACAGTGCATTTCTATAGAAGCCAGTCATATGACAATGATCATACACTTTGTCTCTTCCAAACTTTTTACCACAAGCTTCGCAGTGTGTAGCAGCATCATGTGCAGCTTGTTGTTGATCAGTGAGTGGCAACATTATAATACTCAACTGGTCCATGGTATCAGCAATAAGTTTTGCATAGTGGCTGAGCTGACTCATGAAGTGTTCGGCTGCATTGGGACCTCTGTAGACAATCGGTTCTTGAGGTATGTAATGGCTCAGTGTCAGCCATGAAGGAAATTGTGTCTCATCTCTCACAAAGTACATACAATAGCTCATTGCATTGTGGTATTGTATCACTTTTGTCTGCTTCCCAATCCATCTCTCTGGAGCTTCCCCCTCCACATCACCCTCTTCTAGGGCAGGTGTCTCCAGCAGACACTCAAAGTCTGCATACACTACAAGTGGCAGTCTGAACTTCCTCAAGTGCTTCTCAAACTTCAATGTTGGCGGTTTTCCATCTTTCAGCTGCGGCATGATCATCCTAGCCGTCTTGTTGTTGGCACAATACTTCTCATGTTCTACCATCCTTTGCTCACCATCTCTACTGAGAGTGTAGTGGGTGAAGCATCGTCTGCAGATAATTATACGACTTTTATGTTTTGTCAGCTGGGAACTCAGGAGCTTCTCAAAATCTTTGATCCAGCAGTAGTGGGTGTTGATTTGTGGATCCTTGTTTGCATCTTCAGCATCCTGCAGCAAATCGTTAGTCTGTGCACCATCATCTTCAACAGCCTCACCCAGTAGCAGAAGATCAAAGTGCTCAGTCTTCATGGTATCGGTGACTCGTCTGGGGAAGATGTTATTATCAGAGTCGACTGCATACATGTTGACAGAGACTGTAGGGTTATCCTTCTCGAACCTATCGATCTGGTTTATAGTTGTCGGGAAAGTGATGCCTTTAAAGTTGTATTTCTCCTGAAGATTGAAGTATCGCTCGTTGACTCTTTGGGGATGTACTCCTTGGACATGCTTAGCGAGGATCGCCCACATGAAACATTGTTGGTCCTCATTCCTCGGGTTGATGATGGCTTTCCTTGCAGCTAGCTTGGGCGGGGTAATGATGTATGAAGAGCCTCTAAGGGGAATATGTTTGCTGATCCTTATGAGTAGTCCATCAATCTGTAGCAGTGTCCATCCACTGGATTTCCCTTCGAACATAGCCTCCTCTTCCAGCATCTTCTGGCAAGCCATCTCCACTTGATGGGGCAGCGTGAGAACGGTGAATGCTGCATAGTTCGGTGTTTTGAAAGCGATGTCCTGCACCTCCTCCACCTCTTCGTTGTTCGGATCAAGGTAGCACTTGTGATAAGTTGCCTCCAGCACCAAATTGAATTTGATTGCACCATGCTCCTGGATTTCTGCTGTCAGGACGCTGTTGATCTTCTCCTCCAAGTTGTCAAGGAAGGACTGGAAATCCTTTTGAGGGCTTGTAGAACACTGGTTGTTGAAGAACAGGGTTCGAAGATTGTTGTTGAACGCCTCCTCCAGCAGAACGAAGTCGTCACACTTTTCCTGAGTCTGCTGGCATCGTCTTCTCTTGTTAAGGGACATGGTAAGCTGGAATGAAACAATATGCATTAGACATTGACAAATAAAATTGTAAGATAGTTGCAGCTTTCCTGGAATGAAACAATTAGAAGATAGTTCCTTTAACAATATACATTAACAAATTCCAAGTTGCCCAAACACTATGCATTAGCAGTTGGTAAGTGGAAAAGCATTAATAAGTGCAAGCATTAGGATGCATTAATTGCAAAGAGTACTTACTTTGAAAGTTGATCAAGACTGGAGCACAAGAAGCACAAGGAGCACAAGGAGCACAAGAAGCACAAGACTGGAGCACAAGAAGCTGGAGCACGAGCACAGTAGTTGGCTGTCTGGTGTGAGAGAGCAGTGTATGATAACTCCAACAGAACACCCAGCTTATATACTCTAGCCACTACCTCCCACCCTCGACCCCCACCCCCACCCCCAACCCCCACCCCCAACCCCCCACCCATAGCCTGAACAGGTGACAGTCCCAGTTTTTTTTTTTTTTTTTTTAATTTTTTTTTTTTTTTTTTTTTTAATTTTTTTTTTTTTTTTTTAATTTTTTTTTTTAATTTTTTTTTTTTTTTTATTTTTTTTTTTTTTTTTTTTTTTTAATTTTTTTTATTTTTTTTTTTTTTTTTTTTTTTTTTTTTTTTCCAAGGTCAGGGTCAAGGTCAAGGTCAAGGTCAAAGGTCAAGGTTGTCCCAGCTTTCTGTCCCAGCACCCGCCTTTTGTAACTACTGATAAAGACAATGTCAATAAACTGTTCAATACTGTTCAATAACTAAAATCCCGATCGATGCTCTCGTTTTTGAGGAGAAGGCGGCGTAAAATGCCTTTGGGGCCGTGACAGACAGACAGACAGACTGACAGACAGACAGAAAGTGTGATAAGACTATTTTCGGCTTATTTGATGTATAAAACGTAAAAATAACCAAAAAATATATAATTCTGATAAATGTACAGACAAAACTCTAATTTTATTTATATAGATTTCTAGCTGCATTGGTTAACAGATGTCATCAACCCGGCATAATTACATGTCATCATACCCAGTCATATGTTTCCTACATACTGCAAGGCTCCGACTGCACGGTATCCTACATGCAAAGTTTTTGCGTTCCAGGCAGCGTAAATAATGCCGCTAAGGGGCCGCCATATGATTAAAAACTGTTCACTTCTATCAGCTGTTCCTTTAAGCTGTTTGGCCAGCAAGTTCATTAGGTTAGGTGAATGATGATTTGCAAAACACACAAACAGCTTGTCCATCGAAACAGCGTGTACAGCAGATCGAAAAATTTCAAACTATTTTCCATATGATTATAAGATCCCAGTAAGCTAGCTAGCCATGTACCCGTGCTTTGCATAGGCAAAACTTCAACCCCCTAAAAACACCCCTAAAATTGCGAATTTTGAAAAATCCTTTCTTATTGCACGGTGAAATCCTATAAGGACTGTTCATACGAAATTTCAAGTTCATAGGCCTAGTAGTTTTGGCTCTGCGTTGATGAGTGAGTCAGGGTATCATCCTTTTATAGATAGAGATTACAATATTAAATGAAATAATAACTATTAAAAGTAATAAAATTACTTTACAAAAATTAAAGTTGAAAGAGGAATTCAAAATTCAGGTAGTTGGGAAATAAGCATATCTACGAGTTTTAAACAGTTTTACTATAGAAAAATCGTTGAAATGATTGAAAGGTTGATTTACCATCAACGTAAATGAAAGAGTGATTTAAATACATGTACTAAATAGTTTAAACTTTTATTTTACATTTTACCAAACGCTACTTCAAACACATGTTTTAGTAAAGTATTCTATGTTTCGCAATCAACGTGGACGGTTTACAGTACCAAGATCTAGATTTCAGAAATCTTTTTAGTACAGGACAATTTTATTAAGTTCTCATCATATTGCACCAAGGAAATTGAGGCTAAAATTTAACAAATAGCTCACATTTTTGGGAGAGGCAATTCCAGGGTAGTAGATGACAAGAACGCACGTATTTTGGTTGATGATTATTCTTTGTAGAATTGATTTCTATCCCAATGTAGGTTTTCCACACTTTTTCCCGCAACACACAATTAGACAATACTTGAAGAAAAAGTTGTGATTGCTTCTCACACATGAGCGCTGTCATACTTACTGGGTACGTTTCAAAAACTTGTACGTTTCTCCGACTGTGGATTGAGGATGTAAGCCAGCAGAGCCGATGATACTTCAGTGAGCCCAATTACAGACATCAAACGGGGATTTGCAATAGAATTCATTTCATTTGCCAGGTGAGACGCGACGAACAGAACGACACAAGTTTCGGCTGTACATTGAAAACTGAGCCATTATCCTCCTCATCACAAGGAATCAAAGGGAATATTCAGATTAGACTTTCCAAGTTGCGATCACCAAACTCTGCTAAATTTGAATGAAATTCGCGATCCAAACGCAAACTTCGCTTTCAAACCGCCTTCCGTTGGGACCGCTTCATTGTACAGATTCATCTAAAGCCGATTATGATCGTTGAATACTGCTGCTGCTAACTTTATCGATAGCTTCAAATATTTTGGCATAGTCAGTGATTCTAATTGCGCGATGAGGTCCCAATGTAAAGAAAAGTTCGTTCAACTTTATGAACAAGAGCAAGTTCCATACAGTACTCTAATACTGTTTATTTCTGTGACGTTTTCCATGACGAACAGTGGCGGTCCCAGGACTTCATTTCGGGGGGGATGACCACCGGGGGATCTGGGTCCCCCCTGGAAAAAAAATGTGGAATTTAAAGCCTAAAAACGTATTTTTATACGTATTTGAGCTCCAAAATATGCTCAAGCTAATAGTATTTATGTTAGCTAATAAAATAGTTTTTAATTAAGAGTTTATTGTACCTGGGTGAAATACGACCCAACCATAGTATGTGTTTTTCTTTTGTTTCCTTTAGCTACACAAAGAAAATTGATTAAAAGTCAATGTGATTATTTAATGAGCTAATGAGCATGATGACAAAGTTCAGTTAAATAAACGTATACCGTAATGAAATCAAAAATAAATCAAGTGTTCACTGCAACTTTTTTCTTTATGGTTAGGCCCTATTTTTAACATGTAAGTTACGAAGGAATAGCCAAAAAACTCAGATTGTTACACAACAATGTAATGGACATCCTTCTTGTTTATTCTTCTAGCTAACAAGTATCAATGTCACAGATTAAATTTATTTCTCGCAAAAACTATACATACATAATTATGAACAAATTCTTTTTTAGGGGGTATCCATCTTGATATTTCGGGGGGGATATATCCACCCCATCCCCCCCGCCTGGGACCGCCACTGATGACGAAATACTTGATGATCAATCTTATATCAAAACTGACACTGTATTTCAATTAAATATATGATTTTCACTCACTTTTACTGGAGGTACTGGAGGAATGCATTTCACTTCTGAAAGGCTGACGAAGCTTCTTTTCCTCCAGTACCTCCAGTAAAAGTGTGTTCAAATCATATATTCAATTGAAATTCAGTATCAATTTTGATATTGAACTGTTTATTTATCGGATCCTCAATTCTCAGCTTCTTGTTAATTTCAATTCGACGTCATTGCGACAGTTTCCTATACGCTAGACCAGCGGTTCCCAACCTTTTTTCTTCTGCGTACCCCTTAGACCATATTTTACAGACAATGTACCCCCAAAGTCCTAACTACTTTTTTACTTTACTATAACAATATTATAGAGGGTTTAATGCCCATTTATTGCAATATTTGAACAAGATATCGACGCCTATTCAGCTAAAGAAATAAAATAGTAGGTAACACAATAATTTCTGCTGAACACCGATTTCTTTTATTGAGGACATCGAATGTAATATGTTTAGAGATGAATATTATAATTTAAATTTCAAAATGTTATTAAAATATAGCCTACATAGAAGTGTCAGAATAGAATACATTATAGATAGAATAGTCGCACAACAGAAACTGCTCACCACTAGCATAGAACAACCATTCCTTAGTCTATGCCACTAGACAATGAACATCCGCCATTATGGATTATATTTTGCGTACCCCCAACTAGGACACTGTGTACCCCTAAGGGGTACGCGTACCCCAGGTTGGGAACCGCTGTGCTAGACAAAGCTCTATGAGCTTTGAGAATTCCCTTCTCAAAATACAATCTTTCATTTCACTTCTTCGAAATTATTCTTGTTAAAACTATTATTATGCACTTTATAATAAACCACTACTTGCTGTTATCTGTTGACGAAACTCAAACTGGAGAATAAAGGATGGAACGAGGAGGAGAGAATACTATAGGAAAGAATACAACTAGGAAAGAATAAAATGTAAGTGTGGATCATTTTAAGGAATATAATTATATTTTCTGATTCTATTGATCAGTCATTATGAAGAATTTAATAGCATATGGGATGAAAGATTGAGTAATATGGCAGTTAAAATTCAATTTTTGTGAGCACAATCAAAGCCTTATAATTTTGGAAAATATCTCTAGGAATCTGAAGGATATGTAGCGAACACAGTAGGTACTTTTGACTTAGCAATATTTATTTGTTGTACCTGTAAAAACATTACAGGTCTCTGTTTCAAGTAGACCGTTTTGCATTTGTCTGTCTGTCTGTCTGTTTGTAACGCATTTACGGCTAAACGCGTGGACCAAATTCAATGAAATAATGTCCAGCGATGTATGTGTGAGGATTTTCGGAATTTGCTTGCATTTAAAGGATATTTGAAAGGAAATAAAGGCAATGCTCTTAGGAACATATGAAGACTTCTATAGGAACATATGATTTTAAAATGAGCTTCTCCATCATATGCAATTGGAATCAGATTCACATGATTATTCATATACCCCCTTCAGTGGGGGTAGCGATAAGGAGATAGAAAGGTGAATGAATACGCTGATATTGTAGAAAGTGCGATAATAATTTACCAATTCAAACAGTTATCATTCATAGAATAACATAATTTGTTATTATTATTATTAATAATAATAATAATAATAATATTTTTTGACAGAAACAAATCATTTCTAATATTTCAATTAAGTATAATAACAAGTTATTACTAAGTAAATGATATACAAATTTAATTAATAGTTTTTATAAACTCATTCATCAGACATCTGAATTCTAATTTGAGCAATCAGCTGTCTCGCAAATAGAAAACACAGCCTTGTTGATGTGATACAGAGTGACCTTTTGTAGAAAGCAGACATAAAAAAGACTACGCGAATTGAATCAAGGGTTAGTCTAATGACTGTGTTTAATTTTGCGATGGTGATTATCATTGGGTACATAGAGTATGTTTCTCTGTGCAAGCACCCTTATTCTTGGGCGTGGGTCAACTGTTCACAGAACTACGAGTTACTAATATTTTCTTTGTAGTGGCGAAGGTGATATTGTGGAAGATCTCACTATTTTTAATAAATATGGTTGTGACAACATCGTCTTATTATTCATTATAGTTACTAATACCACCAGTATATACAACCATTTATTATAGTTACAACCATTTCCTTACTTCCTATTTCCTTATTCTATGCTAATACTATGCAATATTATATTATGTAGATGATAGATGTAGATTAATTACAGGCAAACTGTGATGAACCGAAGTATGATAATCTTGGATAGGCCGAAAGAGACAAAGTAGAGAAAATTTAGATCGCATTCGAATTCGAGCGTTGTAACCACTTTACTGAAGTACGACAACACGATCGTCTATAATATTTCCTCACGTATAATCAACACACATAACTTCCTCACAAGCAGGTAGATTCAAAGTAATTAGAAAACAGCTATTCTCCAGCCACTGTGGGTGTGGAACAGATTTTAATGGGCAAAGTTTTGTCAAACGTGTAGAAAGTCACTTTATCACAAACACTATGTGAGATAATAATGAAGACATTATCGAATTATTCCTTTGGATCTTCTATTATAGAGCACACGAAGTTACACTTCAATGGTAGGCTACAGAGTGGAATGTCTATCCAGAAACATCCACCGAGAAGACCGAAGTTCAAACTGTGCAAATAACTAATTCATTCCATCATTTAAAAGTAATGAGTTTTTATCGAGTAGCTTGAAAATTTCTGACTTTTTCATTCTTTCATTTTGGAATGAATAATTCAGTGCCTTCAGCTACCAGCTCTCTCTTCATTCTTGATGAACCCAATAGGCCAAGCATGGGTACTGCTTCCTTGATAGTGATTGAATATTTAAATGTTCATAAAGATTTTTCCATCATTTTGATTATTCAAATTATTATTCAATGAAGTTTAATTAGTTTGGCTGAAACTTAGTGGTTATCCCTTCCTGTCCTTGAGCCACAAGGACCCAGGGTGCAGTTAAGAAAACAGTGAAACAACGCAGTCAGACTACAGCAAGTTAATTAGTAATAAAACTATCACTTACCAAAGGTGACTTCAATGTGGACTGTAAGTAGGTGGTAAAGTTGACGTCTTCTGGCATGAGTAGATTTCTTGAATGTATGTAATTTTGAATCATATATGTATATTAATAACTAATACTTTCACGGAACGGAACGCAACACGGTACGAGGTTGACAGTCGAGGAACAAACTCGAGAGTGAAGTGAAATTGAAAGGAAGGGTGAACGGAAGGGTAGGAGGGGAGTAGGGGGGGGGGAAAGGATGATAGTTTATTATCTCAACCAACAAGCAATAATCCGCCTGCGCTAAGAATCAACCATCTCCGCCCGCCTTGGATTGCCTCAATCCAAGAAACAAAACTCAAAAGGATTAAAAAATTAAAACACACAATGCACTGAGATAAAGGAAAAACAGGAAAAAGGGGGGGGGGAACGTGGGGTTAAAGAGACACTAGTTTGGGAGTATTGGGGCTAGTTTCCTAACCGGCCTAACATACTCTCCTGATTTGGTTTTAACGTACGCGGAGCGAACAACTCCCTTAGAATCGCGAATGACGCTTGCAATGCGTCCTAATGGGTATGATAGGGGCGTTGAATTATCTTCTTTAATCCACACTAATTGCCCAATTTGTAAGTTAGAGTCGTGCTCAAACCACTTATTTTTCTGCTGAAGAGTGTGGAGATATTCTCTCTCCCATCTCTTCCACAACCTTTGTGTGAAGCGATTCACCTTCTCCCAACGAGATAGTCTGTGTTCATTGGAGTCAGTATAGTCATTTTCGGGAACAGCCAACAAGGGGCGATGGATAAGAAAATGTCCAGGAGTTAAGGCAGCGTAATCATCGGGTGACGATGAAAGTGCATACAACGGCCTTGAGTTAAGTATCGCCTCAATTTTAGTGAGAATAGTGGTGAACTCAACAATTGTAACAGTATGGTTTCCTAATTCACGGAACAAATGATATTTAACATTTTTTATGTTGGATTCGCAAATTCCATTCATAAATGGGGCATGTGGGATATTAAACTGGAATTTGATGTTTTTATTGGACATATCATCAATAATTTTTGTCTGATTTTCAGAAACTCGCAAAAATTCAGTAATTTCCTTCAATTGTCGTGCAGCTCCTTTAAAATTCGTCCCTTGGTCACAGAATATTTCTTGAGGTAACCCACGTCTCGACGCAAAGCGATGAAGAGTGACAATGAATTCCTCAGACGTCAAACTGGTTAACGTTTCAATATGACAAGCTTTTGTCGCTAGACAAACAAATAGAGCGAAATATGCCTTGTAGGTGTGAGCCTTAGGCCGAACACTCTCCTTAACTACGAAGGGACCTGCGAGATCGACAGCGACTTTGAAAAAGGGTGCCGTGGGAACGACACGAGAGCGGGGCAAGTCGCCCATAACGGGTTCAACAATATTCGCTTTGAATAAACGACAACGAGTACAATTGTGTATGACATGTCTAATTACACTATGGGCTCCAATAATCCAAAAACAACGCTGGATGAGAGCACGCACAATCCTAGGTCCAGCATGGAGATAGGAGCGGTGATAATATTCAATAATGAGCTTAGTAAAATGACTGTCCTTATGAATCAAGCGAGGATGCTTAGCTTCATATTCCAAATCACTATTCACAAGTCTGCCACCAACGCGAATAAAATCATCACTATCCAAAAAAACAGACAACTTTTGAAAGGCTTTATCACAAGGCTTTCCTTCTTTCAGAAGGGTAAGTTCACGATTGAAATGACACTTTTGAACGATTCTAACGTAGAAATCTTGTGCGGATTTCAACTCTTTAACACTTAATACTCCTTTTTCACGAGAGACACCTTTTATTTTTGCTCTACAATTATTGACAAATCGGAAAACATATGCACAAGAACGCAACATTCTTAGATATGAGGAGAAATGAGTTATTTGAATAACGGCACTATCTTCGGTAAGATTCAAAACAATTTCACCTTGATTATTTTTAATATCAGGTAGACTTTCAGAGGGTATGGTTACGGAAGACAGTGGCCAGCATGATAACGGCTCTGAACACCATGTTGGAGCTCTATACCACTCTTCTAACGAACTCAACATTTGAGGAGGAATACCTCTTGAACCCACGTCAGCAATATTGAAATCAGTACCAATATGATTCCAATCATTTAGATTAGTCAATTCTAATATTTTCACGACACGATTTGCAACGAACGTTTGCAACTTATAGGGTGGTATACGCAACCAAGCTAACACAATGGTTGAATCACAGAAGAGAAACGTTGATTGTCGATTAATTTTAGACAGATTAGGAAGCACTGAAACGTACAATTTTGAAAGCAACAACGCAGCTAAAAGCTCTAAACGTGGAATTGAAAGTGTTTTTAACGGTGCCACTTTAGTTTTTGCTTTTATTAGAAAGCATTTAACAACAGAGTCTGAGAAAACAACTCTCAGATAAATACAAGCACATATTCCTTTTTGAGATGCATCACAAAATCCTACTATTTGACACGAAAGTGCATCACCATAAACGCAACGAGGAATTGAAATTGAACTAAGAGCAGGAAGCTCTTCCATGAACTTATTCCAGCATGCATTATAGTCATCAGGAATTGGTGTATCCCAATAAATTTGTAATTTCCATAGCTCTTGTAAAAAACATTTCATTTTGAAAATAACAGGAGCTATAAAACCAAGTGGATCATACAGTCTAGCAATTACAGACAAGACACTGCGCTTTGAGTTTGTCTTATGATACTCCGGAACTGAAACTTTAATTTGAAAACAATCGGTAGTCGGATTCCACATAATACCTAACACCTTAACACTAGAATTAGGTTCATCACTGATATGAAAGGGAACTTGACTGTTTTCCAAACGAACCCGTTTCAGGAATTCAGGAGAGTTACTACTCCACTTGTTCAGTTTGATATCAGCACATTTCAGGAGATTGCATAGTTGTGATTTAATTTCACACATTTCCTCCAACGAGCTAGCACCTATTAGAAAATCATCATGGTAAATTTCATCACGAATTGCGGTCGCCGCTAAAGGAAATTTATCTCCCTCATCTTCTGTCAATTGAATCAATACACGTTGAGCGAGAAATCCCGAGGGTTTCAAACCGTATGGAATTCTTTTTAACTCATAGACGACAATATCCTTTGAAGGATCTTCACGAAACAATATATGAAGAAACGAACAATCTTCTTCATCAACAAGAATAGCTCTGTACATTTTTGTAATATCACATGTAAAAACGAATGAATGCAATCTGAACCTAGTTAAAATATCACAAATATCATTTAACAACGTCGGTCCAGAGTGTAAGACTTGATTCAAGGAAACGTGACCCCTCTTTGCTGATCCATCAAAGACAACACGAACCTTTGTGGTGGGTGATGAAGGGTTGAATACACAAAAATAGGGTATGAAATATTTTCCAGGTCTTCTAGCAATTTCCATGTGATTTAAAAGTCGATACTCTTTCATAAACGATAAACAGTCAGCTCTTAAGCGAGCATCACGCAACATACGACGTTCTAACGAGAGAAATCTATTCAACGCAATTTCATGAGACTCATAAAATTCGAGATTTTTAGTGTCTACCTTGAACGGGAGCTTGACAACATATCTTCCCTGTTGATCACGTTTGTGAGTTTCAACAAAATGTTTTTCACAAAATTCGTCATCAGGATTAGGAAATTTAACATTAGAAATTTCCTCACTTTCCCAAAACTTATGAACCAAACTATTCAACGAGTTCTCAGAATCGGGATGTATCAATAACGAAGGTAATGTCTGGTTATTGGTCACGGAACAACTTGGGAATTCACCCAAAATTATATCACCAAACACGGAAGGTATAACGCAAAACGAAGCACCTTCTTCAGATGTAATTTGGTTATGATGACTTAATATTTTGTTGAATAATTGACAACCTAATAGGAGGTCAACGGAACGCTGTTCATAGAACATGGGATCAGCCAAATTGAATTTTTTCAATTCATTTTGAATCTTTGAATCCAGATACACGGGGGTTAACGACCCAACTATTTTATCAATCACATAAGCTTCAGCTTCTACATGAGGATGGTTTAAACCTTTAGGTTTTAATAAACATTTTACAACGCCACAGGAATTTCCGACACTTGCGGAATTTAAACCAGAGAAATTTTGTCTGCGATCCTGAACAGATAAACCAAGTTTTATAACAAGATCTTTTGTTATAAAATTAGTAGTGCTACCTGAATCAATAATCAGACGAACGTTAACAAACGAACCAGAAGAACTTTTTATTTGAGCTAAAGCTGTGCCTAAAACAACACTCGTTTTAGGAATACACTGAATAGAAGGATTAATAACGTTTTCAGTCATACCGCAATGTTGTGTAGCTATAGGATCGGTTTGAGTTATTGAATCACTTGGTTTCAACTTTAAATCGGCCTTAGGGCTGTTATCCGATCGCTTCTGATAACTAACTAGAGAGCACGATCTACTGTTATCATTGCTACGTGGGTAATGCAATAACTTATTATGCATACGATTACACACACATTTTGGTTTGGACTTACACTGGCCGACAAGATGAAATTTAGAAAAACAGTTGAAACACGCTTTCAATGATTTGATATATTCATTTCTATCTTTCGGATCTTTCTTTAAAAAAACAGGGCATAACGACAACATATGATTTTTTGAACATAATGGGCAATTTAGTTCGGAACGATCAGTGAATTTTGAATTATTTGTAGCATTGCGAAAGCAGTTGTCAACCTGAGTAGATAACACAACTTTCTTTTGAAACGGTTTCATTTTACTATTAATCTTATCTACTGGTTTAGTCACATTCATATTCGGTGCATCAGACGCCGACAATTGGAATGTCCTAACTCTTGTGTTTACAAAATCAATCAGCTGTTGACATGATGGAAAACTTTTATCTGCTACTACAATTTCAAAAGATTCACAAGATTGTTTATCTAATTGTCGTATGGCTAACGAATACAATAGGTAATCTCCTAGGTCAGGAATTTTCAACGATTTTAATGAAGTGATGCTATCACCAACTTTCACGAGAAAATCTTCCAGAGATTTTAAAGAAGGTTTCACTGGGACACTAGTGGTTTTTAAAATCTCATTCATATAATAATTTGCTAAAACTCTATCATTTTCATAGCGTTTACAAAGGGCTTCCCATGCTAAATCAAAATCAGCACTAATCTGAAATGATTTTACTACTCTAGCTGCTTCACCAGATAACAAATTATGTAAGATATGAGACTTGTGGACTGACGAATAATATTTATCATTTAAAATCAAAGATGTAAATATATTTCTGAACCTAGGCCAGTCTGAAATGTCAGATCCATCAAACGATTTTATCTCTGCAGGAGGTAATATCATATTTAAGCGTGGTGAATGAGTAGATGGAGAAGAATCATTTTTTATCTCTTGTTTCTGCAGTAATCTATCACGAGAATCAATTATGGCACAAGCTAAGTTATCTATAGCATTTAATGATTGATAATCAGGTTCAAAATCAGGATTAATTTGAATAGAAAGTTCATTTATTTCATCCAACAATGATGAAAATTCACTAACTGTTTTTTCAATGAATCTACTTCTAATCAAGAATTGTTTTTGAACGTTTAAATCATTGATATTTTTCCATAAGTCGTATGCTTGCTGAACACGGGTGAATAAAGTTTCTTTCTTTTTCAAACGAATGCTTAGCAAGGCTTCGGGTTTTGCAGTTGCCATTGTAGACTATCGGCAGATAAGATAAGGTTGCGGGATACAACAACAGGATTAAGGAAACGGGATTGATCATGAAATCTCAGTGCATGAGTCAACTTTACAAATTGAAATTTAAACTAATAAAGTTATAAAATTTCTGGAAATGAGGCTTTGATCCGGACACGGAGGACTATATGGTTATCCCTTCCTGTCCTTGAGCCACAAGGACCCAGGGTGCAGTTAAGAAAACAGTGAAACAACGCAGTCAGACTACAGCAAGTTAATTAGTAATAAAACTATCACTTACCAAAGGTGACTTCAATGTGGACTGTAAGTAGGTGGTAAAGTTGACGTCTTCTGGCATGAGTAGATTTCTTGAATGTATGTAATTTTGAATCATATATGTATATTAATAACTAATACTTTCACGGAACGGAACGCAACACGGTACGAGGTTGACAGTCGAGGAACAAACTCGAGAGTGAAGTGAAATTGAAAGGAAGGGTGAACGGAAGGGTAGGAGGGGAGTAGGGGGGGGGGGGAAAGGATGATAGTTTATTATCTCAACCAACAAGCAATAATCCGCCTGCGCTAAGAATCAACCACTTAGTCTTATCTCACCATTCGTGGGTGTACGTGCCGGATAGAAATTTGTCTAAACGTTGAGATGATTTGAAATCTTGGTTTTAGAAGTAATATCTGAGAAATCTGGAGCATTATAATGATAATAGTAATAATAAGCGTATGACTTTTATTGGTGGGGAGACGGGTCGCATAATAATTATAAATGAGTAATATAGGAATAATTTATGTTTAAAATCAGGATATTCTGTCTGCAAACCCACTTTTGTAATTAAAAAAAAAAGAAGCTTGACCAAGGCCAAAAATTCACACAGGGTACACTACTAGGCTTGGCAATAATGACTCTTCTCAATGAGTCGTTCAATCACCCTCACTCTTATAAGTGAGTCATTCATTTGAACTAGTTCAAAAATGAGTCATCAGCAATACTCGTAGGTCCTGTTTGTAACGGTATCACTTCCTGTTTGTATCACTTCCCGGTGGTTCGGAACCCACCTAAAACTGTAGGTCCAACTCATAAATCACCATCATCCAACTCATTACCCACGCACAGGTCTCAGACCTATGTGGGCTTCATCCTCAAAAAAAAAAAAATACTCGTGCTCATTCACTACCATAGCTTGTTCAGACGCTCAGCGCTCACTCTCTCACTGAGCGAGCACTCAAACACACACAATAATAAACAGCCTTGTCATATGTCTGGCGCCTCAATATAAACAATTCTCAGAATCTGAGTCTTCAGTTTAATATTCCAGAGCACAGAGCTTAGTCAATGAGCTTTCTGAGCCAGCAGTAGTTCGTTCAGTTCACAGTTCAAAAAGCTCTTGGAGTTGAGAAAGGTAAGTGAGTGAGCCAGCTGTTGTTGTAGTTTGTTCACTTCACAGTTCAAAATGATCGTTGAGTGGGGAGGTGGGTGCTCTTGTCTAGCAGTGCCTACAGCAGACCGCTGCACTGCTCTGCTAATTCAAAGAGCGCTCACTAGATGGTGTGTTGACTGCATTCCATGAAAACACAAACGCAGCTCAAAAATGAATGAACTACTTTCTGAATTTGAACTACTAGTTCGTAGTTCATTTTAAAGAGTCAGTTACTTTGAACGACTCGCTCAATCTCGTCACATCTCGTCAAAGCAAAGTGTAACACTACATTGTGTCCAGTTATAAAGTGTTACGTTGAAAAGTATACAGTTATAACGTTAACACAGTTACAGTTATGAAATATGTAAGCTAATATACAGGTTACACTATATAATAGGTACAATATATAAAAATTTACAGCCCTGAAGAGACAATGTTTCAAATCAGGTTATTTGGCATTTTCTCCTCAGTGATGGAAAGAGCTATTCTCAACAGCAATGCCATTTTTTGGAAAACCTTATTCTCCAAGTGAAAAAGAACAATAAGATTTAACCTAAATGCAAGTTCTAGCAGAATATAACTTCCAATTATTTATTTATTTCTTAATTATTAATTATTTATTTATTTATTTCTTAATTATTAATTATTTATTTCTGTTTTATTTTTATTAAAACGGTATGAAACGGAAAAATTTTCCTTCATCTACCTAGAAGGTGATTTTTCAACAGGATATTTATGATGATGGATAATTTATATTATAAATTTCAATGTAGATATTGGTTTTTATGTAGAAGCAAAGAGAAAAGTTTCTTCACTGGCACCGTACATTTCTTCTCAGTGTCAGCAATTTGGGGAAGTGATAGCCGTGAGCCGTTTATTCAGATTAGATAAGCAACGCTCTCCTGGGCCCTCTCTGTGAGGGTGACCGATTGGAATTGGCCAGCAAAAAAGACTCTGTTCTCTGCTGTAAAATCACTTCCCGGTGTTTCGGAACCTACCTAAAACTGCAAGTCCAAATCATCAATCACCAGCATCCAATTCATTACCCACGCACAGGTCTTAGACTGCGTGGGTTTTCCTTAAAAAAAAAATTTTCCTCCTAATTTCCTATAAAATTAAGCTTGTATCTCGATATGAATACGGATAGCAGTAATTAATAAGAAAATTCTTTGAACAAGGAAAAGTCGACAGTTTGCTACTTCATATAACTAAATGCTTGAAGAGATGTGAATTTTGGTATTGATATATTATTCCTGGCTATATATTTTTCTCCTGACAACTAATTTTCTCTTCACATGAAATTTCATATTTTCTGTCGGGTGAAGAGGCGTGAAAATGATCAGAATGTGAAGCTAGACAGAGAGCGCAGACACTCGAGCCAAGAGCGTTGACCATTAATTGAACTCTCTTCTTTTTCCTCTCATTTTCATGTCAATTTGATTGTTCATTCAAAGCCAGAACACATCAGCCTCTTCCCATCTGTTCGCTTCACATATTATACACTTCAAAGACTCATTTTTTCTTTTTATTTTCAGTTTGGATCAGTAGATTTTATTCAACTCAATAAAACATATTTCTCAGTATGTTATTCAGTATTTTCCTGTAAACTGTAGACGATGGTCGGAAAATAATTTTCAATGGCATCCAAACTCTTACAAACATTTCATCTTGGAAAATCACAATACTTACTAGCTGTAAACTTGATTAATACAAGATAATCTACTGGTCATTTTGAACAGCATTGTATAATAAATTAGATTATCAATCAATTATTATGAAATAGTAATTAAAGTGACACCTCTGGTCAAAAGCACTTATTTTTTGCACACTCAAAACCCCAGCCATTATAATGTCATTATGGAAACAGCACGTCACCTACCAACCTAAGAAATGAAATTAGGCAGCTCATAGAAATTGCAGTGAAAAAAACGACTGACTACGGTAGCAAACGATAGCATTTTGACTATGAATGTGGTTGTGACTATACTGTGGTGAACACGGAAAGTAGGATTTGCAGCATTATCGCTTGTGTCAACAAGTCTTCTGGACAAAGCAATTAATTAATTCATCGATTTCCACCAGGTATTCAATACTGTTGTCAATATCCGCCATTGCGGAAGTCTTCAGTATAAACTAATAGCACTTAAAGGAATTCGAAAATAAATTCTGTTTAATTAATTACTCTTCTTTTGACACTTTTATGATGTTTGCTTTGAACTTTGTAGAATATTCTAGGTGTGTTATTAGAATTTAATGGAATCTTATCGAATATTGTGGAAGGTGCGAGGGTCCTTATCTGTTTATTTCAGAATTCGGTAAAAATTGATAGAAAAATGGACTGATATCTAGATTATGGAAAAATATAAAAATAAGACAGACTTTAGTGAGTTACTTCAGTCTTCTTTGAAATTTGTCGAGATAAACAACTAGTGTCAGTAGTGATAATTAATTACCATATAGTGATAATTCTTTTTCCTATTTAATTTATACGAGTGCTTTTAATGTATTACGGACTTGTGCTACGTAAGTTAATTGTTCTTTTTCGACGTTCTTCTTGAATTATTCTACAGTTATAATTTAATATTAGATTGGCCTTTTAACTTTTAGTGATTGATTTTTGTGCAGTAGTTTTGCACACTCTATATTGAACAATATCGATTTATCTGTTTTTGATTGCTTATTTTGTGTAAGACATTACTGATCATTGCGTGTTGTGGATTATTTGTGTTGATAAAGTGTGAGTGATAAATTTAAGTGTTGCCAGCGTTATTTTAGATATATAACCCGTAACAATAAGGTAGCATATATGACTGCTAGCGTCAGAATTGTAGGCTAGGCGACAAGGTACGAGTACTGTTGTCAGTTTGTGCATTGGGGTTGATGATACTCTACTATCAGCTGCTGGCATGGTCCATTATCTGGCATTTTTCAGAGCCGCCTAATTTGGTGGCGTGAACTATACTGAATATTTGTGATATATTATGTGTACGGTTCGATTTGACTTTCAACTTCATGTATATAGTCTTCAAGATGTTTTCTAGTTACTAATCGCTCTCAAATAAACTAAGGGCATTTATAAGCTGTCAAATATATAAGAGCCTGAGAATGCACATAACTTTCTTAGCAGGCTACATGACCCATGACGATTTACCTTCTAACTAGATAGTAATTGCTTGGATATTATAATTATATTATAATTAGGTCCATATATGCATGGTATCTGTGTATTGCCCTTTGCTTTGACTCATCCAAGCTATGATATATTTCTCCCTCCCTTTGTATCTACTACCACTGTTAGATTATATATATATTTAATAATGTTGAGGGGTAGTGGTTGGACCAATTTCGACCTCTGTCTCAGTCTATGGGGAATAGAGCAATAGGAAGCACGATAGATACAAACTTCCGATTCATGTTTAGATTGATTGCGATGTGCCACTTGCAGATGATGATAACAATTTAGTTATGAGGTCCTGTCATTCAAATCGCTGTTTTGTTGTAGAACTGACAACTTGAAACATTATTCGTTTGTACAAGCAATTTTGTACCTTGCAATTCTTGTCAGTAGTCAGGGAATCGAAATCAAACCTCAATATCTTTTGTATATTTTAACATTTATCTCCTCGACAATATTACCAAATATTGTTAATATTTTACAAATTAATGGCGGAAATTACAAGATACTCTCCTGACACCTTTCAGTTGTGGAAAGAAGAATTCTTGAAGAATAGAAATGATATGAGGAGGAAAACTAATAATACATGAGCTGTAGAAAGAGATGTTTTTTCAAATTCCAAATTCCTCTTTGTTATCTAAATTCTTTCTCGTGTCATTAGTTATTCTTATACGCAACTTTAAACTTTCTTATGATGATAGAATTTTTAATTCCCAAAGTAATTAGTTTTTGAAGTACGTAATTTCGGTTTTCCGTTTCCTCTCTACAATAAATTTTGGATCAATTGTCAACTCGAATAATTTCAACAAATATTTCCTCGTAAAATAATCATAATCAATCTTTTTTACTTTGATTCAAACATTCATTTTGATAGACCAAGTTACATAACTTGATGATTCCTTTAAATTTTCCTTCATATTAGGTACTAATTTATTTCTTCTCCATTACTAATCATACGTTCATACAGTAAAATTTCCACGTACTCTCCATCCACGTGACAATTTGCTGTTATAGTTATCTATAGCATTTTTACATTGCCATTTCAGTAAAGCCTTACCGTATTATAAGAAAGAGAATCATAAAATGTGTTTTTAATCATGGGAGATGTAATTTTTTCATTAATTTTCAAGAGTATGAGACGTAAACTTTTTAATCTTTTTATCTGAATTAATCGAATAAAACCCGTGACAGAATGTTTTTACTTTTCTGTATATATAATTTCATCTTGGCTTAAAGCGAACGTACTCTCTCTTAATTACAGTAAGACTTATTTAATGGAATTCAGATACAAATCAACAGCCAGCACAAATAATCTCCCAATAATAGACAGTAGATTAAAATCAACCAATTCAACAAAGTTTTTGGGAATAATAATAGATGAGTGCCTGTCTTGGAAAGAACACATAAAAAATCTCACTGCTAAGTTGAATCGTGCATACTTTATGATTCTCACGTTATCCCATTCAGTTGATAGGAACACATTGATGACAGTATGTCATCACATACTGATACACATATGTCTTTTCCCATCTGAGTTATGGAAATATGTTCTGGGGTAATTCGAAAGACAAGGTATTCTTAATTTAAAAAAAGATAGTAAGAGTAATATTTGGGCTGAGACAAAGGGATTCATGAAAGTCTGTTTTTCAAAGATCGAAGATACTCACATTACCAGCCATCTACATTTATCAACTGCTAGTTTTTATGAAGTGTAATATCAATAAATTTCAATTTTGTACAGAAGGGCATAATTACACAACACGTAACCAGCACTTGCTGTCTTACCCAATACACAGACGAGCTAAATATGAGAAAACCCCTTCATATGCAGGAATAAGATTATTTAATAGATTACCAGATGCTATTCGTAAAATTGATTCTCTGGAATTGTTCAAGAAGTCACTGAAACGAATTTTGATTCTACTCGGTTGCAGAGTTCAATGTTCTTTGAACAGAAAAGACACGGATTTTCATAATTAAACACGGTGGTCTACTCTTTCATTTTTTTTTTAGTAGACTTCTGGTATAATTTTATTGTTAAATACAACATGTATTGTATTATATTGAGACGTAATGAAATTGACTGAATGTAATTGTATTATATTAAAATGACATGTAATTCACAAAATGTAATTGTATTATATTAAGATGAAATGTAATTGACAAGATGTAATATTGGAATGCAATTATTGACGAAATGTAATGTTAAGTTGAGTTGACAAGTCACCTGTCAGATGGGAAATTCCCAAAAAATGATGTTTTGTGACAAATGTAATAAATAAATAAATAAATATCACTGAATTAAAGATTAAGGGGTAGTAGTTAAATGCTTAAATTTAGAGTAAATTTAGAGCTGTAGAAAGATATGTTTTTTCAAATTCCAAATTCCTCTTTGTTATCTAAATTCTTTCTTGTGTCATTCGTTATTCTTATACGCAACTTTAACCTTTCTTATGATAGAATTTTTAATTCCCAAAGTAATTAGTTTTTGAAGTACGTAATTTCGGTTTTCCGTTTCCTCTCTACAATAAATTTTGGATCAATTGTCAAATCGAATAATTTCAACAAATATTTCCTCGTAAAATAATCATAATCAATCTTTTTTACTTTGATTCAAACATTCATTTTGATAGACCAAGTTACATAACTTGATGATTCCCTTAAATTATTTATTATTTTATTTATTATAAATTACTTGAGTGTGATAAGTAAAAATGCTTTTCATGAAGTTGCTAGGCCTACTCGAAAGAATCAGTAAAGATTGATGAGATGGGTTTGAAGTAGTTGATAGGATAATGCGAAATTCCAAGTATGCTTGTATATGTGCTATATCTTTTGGATTTTCACCTTCTTTGCTTCTTTAATGGGTGAATAGAACAGGAAAACTAGACTGAAAATATGTAGTTTGGCGTAATGAAATCCACGAGCCTCCCATCAAACACTTTTTTTAAAGCATACATTCCAACCTATGAAATTCAACCGAATTAGAACCGAGTATTACGCCTAGGTGCATGTCGTATCATGCATGATTGAACGCATTTCAAAGCCTATTGTTGATAATAAACGTTTGCGGTGATTCGTTTGAATGTCCAAACAACATTTTGCATGTATTATTTCCAAGCTCTGATACGATTCAATGCTTTTATCAGAGATTTCTACCTAAAAGATAAAAAAAAATTATCCAATCAAATTCAACCAAACATTGAGCATGAAGTCTACTCAGTAAGTAATGAGTAGATTGTTTTTTTTTGTAGATTACATCTTGGAGACTCCAGTTAAGGAGTATAATACAAGTCAGATCAACAATATTATACACTAGATACCATAATTACTATATCAATTAGTTGAGGTTAGGCTTAATTTTGATGTGAAAGGAACTCTTGTACACTATAAAAAGCTTTATCAACTAAATAATTTTTTTTGTGAGTATGCATGTATTTTATCTGCTCATAACAAGTATATTACATATTCAATAAGTAGTAAAAGAACTGCAAGTCGTTTAATATACAAAAAAAGTTAATATTAACAACGCAGATCGTTATGGAACAAGAAATCTTGGAATTAAATAAGTAGATTGTGCATTTTATAAGTTACTGCACTAGTTCATCAGCTAAGTTCTTTGTATCACACTTCAAAAGTTTGTTAATAAGATTTACTGATCATAAATTTAATAAAATTGAATGTAAGAATTTAAACTTTTAAATAGACATTGACACTAATTTAGACACACTACACTTCACTCACAAAAGCCAGAAACTCAATGTTTTAGAACAATATGAGATATACAAACATGCAAAGCAGCAACCTGACAACATTTTAAATGATCAACTTAACTTCTTCTCACATACTCTATTTGACAAAATAATCCCAATTTCAAACCTCCCGCCTACTCATCCCCCCACCCCTTCACCATTCCAACATAACTAACCCTCAAACTCATGCCTTGAATCAGTGTACTGTGGGTCGTCTGATGATGCTCTAGACAACAGAGCGAAACGGCCGTCACGCCATAACGTGAGTCAATTTCCATTCAAAAGTGTTTTTTTAAGTTTATAATACATATTAGTGGAAACAAGATGGATCTTCAACATCATAATTTTAAATAGAGTTTCAATAAATTGTAAGATTTTATTTCCAAGGTACTTGCGATTGATCTAAAATGAACTTCATATTTCTATTCAAAATTCTATTCTATAATGGAGTAATTTTGAAAGATGAGTCAGTTCCCGAGTAATTGCTCTCGAATTATCAGAGACAAAGTTCCAGAATTGTCTATAAAAGGTTGGGTTGATATGAAATAGGAGTTTGATGCAGGTTCCTAAATAGAACAATACTATACTGGAAGATATGAAATAGCTCATGTTCGTACTGAGAAGAAGCTTCCCTTTCAATTAAATGCTCTATTTAGACCAGGAGTCTTATCTCTGAGGAAACTCAGAACAATAAGCTTTTATCGAATGCTCTATTCTAGAGAATGTTACTTTGCTGTTACTCAATCTCTCTATTGCTAAATTTTTTAATACGTTAAACAATGTTAATGAGCCTTTTAAGCTCACGTTCTTCAGGGATTTCAGTCCTTAAAGGATTCTTAAGCCAATTAGGCTTCGATAAGTTGATCAAAGGAGGTGGTGGAGGAAGAGGAGAAAAGTAGGAGAAGGAGTGGAAGAAGGAGGATAAGCCGGAGAAGAAGAAGCAAGAGAAGAAGAAGAAGAAGAAGAAGCAATATTAGGAGTAGAAAGAGAAGGAGTTGAAGGAGGAGAGAAGGATAAAAAGGAGGAGAAAGAGAATGAGGTGGAGGAGGAGAGAAGGATAAAAAGGATGAGAAAGAGAAGGAGGTGAAGGAGGAGATTCAGATAGCTTTATTTGAGTAAAAGTACAATTTATATGACTACTGACTATAACCTAACAATGAATGACATCACCTAAAATCATGGAAGATAGAAAAAATATATATCCAAATATATATCATAAAAATATATATACTGTTTTGTACGAAGAAGGAGAAAGAGAAAAAGGAGGAGAAGGAGGAGAAGGCGGAGAAGGAGGAGAAGGGGGAGAAGGAGGAGAAGTAGGAGAAGGAGGAGAAGGAGGAGGAGGAGCAAAAGGAGGAGGAAAAGGATGAGAAGGAGGAGAAGGTGAAGAAAGAGGAGAAAGAGGAAAAAAAGAGAAAGAGAAGAAGGAGGAGGAGGACGAGGTGGATGAAGAGGTGGAGAGGAGGAGAGGAGGAAAAGGAGAAAGAGGAGTAAGAGGAGGAAGAGTAGGAAGAGGAGGTAGAGGAGTGAGAGGAGGAAGGGGAGGAAGGGAGGAAGAAGAGGTAGAGGAGAAAGAGGAGGAAGAGGATGAAGAGAGGGAGGAGAAGGCAGAGAAGGCGGAGGATGAAGAGGAGGAAGAGAGGAAGGGGAGGGGGAGAAGGCGGCGGAGGAGGAGAAGGAGGAAGAGGAGGAAAAGAAGGAGGAAAAGAAGGAGGAGAAGAAGGAAAAGGAGGAGAAGAAGGAGGAAAATAGGAGAAAGACAAGAAGGAGGAGAACGAGGAGGATGAAGATGAGGAACAGCAGGAGAAGGAGAAAGAAGAGGAAGAGGAGGAAGAGGAGGAAGAGGAGGAAGAGGAGGAAGACGAGGAAGAGGAGTAAGAGGAAGAAGAGGAGGAAGAGGAGGAAGAGGAGGAAGAGGAGGAAGAGGAGGAAGAGGAGGAAGGAAGGAAGAGAGGAAGAGGAGGTAGAGGATCAGAGGAGGAAGAGAGGGGGAAGCAGGAAAAGGCGGAGGAGGAGGAGAAGAAGAAGGAAAAGGTGTGTAAAAGAGGCTCAAATGTTTGAGCAAGTAGAAAGCGTAGACAAATAAGAAAAGGTGATAGCATCTTATAGCATCAAAAATCTTAGAAAGTTCCTTCTATACAAATTCTTTGAACACCCTACAAAGATTGTAAACGATGATCAGCTTCAAAAAAGAGATGGGCCGTTGCTTGAATCCTTCTCAAAGATATTATACTATCAGCATGTTTCGAAATATTGCATTTCTACTGTGTGTAGAGAAAAAATTCGTTACCATAACCAATTTATTGTTACAGAAAACAAAGCAAGTATGCTGCGATCATTTTTAGTAGCGTGGAAGTATCCCTTAGTTCCTGTAGTCACTCTACAATATTCTTTCCAATTTATATACTATCGCTCTATCATTTCAAGGATCAGCGCTTCTTTTACCATAAAAGAGTTCTAGAGGAAGCGAGTAAACTCTTATCAGTATGCTGTGGAGTCTGATTTTTACTGTATCGATTTACTCTCTTTTGTATGTGTCATAAACGTGTCCATATACTTTTATGTTTACTTGAGGTTCTCTTGTTGAAAAGGGAGATCTCTGTGATCCAGACTGCTCTCTGCCTTGGATTCAATACGTACGTGACCTTACATGTGTGTTTTATATAATATTTTGAGTACATGATGTTAAAAATTATTGATCTTTTATTTAATAGTTTTATTTTAAGACGATCATAAAAAGGTTCTCGATGTATATATTACTGAGAATAAAGTAAATGAATGGATAAAAGGAACTATTGCTTCTTATAATTATTTACTGTTCAATAAAATTATAGCGACGCTTCCAGATGTGTATAGTCACAAACAGGAGATATAAAGAAATATAAGAAATGGTGAGCAAAAAAGACACTGTTCTCTGCTGTAAAATCACTTCCCTTTGGTTCGGAACCCACCTAAAACTGTAGGTCCAACTCATCAAACGCTATCATCCAACTCATTACCAAAGCACAGGTCTCATACAGTGCGAGACTGAGCTCCGTGTCCCTCGGAGGAATGCACTACGTCATCGCAAAAGCAATGCAATTGTGCGTCTCTGTGCGTGCGTCCGCGCTGCCCAGTATATTATTATTCGTCTCTCCTCTTCAGCCGTCAGGGACACGGAGCTTAGTCTCGCACAGTATCTATGTGGGCTTAAAAAAAAAAATAAGAAGATATTATAAATAGTATATTAAGTTTTCGATAAGAATTATCGATATCATTAGTTCGATATCATTAGGCGTCAACTCAGCAAGAAAGTAAAAAACAGTCTGTCAAAACAGATTTAAAAAATATATTCCATTGAGAATTAGACCTAATCTACAAAGATTTGGATTCTCTAGTTGGAATGTTGTGAATAAAACAGTTTTGGGCTCAAAGCCTGTCAAATATTCACATTCGATTATATTGATTCTTGACGAGTAAATTCAATAAATGATAGAAAAATCATTATACAAGGTGAGGCAGAGTGGACGGACGTTTTTAAAACAGATAGTATCCTGACACGGGTAGTAGGAGTGGGGCGACTGATGTGGTCACATGATCGGTAGCTCCTGCCATTTTTTTTAGTATGTTTCCAGCAGGACAGGGCGTCAGCTCACACAGCAAGAATAATTTCAATGGAAGCAATTCGTGCTGTTTTCGTGGCTCTGTGATTTGGTGGCTTGGTGAAATTAATTGGCCTCCTCGTTTCCCAAATCTGTCCATTTGCGACTAATTTTTGAGGGGTTGCCTGAAGTCACGTGTATACGAGCATAAACCACGTACACTTGAAGAACTGAAGGAAGCAATTTACGTGGAATTGTTCAAATTGATGATGCAATGATAGAGGGAGTGGCTTCAAAGAGCGGCTTGTGAAGTGCATTGCTCAAAACGGCCGTCACCTGGCAGATGTTGTTTTCAAGCATTAATTTTGTAAAATGGCAGCATTAATGTGATTATTATTCTGTAAATAATTTTTTTTATTCACAGGTATATATTGTTTTTTTTTAAAACATTAGTCCTCTGCCTCACTCTGTATTTGACCGAGCTCATGGAGTATCCATAAACGAAATTGCTATTACGATAATAAATAATAAAAAGATAAAGGCTTTATTTATATTGCACTAATGTAGCCTTGATGTGAACATGAAATAAATACTTTAGATGGGGAAATGGACTTCAAAACAAAAATTTCCTCAGTATATTTGGGGATATGACTAAACTCAATGTTAGGATCGTATGAAGGAAACTGCCCACAGGGATATTCGAGAATAACACTGGTAGGCTCCAGCTCCAGCTCCAGTCCATATGAACGACACTGTTCCAGCAAGCAGGATGGTGCTTGACCACGGCTAGTGTGAAATACGATTATGCGCCTTATCTTGGGTCTTTGTTCAAACCCTCTACATATTCTGAGAGGACCCTTTCGTTAAATTCGCTGGTAAAACTCGCTACATATTCTTATCTTGCCTCTCCTTCTCATTCTCCAGCTGGCAGGAAATCTCTTTAACATGTAATATTTCAAATACCCTCTCCAGGTGTCATCCGATGATAACTTCTACTCATCCATTCTTACTACCCATGAGTTATCTTCAAATTGATACAATTTATCTGCCGTATGTAACCTAATATTAATGTATCCTGAGATTCAGCTACATGAAGATTACATACTTCTACTATACTCTGTTCACGGAAAGGGGAGACAATGTAAACGATGCGCGTGTGAGAGTGTATCTTTGAACAATAAGACCGATTCACAATTAACTACAGAAATACAATTATTAACGTGCAGTATATGAGTGAACCGGTAACTGTGACAGCGAATGTGATACTGAATTCAGTGTGAACTGGTAGAAATTAACTGATCGTTCTACAGCTGATATGAGTCATCACTTTTTCACTCACACAAACGCAAACTTTTGGTTTGTCTCTCGTTTGCGTAAGTAGAGTATAGTCAGTTTTTTCTCCGATACGTTGTACTTTTGTAGATTAATGCCAGGATATGAGAATGCGAAAAGAATGTACCTATACAATCTGTATTATTTCAGATTTTCATCGCCAAATTAGTAGGCTATAAGAAATCATCTTTAAAAATTATTATGAACCAACCAATTCTTATATTCAAATTCATATTTTGGCATGCGATTAAGTAAAAAGGAGCCATTACATTTTAAAATTTTTTAGATTGACAGTAAAATAAAAATATCTTTTACATTTATATGTAATCAAATATTCTATATATTTCTTAGCCTCAATACCCACTTTGTGGATGAAGGCATTACGCTACCCACACTTCATCGATTCCGGAGATGGTGAAAACGAACTGAGAAAAATTGCTTTGATTTGGGTCATGGAATGACTATTTATAGGCTATTGGAGTCGGTTGATTTTCCGTGTTTTGAAGTACAATTCAATAAAGTATTTGAAATTGGGGATTGCTATTTTTGTAGTAGTATGTGACGTAGCTCTAACTTTATATAAGGAGATTAAATATATAATTTTGCTTTTAATTTACTTTCCCATTTGAATGAAATTCAAAAGCTCCTTGTGAATGAATAAATTTTCGAACATGTTTCAGAGTTGTAGATCGTTTTATATATGATGAGTTGAAAGTCGAGTGAATCAATGTATGAACTGATATTAGACGCAGAGAAATATTCTATACAGTAAACGATGAAAGCTTTGCACTTTACAATGGTCACAAAAAGCTGCTTATCACCTTGATGCTGCTACACCTTTTGTAGAAATGAAAAGACCGTTGGACTTTGGAAATGCTTAGACGAGCGAGGTTGAGCATGAAGCCCTCCTGCTTATAGTTATTCAACTAAAGCACTGAACATGTTCTCAGCAAAGCTATGGTTTGCGTATTGTTCCTAATTCTGAACAATCGGTGCTCTCATTGAAGTTGGTTGGGATTGGACGGTTCGTATGAACCCGACAAAGTTGTTTGTGATAAGCTCAGTTGGTGGGATCGGCAAAGTTGGTTGCGGAAGAATCAACTGCGATTGACAAAAGCGGGAAAATGAATTATCAGAGAGAATTTCTAATTGGGAAATCAGTTGGTTTCCCTCAACCCTCTCTTCCATAATCACTGCTGATTATCTCTCTCTCTTTCTCTCTCTCTCTCTCACGCACACACTCGCTCTGTCTCTCTCACACATATACTATCTCTCTCTGACTTTTCAGTCACTCTATTACTCTCAACATACATTTAAAACTTTGATTTAAAAGAGATTTGGTGGTACAGTACTAATGCAGTCCATACAGGTTTTTGCCCGTCCGCTCAAACGCACTAATAAAATTAAAAAAAAAAAAACAGGCCGAGTTGAGAGTTTGGAAGTCGACACTTGTAACATTTTCAGACTTTTTTACTTGTCATTAAAACGGTCCAATGAAAATAGTAGTAGGTACTCACACGTTTCAACTACAGGCTACTACAGTTTTCTACTAATTCTGGTATTGTAAAATCTTATTTTTTTAAATATAAAGTTTATCACTATCGAATCCTTCTTAGATAACTAGTATAGTGTCGCACTAGAGTATAGTATAGTTCCGCTCTCTAGTATAGCATTGTGCCGCACATGAAAAAAATACAACACCCACCCTATATCCAGTTTATTTATTCAGAAAACAAATTTCCAACAGAAGATAAAACTGAAAATACAGTTCCTATGCGTTATGCCAAGACTCTATCTGCTAATAATAAAATAATATCGTGTGACCTGGCTGGCTCAGGTCTGGTGTCAGAGTTATCAGGTCGCACCTGAAAAAGTTCAGGGCCTCTGACGTGACTTAACGACTGTTTTTTAGGCAGCCGGAACCGACAGCTTAACGTGTCCTCCGAAACACGGGAGTGGCCCGAGTTAAAAACTTTCGGTCAGAACTGGGATCGAACCCGGGACCTTTGGGCTAGCAAACCAGCACTTAACCCACTCGGCTACGGCCACTCCAATCTATCTACTAAACCCAACTCAATACAGAACTTCCTATGAGTTTGGGTTATCATGAATGAGATTGAGGTCTCAATATTTTGGTATATCATTCCTGAATGTTTTGAAAAACTTTATTCCAAAACTTATTGTTTGCTAGAATTATTTTTAATGACTATTTTTGACTTTGGAAATGGATGAAAATGAGAATCACCACGGGAAATGGGAGTTTCATTCATCATCCAATAATTTCGGATTGCATACTGATCAGAACTGAAAATACTGATCCAAATTTGGAAACAACTCCAGAGAATGTCAAAATGGCATTTATATCAATTTGAATCAGTTCCAAATCAATCATAATAATTCGGAATCCATCAATACCATTCCATTTCTCTTGTGCTTGTAATCAATTTATGAACATTTACTGGAAGTGAATATACCGTGTTGATACATTCCATGTAAATCAATCTCATAATGCGGAAAGCAGCTTATGAACTTTCAGAACAAAGTTTTACGATCTATAAAACAGCAACCGTTCATGTGTTTTATAGAATGGAGTGGCGCCGAGATGTACAGTGTTATTTATTTGCTGCAATGTGTTATACAACTGTATGTTTTGATTATTCAAATTGAACTCAGACTCACACCGCCACCCAAATTTCTTTCATTTTGATGAAATCCATAATGAATTGTGATATCGAATCAACACTACGTGAATATTTATGTGCATCCAGAATGATGTATTCAACCAAAACATTTTGACAACCTATCGGCGCAATAGGTTTTTCTTTGGAGGATGATGCCCACATAGGTCTGAGACCTGTGAGTGGGTAATGAATTGGATGATGGTGATTGATGAGTTGGACCTACAGTTTTAGGTGGGTTCCGAACCACCGGGAAGTGATTTTACAGCAGAGAACAGTCTTTTTTTGGATCGGTCACCCTTACAAGAGCGCCCAGGAGTTTTGTAGCTTATCTCTGATTGAACACATACCTGCTACGGTAAAAATTATCAATTGCTATCAATCAAAGTACATATTAACTTAATAGGGTAGTGATAACCGTGAGCCGTAGAAGGTATCCGTTCAATCAGATAAAGATAAACTACGAACTCTTGGGCCCTCTTTGTGAGGGTAGCCGATTGGATTGTCCAGCAAAAAAGAATGTTCTTTACTGTAAAATCGTGGTTCGGAATCCACCTTAAACTGTAGGTCCAACTCATCAATATTAATCATCTAATTCATTACCCATGCACTCAGGTTTCAGACCTATATGGGCTTCATCTAAAAAAAAATAATATCTTAGTTGCTCTACGTATGCCCTTTTGAGATATTATTAGTCCGGGGGCAAGTGTTACAAAATAGGGCTCCCGTGAGCCCTTTGAGTAACAAGTATGGGAGTGGTGTCTATCTCTTCGTAATGGACAGCCGAATATAGTTATTTGTGCATCTAGGGACCAAACTGCAACTTTTTCTCCCTGAGGGAAACTGTTGGCTTAACCGATGGCGACAATTTCCCTGGGGAAGAAAAAGTTACACTTTGTCCCTAGATGCAAACAAAATTTTTCCTCCCACACCAATAACAATGTATAATTTTACTTTTTCTTTGCATTTGCTCAGTAGTCTGTCATAGATGAACGCTCTCGTAGAGATGACGTTTGATCTCACAATCGAAATACAGCTACTTCTTTTCCTAGACCGAAATATTCCAAAGATCTCTCTTAAATTTTCCTCGACCGCGTACGACAATTCAACATTCTTGCCATATTCCTTTCTCCTCAACCGCGGCGTTGCCGGACTTCTGCCCATGTACAGTAGAAACAATTAGTCTGGGCGCGTGGCTCTGGCTTAGGCTTGGCAATGATGACTCTTTTCAATGAGTCGTTCAATCGCTCTCACTCTTATAAGTGAGTCGTTCATTTCAACTAGTTTAAAAATGAGTCATCAGCAATGCTCGTGCTCATTACTACATTTACTACGTGCTCATTTGTATCATAGCTTGTTCAGACGATCAGCGGTCACTCATACACACACAACAATAAACAGCCTTGTCATATGTCTGGTGACTCAATATAAATAATTCTCAGAATCTGAGTCATCAGTTTAATATTCCAGAGCACAGAGCGTATTCTATTTTTCAGAAGTAGTCAGACAGGTTATGGAGCTGAGAGAGGTTAGTGAGTGAGCAAGCTGTTGTTGTAGTTAGTTCACTTCACAGTTCGAAATGCTCGTGGAGTGGGGAGGTGAGTGCTCTTGTCCAGCAGGCTGCTGCACTGCTCTCAGTGCTCTGCTAATTCAAAGAGCGCTCACAAGATGAAAACACAAACGCAGCTCAAAAATGAACGAACTACTTTCTGAATTTGAACTACTAGTTCGTAGTTCATTTTAAAGAGTCAGTTACTTTGAACGACTCATTCTGGTCACATCTCTACTCTGGTTTCACTACTAGCCGTCCTGTTAAAAGTTGACTAGTTGACCTTGAAGACATCTGCAGCGTCGCACGGGCCACATGTTTTTAGAAATGTGCGATAACCACTCCCCTCGCCATGGCTGACTACCAAATGGCCGTGCGCCCAGACTAATTCTGTTTCTACTATATTCTTATGGGTTTACTTTTACTCCCTAGGGACTAAAAGTAAGTTGGCTAGTCCCATGGCGTAAAATGTAGTACTTTAGTATTCGATTCCAGGGAGTAAAATGCGACTTTAGATAGTAGGTAGAGGAAAATAAACATTCACAGCAATCCATTGTCATCAAAGTAAAATAAATTATGAGACATTGATTTTCAATTTTCATTAGATAATGCAGGTTTTCCATGAGGGAAATGTTGAGACTGAGATTAAAAGAACCATTCAGAGCTTTTAATTGATCAAAGAAAAGAACGATTCGCTCTCGAATGGACAGATGCGAACATAGAGCATTGTGCGCGAAACTGGGTCAATAAAACCAGGTCATCACAGTTGTACACCCTCGAGGTGCGATTGCTCCATTAACTTTATTTCTGCACATGAAATATAGTTACCTCAGTTTTGGATCTCCGTTAACGTTTCTAGTTTCTCATTTTTCATCGTAAAATGTTGGCAAATTGTACATGTATGTCGTACATGCATTGAGGGAAATGAGCCAAGTCTGGAATTTTTGGTGATGACCCAAATGCACTGGAGATTTAGTTCGGAAATAATAGCTTTCAACTTGTTGATGAAAATTGATGGTAATTTGCTACTTGGCAGTGCTCCTCAAATCTGCCTCACTCCACTCAAATCGACCTCCACGATTATGAGGAAAATGATAAATGATGAATCTATCTGCTAAAAGATGTCACACTTGAAACTCTCAAGCCTGGTTTTAGCTATTGTATTCAGTTTTCCAAGTTAGACTCAAGCAATTTTTTACTTCATATTTCTCATCATTGATCTTTAGTACTTCATATTTCTCATCATTGATTATACAGGGTGTTTCGGAACTCTCTACCAATACTTCTAGGCAGTGTTTCTGGACCACTAAAAAAAGTAAATATTGTAATAAAATTTTTCTAAAATCCCCAGTTACTTACACAGCCGCCATTTTGTTTTTTCACTCATAATTTTTTTATTCGAACACCTCTGAATGTATAATTTTGAAATTTTGCATACAGCTTTATTACAATTAAAACAATCTAAAAAAAATTAATCAACATTTTCCGATATCAAAAAACGAAATGGTGGCCATTTAAAATCTTTGAACAGGATTAAATTAATAATGGCTGATGATATGAAAAGTTTACTTGAATAACGTTTTTTAGATATTTTTATTGCAAATCCAACGATACCTCATTTTCCACGATTGGCCAACAATTAACAGAGATATGCTACTTTTTAGGGTGTGCGATGGTTGAGAACGGGTTGCAGTTTTTTACTTCCAACCACCGCACACTCTAAAAAGTAGCATATCTCTGTTAATTGTTGGCCAATCTTGGAAAATGAGGTATTGTTGGATTTGCAATAAAAGTATCTAAAAAACGTTATTCCAGTCAAATTTTGATATCATTGACCATTATTAATTTAATCCTGTTCAAAGATTTTAAATGGCCGCCATTTTGTTTTTTGATGTCGGAAAATACTGATTAATTTTTTTAGATTGTTTTAATTGTAATAAAGCTGTATGCAAAATTTCAAAATTATACATTCAGAGGTGTTCGAATAAGAAAATAATGAGTGAAAAAAACAAAATGGCGGCTATGTGAGTAACTGGGGATTTTAGAAAAATTTTATTACGATATTTACTTTTGTTAGTGGTCGAGAAACACTGCCTAGAAGCATTGGTAGAGAGTTCCGAAACACTCTGTATATAGGCTATTAATTTGTGGAGAAAAAAGGCATAGACTACCGATATTATTTATGAAAAACAGAAATTATTCGAAAAATAAAATAAGCAGCTCATTGAAGCGGCTTCTGTATCAAGCTAGAAGTGGTGATGGTAAAAGCAAAGTTTTCCTCTTCAAAACGCAAAAGTTAATGGACTGACGCGACTAGAATACATCTGTTGTATTCTGGAGGAAAAGTTTGTATTCTACCAAGAGCTTTATCAAAGAAGAATCCGACTACCTCAAGCACAAACGGATGTCTGGACTCTATCTGCTAAACCCAACTCAATTCAGAACTTCCTATGGCTTTAGGTTATCATGAATGAGATTGAGGTCTCAACATTTTGGTATAAAATCATTCAATAAAATTTCTGAATGTTTTGAAAAATTTTATAACAAAGCTGTTGTTTGCTAGAATTATTTTTAATGACTATTCTCGACTTTGGAAATAGAGGAAAATGAGAATCACACCCGGGAAATGGGAGTTCCATTTATCATTCAATAATTCCAGATTTCAGGAGAGAGTTTTTACCCAGCGCTACCATGAATATAAACCCCAATGATTGAAGTCAAGGTTAATAGATAAAAGGTTGAACGGTCGATAGTTGTTTTTAAATCCGACAGGGGATTTCTTCATGGATGACGTCACTTGAATCAGTTCTCCAGAATAAATTTCCCAGCTGGGAGAGATGCTTCGTAAATGGGCCTCTCCCAGCTGGTAAAATCAAGAGGTCTTGTCTACCTCTGCCAATTTAGTGCATGAATTGGATTTCTAATAAAAACTAGTGTATTATTCATATCCTTTCGAAAGAGAATTGCAATTTCTAGCTTCTTTCCAGAGGAAAAGTATTTTCTGTGTTTTTTTCATTAGTTATAAGAGATTGAATACATATCTCCCATAACAGAGCATGTTAAAAATCTGAAAAACTGATTCACGTGACGTCATCCATGAAGCAATCCCCTGCCGGATTTAGAAAGAACTAACGACCGTTCAACCTTTTATCTATTAACCTTGGATTGAAGTGTTAGTGTAACAGTGGCGTAACTACAAGTGGAACAGTCGCTCCAGGACGCGAGTAGAAAGCCTAATGCAGAAAGTAAATAATAAATAAACAAAACTTGCGCGAATTGGTTCTATTAAATCAAGTAGTGTAAAGTTATTTTGAATTTCGATTCCCATTTCCTTATTTTTTATTAGTTAAGTAAATAGAGGCTTATTGGCTGGAAGAATATATCTTATCAGGTTCAATTATTTATTAACATTTTATGTGAATTTAACGACTTGCAGTCAAATATTTATTAAGAATAAATAAAATTTACTTACTCTGTAGGCCGAGCGCTTTCGAATCTTTGAGATCCGTTTTCAGAGGCGTCCTTCTTCAAAGACGCCTCTGAAAACGGATCTCCTCTGAAAACGGATCTCAAAGATTCGAAAGCTCTCGGCCTACAGAGTAAGTAAATTTTATTTATTCTTAATGAATATTTGACTGCAAGTCGTTAAATTCACATAAAAAGTTAATATTTACAACGCAGTTCGTCATGGAACAAGAAATCCAGGAATTCAATTATTTTCTGTTTTTGAAAGCAAGAGTACACTTCCATTTCCATCTACAAAGAAAACTTTTGAACATTTGTGCATACAATAATTTAAAAGTGTTGTTTTATTAAAATGAACATGATGTATTTTAGAGTAAGCCTACCTCGTATTTTATTATTATTTGAATAACTGACTGAACAACCTGACAAAAACAGGGTTTTAACAAAACCTGCTCCATGCCGGAATATATGTCTAGTAACGCCATTGTTTGTTTCGACCTGCTACAGCTATCATTGGATATTAGTTAGGTAATCTCTTCAATAATCTCTGTGATCTCTTTTATATATTTCCAGAGTGCAAAGTTCCTACTAAGCAATGCACAAATAATTCAAAATAACGTCTTCCAACATTGCTGTACAATACTGATTCATCTGCTTATCATTACATTCTTGTAGTTTGCTACAAATTTTTTTTTAATTACTATTTTCGACTTTGGAAATAGAGGAAAATGAGTATCAAATCCGGGAAATGGGAGTTTTATTTATCAAAAATGTCAAGACTCTATCTGCTAAACCCAACTAAATTTAGAATTTCCTATGGTTTTAGGTTATAAATAAAACTCCCATCTCCCGGATGTGATAATGTGATACTTATTTTATTTATCATGGGAATATCGTGGGAAAATATTTCATCGGCAATGTCAAAAAATGAGAAAAAATATACAAAAACAGCATTTATTATCAATCACCCAAAAATCATGAGAAAAATCTCTTGTACAGAGTAGAAGGGTCTTTCCAAAATAATTTTAAATAGAGCTTTTCTGAATTGAGTGGGAGCAAGAGTCGTCACTGATCCGGGCAACCTAATAAAAATCTTAATTCCCCAACACTAAGTGAGAATTCTGAACTCTGGACAACCTTACCCTGGGGATAACAAGTCCTCCCCTTCTACGTGTTTCATTGCCATGGATATAACTTTTTGTGCAGATCTCATTCCTATTCTTGTGCGTGTACTGAGCTATAACATGTATTGAAATTTGATTTTTTAAATCTGTTTCAAAGAAATATTGAATGTTTATGACATGTCGAACAAATAACAGTGTTAATTCAACTCGAGTCTACGCAGACTATGTAGACTCTTTCATATTTAAATCAAACTCTGTACACCGTCAGTATCCTCAAAGAAATGAAAAGAGGTTTGCAGTGCTTCCTGGCTGTTGCTCCCATAAGAATTCTAGGCACGAACTTCTGTATCTAATTCTAACCACTGTATCAGTCAGTGCTTTCTGTAGTGTACAAGAGTTCTTTTTAGATAAAAATTTAGCTTCACCTCAACTAATTGGTATTGTAATTATGGTAACTAGTGTATAATATTAGTAATATTGTATGTATATAATTGTTGATCTGACTTGTTATATGCCCGTATTTATGAACGTTCCTTCAATATCTCTTGACTCAAGGGACTCTTAAAATGCCAACAAAAATAAATTACATTTCAAGAGTCCCTCGAGTCAAGAGAAACTGAATGAACGTTCGAAAATGATTTTTAATGTTTGTTTAAATTTTTTATCTACGACCATGTCATAATGTATACATTACAGTTTCACAATTGATGCCAAAACAGCTGTCTTTTCGAAATGCTTTTTGAAACCCGTTGCATAATGAGCCCATTATAGTACAGGTTCTACATTATAACACGGGTTCTGGACCAATCAGAAGCATTTTTGATGGAATCAATATCGTAATTCAGTATTGTGGAACTATCAGCTGATTTGATCAAACTGCTACACCAGCTGCTTTAAACTAACAATCTACTATAACTTCTCGTATTTGAGATGTGAGGTTAGCTATCTCTGACAGTCACAGGTAAAATGAAATTGTTTTAATTGAATGTATACTAGTGGTCGTAGATAAAATAGTGTATGCAACGATTTTATTTGGCCATTAAAGCACTCGTGAGATATTTATAACACTCGCATTCGCTCGTGTTATAACTTACATCTAACTCGTGCCTTAATAAGGGTCAAAATAAAATCGTTGTATAAACTACTATTATTTTATGGAGCCCCATACAGAGTAATCTTGAGGCACCTACATATCACTTTTTTCTCTCTTTTTACAGGACACAGGTGTGTTGTTTATATCATGCTGAAACAAATACAGCCCGTAAACTCCTTCTAGGAGTCTTCAAGAGGTCATCTTCAAAAAATATATATAATATTTCTTATATAAATAATAAATAAACATTTAAAAAAAATTGTTGTACCTCGGTGAAGTTATCCGACATGAATCGTTGTACGAGCGATGTTTTTCCACAGCGAGCATCGCCGACCAGCACAATCTTGCAGTCGACATCCTCGAGTATGGCGGCGTTGGAGGCCTGCTCTTGGTCCATGCGCAACACTGACACCAGCAGCGCGAACTGCGAGGGAGATCGCTGAACGCGGAGAGCTAGTCGCTGACG
Source organism: Conomelus anceps (assembly GCA_948455865.1). Taxonomy (NCBI): domain Eukaryota; kingdom Metazoa; phylum Arthropoda; class Insecta; order Hemiptera; family Delphacidae; genus Conomelus; species Conomelus anceps. The sequence goes on along the minus strand of OX418217.1, from coordinate 11,290,884 downwards.
GAGGAGACGCCGACGCTGAGTCGGAGCGCCAGCAGACACCAGACGCAGCCTCAGCCTCATACAACGGCGGCGTGCGCGTTCTCACTGCGGCGCCTCACTCATTTCACCAAAACTCACCCCCTAAACAACCCCCAACCCCCCACCGGGACTCACTAACCCCCCCAAACCACCCTCAAAGGTAAAGCGACCGCGCGCCTCTTCCATTCAACATGTGCAAACATGAACGGCCTGCGTTCCACTCCCCCCCTTGCCATTCCTGAAACCTCCTTCATCATTCCTGCTACCTTCTCCTCCTCATTGGACCAGCACATGCTTCAGCCTGGTTGATTTTTGAAGTGACAACTCACAGATGCTTTGTGCATTACACATGTGGTGCCGCTTTTACACTTGTACCATTCCAAGATTTAACACAAGTACTGGGTGATTTTTCCAACTTTCCAATGCCATCATTTTGTTTTAAAAATAAGTTTATTCCGTTTTTTGATTACCAGAAAAATGGTGGGGTATGACGTGTTCAAGTTCAATGAAATGAAATCATATATTTATTCAGATTATTAATATTAACGGCCAGTGCACGATAGAAAATCAAATTTAACCACCGTAAGATGACGTCAATTAACGGAGCTCAATAGGGAAGTCGTTGCACTGGCTCCGTCAAATGACGTCATCTTACGGTGGTCAAATTTAATTTTCTTTCGTGCAAATGGCCGTAAGACGATTAAATATGTAATCGGCTGCGTAGCTCAGCTTGATTAAAATGAAAGTTTACTCACTCAAAATATAATTGTATCGATATTCAAACATAATAATTTTACATGCCTACCTCTAACTCTTATCTAAAACAAAATATAAATATTTATTGGACTGACTCTTATACTAGCTAACAACTTATTAGAAATAAGGAGGTTGGCAACTCGCTTGGCATATCTGAATATTTTAAACTTTAGAGCAAGATAAATGTTGATTAGTAGTAGGGTCAGCCTATTATTTAGCTCATAAATGAAATTTGTAAAATTAAATAGGGTCTTACTTTTTTTGTGATGTGATGCCATGCAAGATGGAAGCTCCTATTCCATCCTGCATCCACCAGCAAAAGACTACAAACCCAACACTCACTAAACTTACTTACTATTGACTTACTACTGGTACTTACTACTGACCAATCCCAAGTCACTTGGCAATTCATTAATTATATTTTAAAAACAAAAATGTTATGAGCATCTCAATGTCAAAGACAAATGAATTCATCTATGGCAATGAAATACTTCTGACCTAATCAACATCTATTGCTTCAGCAATGTCACAACGTGTTTTAGAATAAAACACTCTACTGAAAATATTCCATGAATCAGATTTAAGAAATAAAACTTATATCTTCCAAACTTTAACATTAAAAGCAATGGTGACAAAATACAAATACAATAATAATAATAATAATAATAATAATAATAATAATAATAATAATAATAATAATAATAACAAAATTTGAACCCATTATACCTTCAGAGGACGTCCTATGCACAGGTGTGAGTTGGAAAAAAATTTAAACATGTTAAAAGATCACTAAAAATTTGATTGTAAAAGGTGATGGATGAAAAAACAGAAAGAGACAGTGGGGAAAAAATGTGAGGGAGATGGAAAAATAGGCAATTCACAATGAGAGATTAAAAAGAATTGAAAGAGTTAGTAAAGAGACTTATCTACAAATTTTTATTGAGAGATTTTTTAGAAACAGCGCAGTGTTAGAACAGTTTTTCCATGATAGCATTGAGTATCCCATATCATTGACAGCTGATTAAGATTCAAGATATCCAGTTTGTGATATGCAAAAAATCTTCATTCCTGTACTGAAAACAGTTACAGTAGAGTGAAATATATTATGCATGTCTAACAGCGTCACAAGACGCCTCCTAAAGCAAACTTTATTGTAAACCAATTCAAATCTAAAACCTCTCTATTTGAGAAATCTATCATTTTTTATGTGAAACTTCAGTGATTATAATGAAATGTTTTTTCATGAGTGAGCTATAATACTTAATAATTGAAATAAAAAAACTGATTATAACTTTCCCTTCTTCTCAATCATTTTTAACTCTAATCTTTTTTTCATACTAATAGCTTCATATTTCCTCTCTTCTCTATTCTGTTTACTCTTTCTATTCTCAATCTTCTCTCTTCATTTCCTCACTTTTATCACATATAATTCTTAAAGTTACAATTATTGTAACTTGCTTTTTCTCTTTTTCACGCGCGAGCCACTCAAAGCGATTAATAAAGTTTGCTATTTATATTGATTGACTCTTTGCTGGCGCTCAAGCCTTTCTGCTAGCAACGCCTGTAATAATTATTTTCTCCTGTTCATATTTTTTAATTTTTTTTCAACTATGCTATAATTAATTACAATATTTATTATTCAATTACTGAATTTGTTGTCGTTTTAATATTTATTTTATTTTGGAAGTTTCAAAATGTTGGTTGTATTATTTTGCTGATAGCAATAAAATGAAAAAAAATTGAACTTCAGCGATATAAAAATACCTCCAAAAAATGTAATCTCATTCGTGCTGCTCAAAGATGTTAGCATTCATCTATTAATAAATTATAATTATAATATATATAATAAATTATTATGATGGCTTAATGCGAAACGAATAATTATTTATGAAACTGCTCTTATTTGAAACCAGAATTTCCATTGTTAAAAATTACCACAAATAATACTTTCTGCTCCTCTGATTGGTCAAATGACGTAATGATTGGTCAAATAAGAAAGACACAATAAAAAACAGCAAATGAAGCCAGTTTAGTCTCACTATAGTCACTTTAGCTACCATAATAGTAAGACAAATAATTGATACTTGATAGAATTGGGTTAACAAATTTTATTTATTTATTTTTATCTATTTTTTATTTACATATTTTTTATTCATCAATACACACATTTTCAACTTAAAACTATAATACAAACACTGATTAACATTAGATTCTCAAGAGACATCGAATCACAAGGATTATTGAACATCTGAGTCCAATTGAAATTACGTTTTAATTCCTATTCAGTCATTTATTGAATGTTTCTTGCTCGCTCACTGATTATTTTCATCCTTTTTTACAAAACTTAGGATCTAATAAACCTGGAAAGGAATAGTATTAGTACTATGAAAATTACACGACGATTTTTGAATTTATAATTCTATCCAATTGTTCCAAGTATTCAAGTATTGAATTATTGGTATTTTTTTAAATACTCATAATTATACTATAAAATATAGTTCAATCATAAAATATATTCAAATCATAATTATATTATATTCGTATAGATTATCATGCTTTTTGTACTGGTATGTCATGGTTAAGAAATAGATGTAGGGGTTTGTTTCAGACTAGTAAAGATATAGTATTTTGGTAAACTTGAATTTTTTTATAAACAACTAATATCTGGCCATAACTGGAATGCTATTAACTCTAACTCTTATGGTCTGTTTGCTATCATCTTCCTCCTCAAAGCTCATCTGTGAGTGGACCAAAGTTTGAGAGTTTTTCTTGTTGATTTTTGGAGATCTATTCAATCGCGGAGACCTGACTATTCGCGGAGCTCTCTTGTTCATCTGCTTTTCAATCCACTTGAGCATCGTAAGCACAGAGTCTGGATCCGCCAATCGGAAGTCAGCAGCAGTCTTGACGGTTGGTGATGAATCAACACGGAATGTGCAGGCGATTCCTTGCAGTGCCAGCATGGCGTCTTCGTTACCAGCGTAGATTATACGCACTCTTTCTGACCAATCGACGCCGTACATTGTGCGCAGTATGTGTATTGAAGCTCGTCCTTGATCCCACTTCACAGGGGGTTTGGCTTCTATTGCCATGTGAGCTTTATGAGGCTCAAATCCGGCTTTCACGAATATTTCGGATGCCTTCCTCACAATGTCGTCTCTCAAGTGGGCCGGCGTTTCTCTGTAATGAAATGTAAGAAGAACTCCCTTGTTCTCCACCCAAGCTCCATCATGACACACCTCATCCTGGAGCAGGCGCATCAGCTCACGTAGGTTCTCAGCGTTTTCAGAAGGAACTGGGTGAATGAATTTTGTTCCATCTGGATGTAGTATTTCCAAACCATGACTGCCTGCATAGGTCACCTTTTCGATGTTCACCATGTTGCTGACGTTCTCAAGGCTACGACCTGAAATGATGGCTATGTTGACATCAGGCATATTACTCAGTCTTTCCAATACTCTCCTGGTCTCTTGAGACATAACAGCCAGGTCAGGGTGTGATGTAAGAGTAGCCAGTGTGCCATCATAGTCCAGAATGAGGCTGAGTTTGCATACATCGTCAATGTGATTGATGAGATAGTTGTCAAAGTCATCGAGCTTGAGAGGGAGCATTTTGTTGGTGAGAGGGTCACGCTCCTCGTCCTCAACCAGAGCGCCCATCGATGAAAGAAACGAGTTCATCCAGTAGTTGACGTTGAGTAACTGCTCGCGGTTGCGTAGTTGAGTCATGCGCAATTCACGCTCCTCAAGGGGCATATGCAGGGCGCGATGCAACACATCAGCGGCATCATTGATCTCGTACGGATTGACCAGAAGAGCTTCGTGCATCATCTCACCAGCGCCAGCAAATGGCGACAAGATAAGCACTCCCGGCTCCTTTATCTGACAGGCGACATACTCCTTAGCCACCAGGTTCATGCCATCACGCAACGGTGTAACCAGCGCAATCGCCGAATCTCGATAAAGGGCTGCCAACTGCTCCTGGCTCAAACAGCCATAGATGTAGCGAATTGGTGACCAGTTCGGCCTTGAAAATTTACCATTAATACGTCCAATCAGCTGATCCATTTCTTCTTTCAGCTGCTTGTATTCTCTCACATTGGTTCGTGATGGTACTGCAATTTGTAGCAATGTCACTAATTCTATGTACTCCGGGTGCTTCTCCAAGAGCTTTTCAAATGCTAATATCCTGTGTCTTAAACCTGAAACACAATTATTCAGCATGAGTTATACAAAGAAGCCAAGAGTATCAAGTAGAGCAAATTGCAGCCTATAGATTAAAACAATAACGTAGAATATAGTTGTGTATTTTGTGCAATTCAAACTGTTTGGTAAATTGCAAGTTCCTTTTGAATCAACAAGAATATAGTCTCTTTTTAGTTGTTGCAGACTCAATATAATATAAAGCATGCATTCAAGATAAAAAATGGAAGAGTAATTTTAAAGAATAGCATAAGAAAATGTATTTTTTAAGAAATGTTTTTGCTTGAATTTATTTATTAATTTTTTAATGAATAATAAGACGAAATTTTCACAACCACATTTATTAGAACTTCGAGAAACTAGTTTCGGTTGTTACACCATTACCATTAGATTGATAATGGTGTAACAACCGAAACTAGTATCTCGAAGTTTTAATAAATGTGGTTGTGACAATTTCGTCTTATTATTCATTATGGATACCTTCCACAATATCACCTTCGCCATTACTAAGTAAATATTAATTTTGTAAGGAATAATTTTTAAGAATAAATCAAATTCATATTCAAAATAATAAACTGTATAATTTTATTCCTAGCATGGCTGTGAGTAGGAAAAAACCACAAGCTTGATTATATTATCTTTACCTGAACTATTGTTACAATTATTGTAGCAATAATAGATCATGTAAAATTGTAAGTTTATACTTAATAAATAATAATAGAAAGCTAACGGGGGTTGAAAGAATAAGTATGATATATTAATTATTTATCTTATCTATTATGTATGATTATGACAAACATTTTTGGTGGCAAATTGTCCCCTAAGATTCATGTAGAATGAATGTCTAAATTTGAATTGGGAATAAATTTAATTCATTAAGAATTTTTTTTTTCAATTTTCAATTTTATTTAACACACCAAAAACATACACAAATTACAAAAAAAAAACAATAGCAAAAATAGCAATAACATACAATTACAAATATAGGTGGCTTCATTGTGGGGTGTGCAGGAAAACGATACTTATCCAACTATGGCAAAGCCATGTATTAGGATAAGTGAAATAGTAGATGAAAAAGGAAGAGGAGTTTGAAAAATTAAAAGTCTCCTACTCAAATAGACCTATTATGTATATTGAAACATGAAAATAACTAACATTATGTTCAACATAAACAATTTGCTCTTTAAATCTAGAGGTGTATGTCCAGCCCGTTTGTCCAATGTAGAACTTGTTGCAGTCATTATATTGGAATTTATATATTCCTGGTCTATTGTGTTTGTCTGTGGGTGCAGTTGGTGGATGTTATTTTCGAGTAACATCTATGTATATTGAATAAACTACTCTTCATCTATGCATAGCAAATAATACATTACAATGAACTTCTACAATATTAATTTCCAACATTTTAATCATTTTCATTTATTTATTTATAGAATACAAAACATGCTTAATATACAAGTCATGCAAAACGTTAAAAATATCAAAATACAATAACAAAAATCCAATAATATACAAAAATAAAATACATGAACTAATTTAAAATAATAGTACTGCACTAATATATTATGTGGAGATGGAAACCCCTTCCAAGTGTGGTTGTCCACGTACTAGGGAGGGGTTTTCATAATATTCATATTATGTAGGAAGAAGTAGAAGAAAGGAAAGTTTCAACGATTTAATGAGCGAAAAAGAAAGGTAAAACATTTTTTGATAATTGAGTTACCTTTGGTATAGTCCAATCTGTCCACGCCCAGAATGACTTTGACCTTATCAGTATCCTTGATGAAGACAGGAGCAGTTTCAGCAAGTCTCACAAATCGATCGAAGGGAATTCCGATCGGTAGAGGCTTGACATGCACTGTGCGTCCGGCCAGCTCCACCAGCATATTGTTTCTGTCGATTCTGCAGCCCAGTCGCCGGCAACAGCAGTCGATGAAGTTCAAACAGTAGTCGCTAATGTGGAATCCGACAAAGTCGCATGCTGCACAATCAAAATTAACACAGGTTGATATAAGTTAGAAATATCTCTTTCCAAGAGATTCAGCCTTATTTTTTAACAGTGAAACAATTCAATCACATTCATATTAAAAAAAAAAAAAAAACAATGAGTCGTTAATGGTGAATATTAAAAATGATAAAAAGTTGCTAATAAATAGAAAATAAAGAACTTTAGCAATAAATATGGAATTCTGGAACATTTTCAATATATATATATGAATTATGGTCATTAAATATACAATTGAAGAACATTGGCATTGAATATAAAATCCTGGAGTATTCTCAATTAATATGAAATAATAAATTCTTCTCAATTAATATGAAATTATGGAGTATGAAATAATGCTACATCATAATGTAGCTTTATCTACGACCATGTCATAATGTATACATTACAGTTTCACAATTGATGCCAAAACAGCTGTCTTTTCGAAATGCTTTTTGAGACCCGTTGCATAAAGAGCTCATTATAGTACAGGTTCTACATTATAACACGGGTTCTGGACCAATCAGAATCATTTTTGATGGAATCAATATCGTAATTCAATATTGTGAAACTATCAGCTGATTTCATCAAACTGCTACACCAGCTACTTTAACCTAACAATCTACTATAACTTCTCGTATTTTTGAGATGAGAGGTTAGGTATCTCTGACAGTCACAGGTAAAATGAAATTGTTTTAATTAAATGTATACTAGTGGTCGTAGATAAAATAGTGTATGCAACGATTTTATTTGGCCATTAAGGTACTCGTGCCTTAATAAGGGTCAAAATAAAATCGTTGCATAAACTACTATTATAAGATGAATATAAAATCCTGGAGTATTCTCAATTAATATGAAATAATAAATTCTTCTCAATTGATATGAAATTATGGAGTATGAAATAATGCTACATCATAATGTGCTTTATAAGTGTTTGAACATTTTTAACTACTGTTTAACAAAGAGAAAACGTTAGCAACTAATTTACAAGTCTTATTTTGGAAATTAATATGAAATTATGAAGTATGAAATAATGCTACATCATAATACAGCAATCATGCTACATTAGATATAAAATTAAGGAACATTTCAATTGAATGTAAGTTCCTAAGGTAATCTTAATTTTAATTTTTTATGGTAAATTCACAACTTTCAGTCAATTTTAATTAAGAATAAATCGACTGCAAGTCGTTAAATCTGCCATAGAAAGTCAATATTAACAACGCAGATTGTTATGGAACAAGAAATCCAGGAATATTCTTAATTACTATGTAATTACTAAATCAGCATTAAATGTAGAATTATGGACAATTGGTAATAAATTTATAATTATGAAACATTAGCAACATACAAGTGATGAAGTACAATGATATGTTTTAGAATGTATTATTGTAGACATAGACAATTTTAATAAATTCCTGGATTTCTTGTTCCATGACGAACTGCGTTGTTAATATTAACTTTTCAAGTGAATTAAACGACTTGCAGTCAAATTTTATTTAAAATAAGTAGTATTTCACTTACTTTGTAGGCCGAACGTTTTCGAGTTGTTGAAACCCATCTTCAAGGCTACAATTTTAATAAAGGCTACATACATAAGCACAATTCACAGATGCATCATCTCTCAACATAAACTTGGCTTAAAAGAAGGATAAGTATAAGGAAGCTAGATAGCCTACTGTATTACAAACTTGAAGTTACATTTTTAAAATAAGTAGTATTTCACTTACTTTGTAGGCCGAACGTTTTCGAGTTGTTGAAACCCATCTTCAAGGCTACAATTTTAATAAAGGCTACATACATAAGCACAATTCACAGATGCATCATCTCTCAACATAAACTTGGCTTAAAAGAAGGATAAGTATAAGGAAGCTAGATAGCCTACTGTATTACAAACTTGAAGTTACATTTTTCATAAGTTATTTGTAGGTTACTGTATTGAAATACAGTAAATAACTGGTCGCTAAACAGCATTTCTCTCCAACTTTGGCCTTAATAATTGACAAAAAAACTATGGATGATCATAGTGCAAAGAATACGGTAATTCTCAAATCCAAATATTTGAAAGACCGTTCTCACCAGACAAGCCAAAACCTTTGATCTCCTAGAAACAGTTAAATGTAGCTGAACCATTCTAATTGCAGTGATATTTTTTCTTATATCAGTAATTTTGTAATAAGGGGCTACAAAAATGTGTAGCGTGTGGGCTAGATATGTTACATATCTATTACATTTATGTAAACCTACCTATTTCTGTGAAATAGCATACCGTATATAAGATTTTTACGGTCTCAATCTATAAATTTTTAGTGTAGTTAGAGAAGTTGCACATTTCCTCTAATAATTAAAAACAAATTACCTAGGATTCCCTGGAGTATTTCATCATCCCAAGGGAATAGCCGCATGATATCCCACGATGGAAATGGAATGTGGAGGAAGAATCCAAGTTTACAACGCAGATTCTCTTCTTCAACCGCCTGAAATCAAACAGCCAAGACATATCATTATTAGAATAGTTTTTATTCATTGTCCTAGAACTTAGAACATATGAGCATGTAGGCGTACCTGTAGATATACACCAATAAATAAAAACATTTATTTTCTTTAAAAAAATCATTTAGTGCTTTAAATCCAGTATAACTATAGTTCATTACATACAATCAGTATCAAGAATAATTATTTTCTCTCAGAAACATAAATTCTCAAATTGATAAATTTTTAATTAATCTTTTTTTTTGTATTACGTCTTGGAGACTCCAGTTAAGGAGTATAAGACAAGTTTGATGTGAAAGGAACTCTTGTACACTATAAAAAGCTTCATCAACTAAATATTTCTTCAATTGTTTTTTAAATATTTCTATATTTTCAAGACTATTCAAAAACTGCGGTAGCTTGTTGTAGAATTTCCTACCAATATAACTATAGGTTTTTGTTTGAATAAGCTACTATTGTGACTCACCAAGTGATAATCTCCTCGGCTTCTTGTATTATAATCATGTACATCAAGATTTTGGTTAATATCATTCGTTTTTACATATAAAGAAGCTTCATACACATATAAGCAGGGTACAGTTAGGAGACCAAGTCTCTTGAACAACGGCCTACATGAATCTAATCTATTTACTCTTTCTATACACCTAACCGCTTTCTTTTGGATCTTAAACACCCTATCAAGATTTTGTTTTGATGAATTACCCCATACTAAGATAGCATACCTAATATGTGACAGTAAGAGCCCATGGTAAGCTGTAAAAAGTAACTTTTTGTCATTCAATCTTAATTGATCTGCATCTTAATTGATCTATTAGTGTGTTACCCACGATGCAACTGTGAATCAATGTTGGAATGTGATCATTGTTGACTATTCAGTTTAAATCCTAAACAACTCAAATTAAACGTGCTATAAACCAGGTTGATAAACAAAGAATTCTATTAACCTCGCTATAAACAACGTATATTAAAAATTGCATAATATTAAGCTGCGTATACACAACAGTTTGCAACATAGATGTTTGCAAATTTAGGTTTGTTTGCAATTTTTTAGTTTTTAAATTTATGATTGAAACAAAAAATAATACAAACAAGCTATGTGCTTTATAAGTGTTTGAAACTTTTAACTACTGTTTAACAAAGAGAAAACGTTTGCAACTAATTTACAAGTCTTATTTTGAAAAATTTCAAACTTTCTTTTGAAAGCTGCAAACACTTATTTTGCAAACTTCTGTGTATACATAGTTTTATGAAAATAAAGGATCCTTATAATTTGAAGTACAGTATTACTTAATTCAACGTTATATTTTTTTACAATCCCATAATCTTCTAATAATGAATAATACTGGTAATTTCACAACCACTTGAATTATTAACACGAGATACTACAGTTTTGACTGTCATGTCATTATAAATCTGAATTGAACTTGCAACAATTATACAGTTTAATTGAGATTGATAATAACGTGACTGTCAAAACTATAGTATCTTGTATGCTAATAATTAAGTGGTTGTGACAACATAAGTTTATTAATATTTTAATCAAAATTAATTATGGATGTCAGGATATCTACAGCAATATCAACATCACAAATTCTAAGAACATCTTTGTCTTCATTGGTTTTAATGTTAGAGTGAAAGATATATGTTTTATTTCTCAAATCTGATTCAAGGAATAGTTTTAGCAGAATGCTTTTTTTTTAAACACGTACCGTAGTGGCATTGACGGCGGACCAATAGATATTGATTAGGTCAAAAGTATTTTTTTTTTTTTTTTTTTTTTTGAGGATGAAGCCCACATAGGTCTGAGACCTGTGCGTGGGTAATGAGTTGGATGATGGTGATTGATGAGTTGGACCTACAGTTTTAGGTGGGTTCCGAACCACCGGGAAGTGATTTTAATGCCAAAGATGAATTTATTTGTCTTTGACATTGAAATGCTCATAAAAAATTTGTATTAATATAATTTCATTGCCAAGTTGCATGGAGTCGATAGATAGATGAGTGGTCAGTTATTGAGTTGGTGTCTTGTGTTGGTGTATGCAGGATTCATCAACAGGAGCTTCCATCTTGCATGGCATCTCATCACAAAAAGGTAAGACCTTACTTAGCTAATTTCATTTATGAGCTAAAGAATAAATATGCTAACCCCACAACCAATCAAAATCTATTGTTCTGTCTTGCAATTAATTAAATTAATAATATTTTGTTATGCCAAGCAAGTTGCTAACGTCCTTATTTCTAATAAATTACTAGCTTGTGTAAAAGTCATTTCAATAATTATTTATATTTTGTTCTAAGTTGAGAGTTAGTGGGAGAGTTGTCAAAATTATTTAATACAAACTTTCTATAAACTATTAAAACTAATAGTTGTAGTTCTATTTTGAGGAAGTAAACTTTCCGTTTTTATCGACCCGATTTATGCAAACCATATTGCATATTTTATTTATATGTTGCGTAGACTGCAATGAAGATTACTGCTACAAGAAAAAACAATTTGTAATGTTTTCCATGACAAAATACTTGATGAAAAATCTAATATTAAAACTGACACTGTATTTCATTTTTATATAATGTTTTACTCACATATATTGGAGATGATTGAGGAATGCATTTCACTTCTGAAAAGAAGCTTCGTCAGCCTTCGTTCAGAAGTGAAATGCATTCCTCAAGCATTTCCAATATATGTGAGTAAAACATTATATAAAAGTGAAATATAGTGTCAGTTTTAATATTAGAAAAAACAATTCTCCAAGATTTTTGGTAACTAGTGTTTGAATCAATAAAGTTAGCTTACCTGACGCACACTGGTGGCAACAGTGAATAACTGATAGTCATGGATCCATATGACGGGAGCCACATTGTATTTGCCTTCTGCATCAAGTTCAGCAACAACTTTTCTCAACGCAGCAACCGTACATCTTGCAAACTCCTCGTTCACTTTGAGGTACGCCTTTTATGGCAATGAAACAAGAAAAAACACAGTCACAGAAATATTGTATTCAACCATTTATAACAGGACACTACCACTTTTTCAAGATTATAAGACTAATGCCCGGTTTCTGAGTTGTTCATTAACTTAATGGACCATTAACTTAATACTGGAGCAATGGGTTAATGAACCATTAAACTTAATGGACAACTCAGAAACCGGGCATAAGTGCCAGTTGCATGAAAGAAAATTTAATTTGACCACCGTAAGATGACATCATTTGACGGAACCAGTGCGACAGCTTCCCTATTGAGCTCAGTAAGATTACGTCATCTTACAGTGGTTTAATTTAATTTTCTTTCGTGCAACTGGTATTAAGTTTAGTAATTTCTAAATCAACTTAATAATCTCTTTCCAGATTTGGAGGACAAAGTTCTTAATAATATTTCATAATATATTTATGGAACTTTCAGGTTAAAAATTTGTAAATAAAGCTGTATAGAGAGTTGTACCTGTTGTATCTTTGCTCGATTGTCCTTTTTTAATGAATGAATAAATAAAAATTCCAGTAATCGATAGTGAGGACTAAGATTACAAATAGTCAGTTCTCCTCTGTTTTAAATATATGTTTTGCTTTTTAGTAAATGGAATTTTACTTATTCATAAGAACAACTACTCCATACAAAATACACAACCATGAAATTGATGATACTCCTATAACCCAAAATAATTGTCTTTGCCAAGCTATAGAAGGAGTACATTTTCTAAAATATCTGGGATTAATGGTTGATAGTAACTTAAAATGGAATTTTCATCTGGAGCATCTAATATCTAAATTAAAATATCTTGTCTAAATATTTTATAAAATTAATATATTTTTTTTTAGAGGATGAAGCCCACATAGGTTTGAGACCTGTGCGTGGGTAATGAGTTGGATGATGGCGATTGATGAGTTGGACCTACAGTTTTAGGTGGGTTCCGAACCACCGGGAAGTGATTTTACAGCAGAGAACAGTGTCTTTTTTATTGGCCAATTTAATCGGTCACCGTTACAAACAGGACCTACGAGAACGCAGCTTATCTCTATCTGATTGAACAGATACCTGCTACGGCTCGCGGCTATCACGATGTTGAATGACATCAAAATTATAAGAACCATATATCATGCTTATGCCCACTTTTTGGGATAGAGCTATGGTGGGGGGGGGGGGGGGGTACCTTTGACACACATTTCAATAAGATATTCACTTTGCAGAAACATTTGATTAGAGCAGCTTCAAGAAGACCCAGATTATATCCCAGAAAATGTATATTTGTTTAATTTAAAGTTCCTACGCTCAGACAGGTCTTAGCTAAAAAATTATCATTCTTATAATAAAAATCTTCTCACCTTAAATACTAACTTACACAATATACGTCCATCTGCATTCAATGTTTATAATAGATCATTCACCAGATTAACTATAAATATCGGTAAACACCAATTCACATATTACATGGAGTACCTTGCCAATAAAGTCCCCAATCACTTCATAAATAGTAGATTTACTATTAAACTCAGCAATGAAATAAATGAATGGATAAAAACTAACATTTACTACAAAATAGTTTAATGTATTCCATAGAACTTGTCACCCTTCATTTTCCTGAACTATCTTCCTTATTTGTTCACTTTCTTGCTTTTCCAATTTACATAAATCCTGCACTTACTGCTGGCGATCAAGTCCTACTTCTGCCAGTAGTTGTAATATATAAATAGTTTTGTTAGGATGTGTTATTAACTTTGAGTATGTATGCTCTTTATTTTGTTTGATTATTAATGTTTTAAATTCCTGGATTTCTTGATCCATGACGAACTGCGTTGTTAATATTAACTGAATATAAAGTGTGAATATTAATATAAAGTGAATTCAAGGACTTGCAGTCAAATTTTTATTAAAATAAGTAGTATTTCACTTACTTCTGTAGGCCGAACGTTTTCGAGTTGTTAAAACCCATTTTCAAGGCATCCTAAATATCGATAAGATAAGATAAGATTTATTGTCATAGAACATTTTTACACGTTTTTGACAGCGTCATATTTTACATTAATAATTTACAAGTCATTACCAAGACATACAATCATTATACAAGCACTATAGCAAACACATTTTTCTACCGATGTTGGTTTGTTGGTTAGAAGAACTGTGGTTTCTGTATAATGTGGTGATAAATATAATGTTCTGTAATGAAATAATAACAAAAAAACAAAACACCAACAACACCAACAAAAAATACATCACAATGATATACGTAAACCCACAATCAAACAGACTAGCCAAAATCTTCAAAAAAGCTGGCCAAACCATCGCATTCAGAACAAAAAACAAAATGAAAAAATGCACTTGCACCAAAAACCACAATGAACACGAACAAATACGATCTCCCAGGGATCTACAAACTGAACTGCTCAGACTGTAACAAATTTTACATAGGACAAACAGGCTGCACATTCAAACAACGCTACAAGGAACATTTACAAGCTTTACATACAAAAACAGAATCGACTTTTGCAGACCATATCATTCAAACTGTACACACTTTTACTGACATCACTACCAACTTACACATTCTATATATAAAATCTAAAATACACGAACTCAACACCTCGGAACAATTTGAAATTTACAAACTCACCACACACAATAAACAAAACATCCTCAACGAACAGTTAAATTTTAAATCACACAAACTTTTTGACCACATTATACAGAAACCACAGTTCTTCTAACCAACAAACCAACATCGATATTTAGGATGCCTTGAAGATGGGTTTCAACAACTCGAAAACGTTCGGCCTACAGAAGTAAGTGAAATACTACTTATTTTAATAAAAATTTGACTGCAAGTCGTTGAATTCACTTGAAAAGTTAATGTTTTTGTGAACATGTCAAATAAATGAATTTGATTTTGAGACACTGCTCTACTATAAAATAATATTGTCAGTTTCATTATTATTCAGTGAATATTAAATACTGTAT
This sequence comes from Conomelus anceps, assembly GCA_948455865.1. Lineage (NCBI taxonomy): Eukaryota > Metazoa > Arthropoda > Insecta > Hemiptera > Delphacidae > Conomelus > Conomelus anceps. The sequence continues at coordinate 11,275,482 of OX418217.1, read as the reverse complement.
TTTATTATTCTATTATTAAATAAATTATAGATAGGCCCTATATCTTTTTTTTTTGTAGATTACGTCTTGGAGACTCCAGTATAAGACAAGTCAGATCAACATTAGTCATATACACTAGATACCATAATTAATTACTATATCAATTAGTTGAGGTGAGGCTCAATTTTGATGTGAAAGGAACTCTTGTACACTATAAAAAGCTTTATAGTATACTAGTCTACTAGTATATGTTTTACTACTTATTTGGCAGCCAGCGGGTTGCCTGACTCAATTGAATCTTCGATTCTAGAACGCGACATGACTTATTTACAAATTCAATTTAATATTCTATTTTCGCTTATTTATCCTTCCTTTCTATCCTCATTCTTCTCTCTTTTTTCTTCATATTTTCATTTTTTCTTCATTCTCCATCCTCCACTCCTTCAGAGGACAGAGAACAGCATCTAGACGTTTAGATATTAGAAATATTAGAATTGAACACTTTTTGTAAGAATAGATACAGTGATAGATAAGTTTTATAATAGAAGATATTGTAATATATTATTATTTGTCGCCCACCTTCCAAGTGTCAGCTTTAAATACTGCTCTGTCAGGCATTGAATGAAACAAAGGCCAGAATGTGCCATTGCAACAGCCGTTGTAATAAGCTTCAAACTGTTTCTGATCTACGTGCACTGGAATTATCTGAAACAAACCAGCATATTTTATAATATTCTTCACGAATTATGCAATTCAAAAAAAAAAAAAAAATAATAATAATAGCACAAAATTAGGCGTTTTGATATTACTAACAAATTGATAATTTCTCTACTACAACAGCAGTGTATTTACAAAACTATGAGAATAATAAAAACATTTGAAGGCCTTTGAAGATGAGTCTCCATGACTCGAAAACGTTTGACCTATTTTTTTTTTTTTGTAGATTACGTCTTGGAGGCTCCAGTTAAGGAGTATAAGACAAGTCAGATCAAAAATATTATACACTAGATACCATAATTACTTCAATTAGTTGAGGTGAGGCTTAATTTTGATGTGAAAGGAACTCTTGTACACTATAAAAAAAGCTTTATCAACTGAATATTTTTTCAATTGTTTTTAAAATATTTCTATATTTTCAAGACTCTTTAAAAACTGCGGTAGCTTGTTGTAGAATTTCCTACCAATATGACTAGGTTTTGTTTGAATAAGCTACTATTGTGACTCACCAAGTGATAATCTCCTCGGTTTCTTGTATTATAATCATGTACGTCAAGATTTTGGTTGATATCATTCGTTTTTACATATAAAGTAGCTTCATACACATATAAGCAGGGTACAGTTAGGAGACCAAGTCTCTTGAACAACGGCCTAAATGAATCTATTCTATTTACTCTTTCTATACACCTAACCGCTTTCTTTTGGATCTTAAACACCCTATCAAGATTTTGTTTTGATGAATTACCCCATACTAAGATAGCATTTTAGGGACACACAATAAGCTTCGGTTGACGTGTGAGGATCTTTGAATCTTTGGATCTTTGAATCCGTCCCTTCATAACATAACATAAGATAGCATACCTAATATGTGACAGTAAGAGCTTCATACATATTATTTATTCACAATCAAAATTGACTGCAAGTCGTTGAATTTACAATAAAATGGTTGATATTAACAACACAGATCGTTGTGGAACAAGAAATCCAAGAATAAAACCAATTTTCTTTAAATTAAACTACTTTCAGTCAGTTTTAGATTGTGAATATATAAAAAAATGTACTCACACGTGGCCAAACGTTTTCGAGTTGTTGAAACCCATCGTCTTCAAGGCCTTGAAGATGAGTTTCAACAACTAAAAATCTAAAACTGACTTCAAGTCGTTAAATTTACAACAAAAAGTTAATATTAACAACGTAGATCTTTATGGAACAAGAAATCCAAGAAAAATTTTCTGTTGTCAACAGTAATATTAAAAACCTTTAAAATTATTGCACTTGGAATTGTTCTTATTAAGGGAAATTATTCAACATAGAAAAAATGTTTCTGTGCTTTCATCATTCTCTTGTTGATTCTTTTTAAGAAATATTGCTTGGTAATACTGGCTACTATTAATGTAAATAACTGCTCTTTATATATCTTAAATTAATGTAGATTTCAAAGTGGATTATTAATATATTGTACCGTATTTGAAAACTTAGACAGTCTTTTGGTCAAAATTTGATTGTGTATTAGAAGTAAATATTTTTTAAATAGGAGCAAAATCAGTAAGAAATAAATAATGTCAGAATGATTTTTGTAATAGAATAACGACTTTGAAGCCTATTGTATTTGTGGATTACTGTATTTGTCTCAAACTCTCATGGAAATCACTGGGTTTTTTCTAAATTACAGCCTAATTTTTCTTATTGAAGTGCCGATTGATGTCATTAACAAACAATCACTAACGCATTATTACATTTTTTATTTATTCAGCGTCAAGTCACAGAATCAATAGTGTCTTGTAAGTTGTAAGGTCAGGCAATACATTGTCTCACCGCATATTTCAAATTCTCTACATTGCAATTCCTTATTACAAATATTAGGTTTTTAAATTCTTTTTAGAGATGTTTATCTTGACTTTTTAAGTTTCTTAAATTTTGGCTAAATTCAGGCAGTGGCGAAAATAGATTTAAATTTTTAAGGGGAGGGGGCAAGATCAATAATAACAAGTGCTGGATTCCTTGCTTTTGTTTAGTTTAGTAGCTAATTTGACAAATTAAAAGAATAAATGGCACCAGATTTTTGGATTATCATTATTTTTGAAGAGTTCATCCAAATTGAGAAATTTGTATATGTAGAATTTTGTTAAACAAATTCATCTTCACAAATTCACCCCTGAATTCAGAGCAGAAAAATATATATATATTTTTTTGAAATATTTAAGCAAGATACTTGTTTATGCATTTGCACTATGCATAATCTGGTAAATTCAGCAAAAAGGTTATTGGAGAGAGGAAAGTATATTGCAGAAAAGGATGGAAATTTAGGACCTTCTTGCTAACTAAAGTATTTATCTCATAAATATTTGAGCTTCTAGTGTGATTTAAATTAATTGTGTTATCATGTACTGCACTTTATTGACAGAAAATACATACAAGAATTGCGATATTTTTTATCAAGAAACATCAGCTTCCACTTTTGCTATTTTGATCAACATAAATTCATCTAGTAAGCATGCAAATTGATACGATATTAAACATATTCACTTTATATTTGAGCTGTTAGTGTGGCTTCTTGAGTGAATTATTTGTGTTATTATGTACTACTTAAATTCATAAATTTAAGAGCTCTGATATTTTTGAGCTAGAAAAAGCAACTACTTCTTCTACTTCTATATTTGCTATTCAATCAACACAATTCATCTAATAAGCATGTGAGCATATAAATTTTGATAACGTACCGTACGGCTGGCTGACGACGCTTCTTTTCAGAAGTGAAATGCATTCCTCAAGCATCTCCAATATATGTGAGTAAAACATTATTTAAAAGTGAAATACAGTGTCAGTTTTAATATTAGATTGTTCATTAAGTATTTCGTCATGGAAAATATCACAATATCACAGATTTCAATATTGTTGTCAAAATCCGCCATTGCGGAAATCTTCAGTATAAATGAATAGCACTTAGAGGAGTTCAAAATTAATAAATTCTGGACAAATATAATTATGTTACACTTGTTTTAACATAATTATATTCTGATGCTGGAGTTTCATATTACTTTTCCACATGATATTTGAACATAAATAATAAATTGTTGAAAATACTTCACTAGTAGATTTAACACTCATATATTTGTGTTATATATAAAACATGAATCAAGTATAATATATTAACTGAATTGATACATTTATACTAAATGATATTTTTACATTATTTTTATGAAACACAAATAAGTATAGTAGGCCCAAGTGTTAAATTCACTAGTAAAGTATTTTCGACAATTATTTGTTTTATATATTCTGAAAGACTATTTTCTCTTTATTTTTCAATTCAACTACGTCTGCTGTTACCAAATCTATCTTTTTTGAAAACAAAATTACCAAAAATTAGGGAGTATTAATTATACTATTAATATATAAATATTTCATACACTGTTGCGAATCTAGTAATCTAGCTGAAAACCCGATAAATATTCTTAGATGGATGTTTGCATTACAAACCTGACTGGAAAGCAGTCCGGATGTAGGTGCTTTATCGTCTGGATCGGCCTCAGGAATGGGCGTGCCTGGCGGGAGATCGTGCAGGCCGGACCAGCCGATCCACAGTCCCTTGCATTCGATCACCACTGGAGCAACCGCCGTCACTAAGCCGCCGGCACTGCACATACACAATTAAATAATTTAATAAAATACATAAAATAAAATTAATTTAAAATTAAATCAATATAAATTGAATTAAAATGAATAAAATAAAACAAATTGATTAAGATTTAATCAAATAATTGAATATCGATTGTGAAATAACAGTAAACATTTATTAAAAACATATTTTGGAAGTACATTAGCGTTATGGATTTTTAAATTCCAAAGTCCCTGAACTGCACAAATACAATAAATTAAATGAAATACAAAGCAAATGTGAAATAAAAGAAAAATATACAAAAATATTTTTTTAGCGTTAACTTCAAGCATTTTTAAATTCAGAAAAGTAGCATACCGGTACCTATAGTACAATCGGCAATGCAATATTAGTTTATCTAAAAATATACTCAAGATAGACTATGCCGTGATAAAGTCACATAGGCCTATATATTTTTAAAAACATTTTTTGTTTCAATTATTGGATTTATGGTCCATAACGATCTGCTTTGTTAATATTAACTTGTTATTGTAAACTCAACGACAATTAATTGTCTGCAAGTCGTTGGTTTTCAATAAAAAGTTTTGTTTGAAATGCCTCTTTTGATAAAGTTCTAGGTAAAAAAAGGTAATGAGTAAAATCATTTTAAGCAGAAATACGGTATCAGTTTTATTAATATTAGATTGTTCATCAAGTATTTTATCATGGAAAACATCTCCCTTTTTTAGAACACAAAAAAGTCATAACCGTGAATTATTGGAAAGATGATGTCTGGCATTGACTAAATAGTTTTGTATTGTGGTATTCATTGATTTCCATTAACTACTCAATGCAGTTGTCAACGTCAGCTGTAGCAGAGGTCTTCGGTATAAATTTTAAAGCATCAAAATGTATATAAAAATTGATATCAAGAAAATAATAAATAGTATAGCAAATAATTTCAATAAACTAAGCCACTTAAATGCTTCATTTTGGATAATTTTGATTTTAAAGTTAGGTACCTTTGCTTCCGTTCCAGTTGGCCGTTCTCCTTCCTATTTAGAACGAAAGGCAGCCTGTTTGACACCACTATTAGCGGTGCTGACATATCCTTTATAGAATCCATCTTGCGACGCACTAGAAATAAAACAAAAATAAATTTTAGAAACTCAAACCCGCGTTTTGGACTTCTAGATATTGAAATATAACTAATATATGTTGCGCTAATCAACTGCAGACATTAATTAATTAATGTTTAAATGTGGGCATTAATGTTGTTTTTTCGTGTCATGAGTTCTGTCTATTTGAGAAGTGGTAATGTAGTCAAAGTTTAAGGAATTAACAACTATAGTACCAAGACTGTATACAGAATCATATTTTTTTTGGATGATGAAGTCCACATAGATCTGAGACCTATGCGTGGGTAATGAATTGGATGATGGAGATTGATGAGTTGGACCTAAAGTTTTAGGTGGATTCCGAACCACCGGTAAGTGATTTTACAGCAGAGAACAGTCTTTTTTGCTGGCCAATCCAATCGGTCACCGTTAAAGATGGCTCAGGAGTTTCGTAGCTTATCTCTGATTGAACAGATACCTGCTACGGCACTCGGCTATCACTTCCCAAACCCATTTATAAAAAAATTGACTATCTAGCTCCAAAAATGTGGAATAAAATTAAACCGGTTGAGGAAAACTTAGTCCAAAAATATATTTGAAAGGTTTGTCAAACAATATCTCATAAACATAAATGATATATAACATTGGCTGAGGTATTTGGGTTAAAGGCACTTTTTTCAAAATCTTTTTTTTCTTGTTTTTTCCAAACTTTAATATTAAATTTATTATGCTTAAGCCGCGTCTCCACCAACCGAACATGTCTGCCGAACATTGTTGGCGAATACAAAAAACCGTCAAACATTAAACATATGGGTCACCAAACATGTTCGTGAGTTCAATTGAAATGTTCGGTCTGTGAGCGAACAGTGACGACCAACAACAGGTTCCCGCCACTATTCCCACCACATCGATCATAATGTTCGAGAAGGCGTCCACACCAAACCAACACCAAAAAATCTTCGGCGACATCAGCTGATTCCAGCGAACACTGTTCGCCGAGCACGTTCGGTTGGTGGAGACGCGGCTTTAGGGCTAATCTGTTATGCAGAGTACCGGGCTAAACTCACTTTAAAAAAAAAGGTATAATTAGGTAACTCAACTCAATTTTTTTACAGGGGTGCTTATATTTCTGCACCACATTACACTAAATTCTTATCCTTATCAAATTTGTTTTTGTCAATTTTTTTCACTTAAAATTTATTGAATCAAGTTTATTTTTTTCATTTATATGATGTCATAATTAAGGTTACTGTGTTTATTATTTATTGTATGATGTTTTGTTGCAGAAATAAATTTACTATTATTCTATTCTATTCTATTATCTGACTAAAAAAGGAATCTGAACAAGTATTTTTATTAGATTTTTATACCGTTGAAGGAAAGATGATGAGACATAATCAATTTTTCAGGGTAATTTATGATTTCTCCACAATTCCTTAAAAGGTATAGGCATCAAAAATGTGCCCAGCAGGCAGCAGCAGTTCAGTTACTGTTGCTGTTTATTTCTGGAATCTATAGATAGAACGTAGCGAGAGGAGAGAACAGCCAGAAATACGTCTTCGTCTGCTTCAAATAAGTGGAAAAAATTAGAGCATGCGCATTAATTAAAAATGTTTTATGTTATTTGGAACATGAGAAATATGAATCCTCCTTGAAAAAATCATTTTAGTAGGTTGTATGTGGCTTATATTCATGGTAGCGCTGGGTAAAAACTCTCTCCTGAAATCTGGAATTATTGAATGATAAATGGAACTCCCATTTCCCGGGTGTGATTCTCATTTTCCTCTATTTCCAAAGTCGAGAATAGTCATTAAAAATAATTCTAGCAAACAACAGCTTTGTTATAAAATTTTTCAAAACATTCAGAAATTTTATTGAATGATTTTATACCAAAATGTTGAGACCTCAATCTCATTCATGATAACCTAAAGCCATAGGAAGTTCTGAATTGAGTTGGGTTTAGTAGATAGAGTCCAGACATCCGTTTGTGCTTGAGGTAGTCGGATTCTTCTTTGATAAAGCTCTTGGTAGAATACAAACTTTTCCTCCAGAATACAACAGATGTATTCTAGTCGCGTCAGTCCATTAACTTTTGCGTTTTGAAGAGGAAAACTTTGCTTTTACCATCACCACTTCTAGCTTGATACAGAAGCCGCTTCAATGAGCTGCTTATTTTATTTTTCGAATAATTTCTGTTTTTCATAAATAATATCGGTAGTCTATGCCTTTTTTCTCCACAAATTAATAGCCTATATACAGAGTGTTTCGGAACTCTCTACCAATGCTTCTAGGCAGTGTTTCTGGACCACTAAAAAAAGTAAATATCGTAATAAAAATTTTCTAAAGTCCCCAGTTACTCACACAGCCGCCATTTTGTTTTTTCACTCATTATTTTTTATTCGAACACCTCTGAATGTACAATTTTGAAATTTTGCAAACAGCTTTATAACAATTGAAACAATCTTAAAAAAATCAATCAACATTTTCCGATATCAAAAAACGAAATGGTGGCCATTTAAAATCTTTGAACAGGATTAAATTAATAATGGCTGATGATATCAAAATGTGACTATAATAACGTTTTTTAGATATTTTTATTGAAAATCCAACGATACCTCATTTTCCAAGATTGGCCAACAATTAACAGAAATATGCTACTTTTTAGGGTGTGCAGTGGTTGGAAGCGAAAAACTGCAACCCGTTCTCAACCACCACACACCCTCTGAATTTCTCAATTATGATCCTATTTATGTAAGGATCCTCTACTTTTTCAACTTCGAATTCTAATAGCAGTATTATTCTATCGAATAAGCAGATGTTGGAGCTATATTGAATCTCTCAAGGAATAGACAGGAGTGTATGGCATTTAAACAGCACCAAATACATCAAAACTGAGAAAAACCAAGCAAAAAATCCTGTTTTATGTACGTACTTACTGCAATAATTAATTAGTGAGGAAACAGTCTATTATTTGGAAAGGTTATAAAACCTAAGTAAGAAAAATCATAGGGCGAGTTAAGGCTTTACAGAGAATAGGATTAAAGAAATTCTAGATTCTAAATACTGTAAAATCGATTTTTGAGATTGAAAAAATAATTTTTTTGTAGATTATGTCTTGGAGACTCCTGTTACGGAGTATTAGATAAGTCAGATTTCAAAATTTAAATCAATTTCAGAAATCAAAACAATATGTCCAAATACTCCAATAAAATTATTGTTAACTTTTTATGTGAATTCAACGACTTGCTGTCAAATATTCATTAAGAATAAGTAGAATTTACTTACTCTGTAGGCCGAGCGCTTTCGAATCTTTGATTTGGATCTCAAATATTCGAAAGCGCTCGGCCTGCAGAGTAAGTAAAAAGTAAATTCTACTTATTCTTAATGAATATTTGACTGCAAGTCGTTGAATTCACATAAAAAGTTAATATTAACAACGCAGTTCGTCATGGAACAAGAAATCCAGGAAAAATTATTGTAGGCTATCAATCTGGAGTGCCTAGTGATATATTATTTTATATTTAAAATATTGCATTCTTGGATTTCTTGTTCCATAACGATCTGTAATATCGTTAATCAATAATATCAACCTTTTCTTGTAAATTTAACGACTTGCAGTCAGTTTTAAATTGTGAATATGTAATAAATGTACTCACATTTTGCCGAACGTTTTCGAGTTATTGATCAGCTACCCGATCTAGGATGCTTTGAAGATGAGATTCAATATGATATTCAATATAGATTCAACTCATCAATCACCATCATCCAACTCATTACCCACGCATAGGTCTCAGACCTATGTGGGCTTCTTCCTCCAAAAAAAAAAAAAACTCGTAAACGTTCGGCCAAATGTAAGTAGATTTATTATATATTCACAATTTAAAACTGACTGCAAGTCGTTAAATTTACAACAAAAGGTTAAAATATTGCATTTAACTCTCTTCAAGTCTATAACAAACATAAAAACCTAAGAATACTCATTAAATTCTTAAATTTTCAGTTGCATTTCTGTATTTTAACTCATTGTATTCGTTCACAATAATAATGGAATGACATTCGTTCGGTTGTATTGTCGGTAGATGAGAGTTATCAAAGATGTATGACCTAATATTTATTTTTTTCGCGCTATCTGGGAAGAGTAACTTTTATTGTATAATCAAGAATTTTCTCGATGAACCGAGATCCGGTAGTTATTAAAGTGGTCTAAGAGAGATTACGATACGGAAGAGCTTGTGAAACCAGGCTAAAACGAATATCGACTATTTTACTATTGATAAAAACAAGACAACAAAAGTGTGTGAAAGAATTTATAGAGAATATCGGTTTGGTCAAAGGTTACGTGACGAAAATTATGTGGGCGTTTTTCTAATCTGATTTTTCAATCTTCAATGGAGTCTGCTAATCGTTGTATTTTCTGTGTTACAGATTTTCATTCAGAAACCAAAACAACAATAAAAGAAATAGTTTATACACTGTTCATTAGGCTACTGCGCAAACACGCGGGAGTCTTGTTGTCTAATCCTAATCAATAAATGCAGTGATTATTAAGTTTATTTTGAAAATAATATTGATTGTTAAGTTTTCAGCTTGAACAATGTGTTTTGATAACTTCATAATAAATTATTGAATTATTATTTTGCTCTAATTTTTGTAGCATCTCTGGCAGCCCTATTACATTTCCTGATTCTAAAAAAATTAATCTTAAAAATCAGTTACATAGAATGAGAATACAAATTGTTACTGACATCGCTACCAACCTACACATCTAAAATCTAAAGACATGAACTCAACACCTTGGAACAATTTGAAATATACAAACACACCACAAACACAATAAACAAAACATCCTCAATGAACAATTCAATTTTAAATCACACAAACTTTCTACAAAACTACAATAAGTATTCTAACCAAAACCGACAAGGAAGAGAACACTGACGATCCAGGATGCTGTTGAAAAGGAATCATCACGATTCGAAAACGTTTCAGCCTACGTGAGTAAATATTTATTTATTCTCTATTAAAATTGACTGCAACTCATTCTATCATAAAAGGTAAATAATAAAATTGTGTTTGTTATTTCAAGAAAAAAACTAGATTTCACCTTTCAATTTAATGTTCCTTGATAAGTGGAATATTTTGAAAATATTAATATTGATATAGCATTCAGGTTGAACAATATGTTTTTGATTGATCCAAAACTAAAAATTGAGTTATTTTACTCAATTTCTTTTAGCACTTTCAGCATCTAGGCTATTAGACTAAACTTCCTCCTTTAAAAAACATTCATTTTTAATATATCAATTTATGAAATAATAATAGAATTTTGTATGTTATTTCAAGTGAATCTTGATTTAATTTTTCATTTTATTGGGCTCAAATGACCAATGATAAGTGTAATAGTTTGAATTGAGACTATCCAATAAAGTGTTTCAGATAAAAAATAATTTTACTTTGTTCGAGAAGAGATTGTTTCCTTGAATGCATAAAAGAAACTCTATTCCTATGATATTGGACTACAACAAAAACGTATTTCTATGATATAATACTATGAAAAATTTTTTGGCAAAAGGCTGCTAGCAGACACAAGCTCCTACTTCACCAACTGGCTGGTGAGGCTGGGTAGAGGTCAGGTTAAGCAGCTAATTGCTCTGATAACTGGACATGGCCACTTCAGGAAACATCTCCACACAATCGGACTCAGAAATGAAAATCAGATGTGTAGGCTTTGCAATCAGTCTGAAGAGACTGCCAAGCATATCATACTGGATTGCGAGAGACTCGGGGCAAGGAGAATGGCTCTGTTTGGCTTTAAGCAACCAGGTGATGAATGGGACGTTAGCATAGGGAAGAAACTCCTGGATCTTGTAAAGGGCACAGGTATTGGTTTGCCTAACTAACGTACTAGGGACACACAATAAGCTTCGGTTGACGTGTGAGGATCTTTGAATCTTCTGGATCTTTGAATCCGTCCCTTCAAAACATAACATAACATAACATGAAAAAAATTAATTTCTATGACAATAGGCCAAAGGAGATTGTATTTCGGAAGGAAATATAACGAGATGAACATTTCAACATAAATTCCGGTACCCAGCTCTCCCAATCACATCACTAAGGTTGAAAGGATTTTAACATTATTTTGATGATGTGGTTGCATATTCTTCAACATTTTCAAGAAAAAATAATATTTAAAGAAAACTAACTTAGTTTCTTTACGATTATTTTAGTAATATTTATTGGATTCAATACGGTACCGAGTTATAGTAATAACAGTAAATATAAATATATATCATGATTTTACTCCTATTGATTTGATTCATTTTTGTGTAACTCATAGCTTGATTTGAGAAGAAAAATGAATAATCAAGTAAAAACAATATTACAATATTAATAGTTATATTTGTGGTATTTGAAATCATTACAACAATGTGTGTACAAAAAGAGTGTACTGTGGGTCGTCTGACGATGCTCTAGACAACAGAGCGAAACGGCCGTCACGCCATAACGTGAGTTAATTTCCATTTAAAAGTGTTTTTTTCAAGTTTATATTACATATTAGTGGAAACAAGATGGATCTTCAACATCATAATTACAACAATAATAGTGAATATAAATCTGTGATGTTTACCATGACGAAATACTTGATGAACAATCTAATATCAAAACTGACACTGTGATTTTACTAAATTGTTACTTTTTTTACTAAACTTAATTGTGATTTTTACTCACTTGTACTGGAGGGATGTATTTCACTTCTAAAGCAGCCCTCTCTTTAGAAGTGGAATGCATTCCTCCAGTATGTATAAGCGAAAATCATAATTTAAATAGAAATACAGTGTCAGTTTTGATATTAAATTGAATATAAATTATTATTAATTATGATTAAATTGATTTTTGAACATTACCTACTAGATTTGAAAAAAAAATTATAATAGTACTGTAATTATTATAAAATAGTATAAATTATGTAATTTAAATTGAAGCAGACATTATTTAGGTTCATGCAACTCACTTTGAGATGATTTGGCGACTGATTTCAATAAAAAGAAATTAGTGGTTCTCGTCTAGTCGTTTGGGGTTTTCGGGTGAGAGTGACTTACTGAGGCGGCTAACTAGGAAATATTCGAGTGAGGCTTATGGGCTGGATACAGTACTTTGGTCTGCATTTTCCAATCACGCGAAGCCCCACAGTCATCGAATGTCGCCTGGGTGGAACGATTGCTGTCTGCACAGATTGCTAGCTGTCAATATATTGCATTCTAACATTTTTAACAAAACTCAGCTAGTTTACTGTCTTGAATTTTCTTATAACATGCACTACATTACATTTCTCCAAGTTTCTTCCCAGATCATAGACTTCTTTTTGAAATTTTACTATTTATAATATCATTTCAGTACCTATTTGTGATGGTTATATTGTGGTAGTTATCTATAATGAATAAGACTGCTGTTTTTTGGTTTTTTTTTGAGGATGAAGCCCACATAGGTCTGAGACCTGTGCATGGGTAATGAGTTGGATAATGGTGATTGATGAGTTGGACCTACAATTTTAGGTGGGTTCCGAACCACCTGAAAGTGATCTTTCTTGCTGGCCAATCTAATCGGTCACCCTTACAAAGGGTGCCCAGGAGAACAGAGCTTATCTCTATCTGATTGAACAGATACCTGCTACGGCTATCACGTCCCTTACCAAACCACTCCAATTATTAAAGCACAATAGCGTTGACAGTTATATCATTATAACTCTCGATAAACCAGGTTTATTTAAATTGATAATGATATAACTGAGTCAGAACTATAGTGTTTTAATACTAATAATAATAATAATAATAATAATAATAATAATAATAATAATAATAATAATAATAATAATAATAATAATAATAATAATAATAATAATAATAATAATAATAATGATAATAATAATAATAATGATAATAATAATAATAATAATAATAATAATAATAATAAAACAGCAGTCTTATTCATCATTTTATAACATCATTCCCCAAAAATATTGACAACCACGAATTTGCAATTCAATTTGTATTCTATGGTGCTTTTTATGTTCAGGAGTTGATATATCTCCCACACAGGATTTTACCTTGGACTTGATTGTTTCTTAAGAAGAGAAATTATGCTTATTTTATGTAACAACAAAGATGATTCAAAATTTGAAAAATCAGAGAAATGGTTTTTAATTACAATTTATTTATTAAAAAAAAATAATTCCAGGTTTTTTATTTGTTATACTTTTTATCCATTTATATATGAATATTAACAACGTGCGTTTTCAATGTAGGTGATCCAAACTAAGTTATATTGAGCTATGGATGCATGGCATTGAACATTGTAATGTACTGGACTGGGGGAATTAAATAATAAGTACTGTACTAGGTTAGTGGAAAAGCAGTGAGTGTAATAAGAAAATGCTGTTATGGGCACCCATTAGAGAACTGGTACCGCACTGACCTCTATCCTTACTTACCACATCTCTATAGAATTCAGAATAGAATTTTTATTTTATTTTTCAATTTATGTCCTGAGTACTCCAGGCAAGGACACTGGACCCAATAAGTATAGGACAAGTAAGGGAATGATACTGTGATATATATCGAGGCAATAGGATTACTTCAGGAATATCCTAGATCATTTATTTTAAGAAACTTTGATAGTAGAAAAAAATCAATTATCTTAAGCATACAATATTGATATTTGATAAATATCAAAATATTTTTATTAATGTTAATACAAAATTATTAAAATAATGTTTTGGCGAAATTATCTGAGGATATCCCTTCTCTATTGAAATTATGAGCCAATTAATTTCTGAATTTCGTTATTGAATTACAGTTACTTTGCAGTGATAAATCCTTTTCAGAATGTCTACTGGTTGTCTGTCGCCTATGCGTATAAATGTTGTACTTTTAACTTTTCATGAGAAATTTAACGACTTGCAGTCAAATATTCATTAAGAATAAGTATAACTTACTTAATCTTATGAATAAGAATAAGTCTTATCTTAAGAATAAGTTATACTTATTCTTAATGAATATTTGACTGCAAGTCGTTAAATTTCTCATGAAAAGTTAATATTAACTTTTAAGTTAATATTAACGCAGTTCGTCATGGAACAAGAAATCCAGAAAGTTGTACTTTTCTTATTTTTAATTTTTATACTTTGCCAATAACAATATCTGATAGATATGCACCCGTAGACCCTACTGGTAATGAATAATAAGACTTGAAGTTGTCACAACAACATCTATTGAAAACCGTGAGAAGCTAGTTTCGGCTGTAACACGTTTTTAATTTTGTTTGAGATTGATAATGGTTTAACTATTTTTTTAACTAGTTTCGGTTGTTATACGACACGTTTTTTGTTCCTGGATTTCTTTTCCATGGCAAAGTGCGTTGTTAATATTAACTTTCCAAGATGAGATGGGCCTTGAAGATGAGTTTTAACAACTCGAAAACGTTCGGTCTACAGAGTAAGTGAAATACTACCGTACTTATTTTTAATAAAAATTTGACTGCAAGTCGTTGAATTCGCTTGAAAAGTTAACGTTTTTTGTTTTGTTTGAGATTGATAATGGTTTAACTAATTTCTCACGGTTTTCAATAATAAATGTGGTTGTGACAACTTCAAGTTTTATTAATCTTTATGGATATCTTGCACAATATCACCATCGCCACTACAAAGGACCCTACTGGTAATTCTGCAAAAATATATGAATAAAAAATGATAGGGTACCGTAGTCGTTTTTAAAGTGTCTAAAGAGTTGTAATAAGGCCTGTTTATTATTGAAAACCGTGAGAAATTAGTTAAACCATTATCAATCTCAAACAAAACAAAAAACGTTAAAGGTCTGGAAAAGCAATAGTCAACTCAATGCTATTTTATGAACAACTAGCTGGCCCGACGCGCGTTGCTGCGTTCTCATAAAAAACTCTCCTTGATTTTTTATTCGCCACCTCCCACTGAGATTACACTTCAAATTTCAACCTTTTAGGGAAGAAGTTAGTCCTAGGGCTCTTCCAGAGCTCATAGGCTTCCTTCATAGTTCCTTCAGTTTTCCGGTCCTTCGTTGTTTTAAAAACATGTGTTTAAAGATTTGTTATTGGTTAAAGTCAGTATAATTCCGTATGCCCACAAAATTATCTGAGCACTGAAAAAGCATGACCATTACAGATGATTGGCAAACATACGTTTACCGGTTTGATAGACAGACGTTGTTTTTAGAATGATGTTTTTAGAATGATCGATAAATTTCAAATTATTTTCCATATAATTAAAAGATCCCAGTAAGCTAGCTAGCCATGTACCTGTGCTTTGCATAGGCAAAACTTTAACCCCCTAAAAACACCCCTAAAATTGCGAATTTTGAAAAATCCTTTCTTATTGCACGGTGAAATCCTATAAGGATTGTTCATACGAAATTTCAAGTTCATAGGCCTAGTAGCTTAGGCTCTGTGTTGATGAGTGAGTCAGGGTATCATACTTTTATAGATAGAGATATATTACTTAGTTTACATGAACATCGACAGTTATTCACGGCGCATCCATTAACCTGCATTCGATAATGTTTATTAAGTGATTTATTCATAAACAGATTGTCATCGATGTTGTGTGTATCCTATATTCATACAAACAATTTATGTGTTTGGGAATATCAACTCAATTTCAATTACGTACGGTAAGTAATGTGTTATGTAGTAAGTACCTACCTTGGTAATGGTAATAAAGTAATGGCACATAGTAGATACTAAGTATCTATTATGTGGTATTGGTTCAATATTATACCAATATTGTCAATGAAATAAAACACTCGAGTTATCTGTTTATCACTTTTAAGTCCATCTTTCTCTTCGCATTCTATGCATATGAATGAATAATCATTCTATGCTAAAAATAATTTATCACTTGAATGTTTTTGTCAGAATTCCATTTATTATTTTTTATTCCTCTTCTACTACTGTGCTTGATTTGATATAAAGTTATGCAACGGCGTTTCAAATTCCGATAAAAAATTGTATATTCAATAGAATACAAATGCCAATAGTATAGATGTTGTTTTAGAGTTCCATTTTTTATGTTTCAATCACTCACTGGTAGTCTGATCTATTACAGAATATCGGTTCCAGTATTTACAAGTATTATTTCAATTATATTCAAAATCCTGTACTTAATAATACATTTAAATGAATGAATATCACATTATTACATTAGTTCTTGGATTTCTTGTTCCATAACGATCTGCGTTGTTAATATTTACTTTTTATTTTAAATTTAACGACTTGCAGTCAATTTTATTGTAAATAAATAGTATTTCCACTTTCTTAGTAATGGTGAAGGTGATATTGTGGAAGATATCCATAATGAATAATAAGACGAAGTTGTCACAACAGCATTTATTAAAAATAGTGAGATACTATTTTCGGTTGTTACACAATATATTATCAATTACAAAAAACTGAGAGATTGTTCGAGATTGATAATGGTGTAACAACCGAAACTAGTGTCTTACCATTCTTATTAAATGCGGTTGTGACATCGTTGTCTTATTATTCATTAATGTTTCTACTCACTCAGGCCAAACGTTTTCCAGTCATGAAGACTCATCTTCAAATAAGGTCCTCAATGAATCGGAAACGTTTGGCCAAAAGTGAGTAGAAGTATTATCTATTCACAATTAAAATTGACTGCAAGTCGTTAAATTTACAATATAAAGTCAATATTACATGTACTTTATTTATTCTATCGTCCTTGCAATTAAAACGTTAAAAAAAGTATCTTGATTGTCAGCTATTACGACAAACTCCAAGGCCCGTTCCTTCAGAGTCTATTGACTCGAGGGACTCTTGACATGTGTCTATTCTAAATGGATTCCAAGAGACACTCGAAATCAGGCCCGGGTGGCTACCTGGCGACCGCCAGGGGCCCCCAAGCTAGGGGGCCCCAAAAATGGAATAGTTCAAAAAAATACCTGGTTTTCTTGTTCCATGACGAACTGCGTTGTTAATATTAACTTTTCATGTGAAATTTAACGACTTGCAGTCAAATATTTGACTGCAAGTCGTTAAATTTCACATGAAAAGTTAACAAAAAAATACGTCTAAAATATTTTTTGTATTTATGTTTTTATTCAAATCCACGACATGTTATAGTGTTCCACAACACAATGCTTTAAATAATTTATTATTTTATTTGTTTAAAACATTGTTAAGGCCGACGTGCGAGAAATGCGAGATCAAAATTAAAAACTGTTAAAAGCCGGTTGAGGTCATCTCTTTCTCATGATTTGTTGTCACCATTAATGCTAATGGTGGTTGAACGAGATTTGTTTACAAACATTGACAAAAACATTGCTATAGATGAGTTGGCTAATTCTAATGATGTACTTAAATTAAAACTACTCAAATAGTTAGGAGGTTCATCAAGGCTAAAAGCAGTATTATTTTTTTTTAGTATGTAATTAAAAATCCTTAATAGCTATTTATAAAAATAAAAACGTTGTGCAAGTTTTTACATGGTCAAGTATTTAACCTGTGTAATGTGTATGTTTGAACTTCTAACAATAAACTACATCCTTATAAAAATCTATCTTGTCTGTGTAATTGTTACAATAAAAAAGTGTTGCGTAGTGCAGGGTTTTTGGTAAAATAACTAAGTAAAAACATAGTAAAAAAGCGGTTTTCTATGTAATATATAAAAAAAATATTTCCGTGGGAGGCCCCCTTCCATCTGGATGGTATCATATTCCCCCCGGTAAGGGGCCCCCAATTTCCCCAGACCAGCCCTGTCTCGAGTCAAGGTCAAGAGACACTGAAGGATCGTTCAAAAATACGGCCCTTAAAATTGTGTGAGTATAGAAAGTCAAATAAAGGCCTTATCAATCATTAATTTTAACTTTCATGTCATTAAAACATTCATAAACAAATCTAGAAAAAATGTTTGGGCTCCATTAAAATTCTGTGCACTCTGTGTACTCTCATATCTCCATTATAATGTCTGAAAACACGTGGGAGTACCGCAGTTCAACTATTCTTCATTACACAATGCTGATCAACAAACCATCACGTGCTTTTCTTTGGCTTCTCATCAAAATTGGCTCTGAATTGGATTTCAGTCGAAAAATGATATGATAGTTGATTTTTTTCAGTTAGCATAACATTCTATAGATTTGGCAAGCATTTCCGAGACTGGAAAAGTTCGTGAAATCTTTTATTATCGGATTAAATTTGTGTTGGAGAAGTTTGATTTTTTAAAGTAATGATTGTCAATAGTGCCTTCTTAGGCAGCCATTAGAAGTTTGTCAAATAACTTAGAAATAGTTAGAGCTACACCTCTGAAGAATTATTTTTAATTGTTATTATAATAATAATAATAATAATTATTATTATTATTATTACATTATTATTTAGTTCCTGAAAATGTATTGTTTTCTATTTAAAAAAAAGGAATTTGCAATTTGTATTGTCTTTTTTTTAATTATTAAACTCCCTTCTTCTGGGGGTACCAGGACGAAGGAAAAGGAAAAGGAAAGAAGGTTCTCTCTTTTTTGCTACATAAATTTCATGAGTTATGTTTTATCATAAGCAAATCTTTTTTTTCTTTTAATTAATCTTTATACTTTATTTCAACTATAATTATTACTTTTAATGTAATGTAATATATATTTTTGGTTATATTTATTAGTGTTTGCCATAGGTCTTACTAGACCTGGCAACGTAAGATGTAATAAATAAATATCAAATATATTAATTATATAATATAATAATATATTTATTTCGCCAAAATACAAAAAGACAAATATAAGAAATTCACAATATAAAGTTTGGAACACATTTTTGGCACAGCCAGCAAAGTAAATACTTGAGCGCTAGCTGTGAGTTCATTCAATAATATATAAGAACATAATATATAATTTATTATAAGAACATTAATATTAATCAAATATGAATATTTTTTGACACTGATTCAATAATTACATTCAAATAATTATACTGATTCAAATAATTTCATTATCACAATATTTTGGTGAGCATAAAGCAATTTTGCTACCATTCAATGATATTGCTAGGCTTCAAAATCTAAACTAAATTAATGTATTTCAGTAAATAAAAACAATAGATGCGGATTAATGATTGATAGATACAGTTTCAATAGAGAAGTCGCTATATTATAAATTTTTGTGTAATTGTAAAACTGTTATTGGTATTTGATAATTTGTATTAAAATAATGAGAACCTAAAGAGTATCAGGCTCATTAATGTTAGAATATACATAATTATGTTAGTTGTTAACCTTATATACATATGTTAACCTTATATACATATGTTAGCCTTCTACACAGTATTTTCAAATCCCCTTGTACTATAAAGGATACTATCCTTGTACTATTAAGGATAGTAGGTTGCAAATGATTGCATTTATTTTTTATTTGTTACTTATATTATTTTCCATTTGTTTACATATTATTTTAAAGTTCTTATTTATATCGCAGTGTTTGTGATTTGTTATTTCATCTGATTATTTGAACCTTTTTCTTCAAGTATCTAGCAGGCTATATCTAAAATAAAACTGGACCATGTCCATGTGGACAAAGAGTATGGAAATATATGCCTATAGTATCATTACTACTCTATGCCTCTACCGGGCATCATGTGAGTACGGTACTAAAAATTAGTAGTGACTGCTTCTCGATCTGGAAGCATCTGGAATAACTAATGTATTTTTTTCTGAGGATGAAGCCCACAAATGTCTGAGACCTGTGCGTGGGTAATGAATTGGATGATGGTGATTGATGAGTTGGACCTACAGTTTTAGGTGAGTTTCGAACATTATTAGTTTGTATATTCATATTTTTAGTGATGTATTCAGCAGGTGCAATGTCTGCAATGTCACTTGAGTGGCTTATCATTTTGCATGAATATAAAAAATAGAGAACTTAATCAGTTTGGAGCAGTTCCGTGGCAAATTGCATTAAAAAAATCATAAAATATAATATAGCGTTTATTTTTATAATAAACAGACTGGTAAACAGGTTTACAGGTAATAAACAAATAAACAGGTTTATTTTTTATAATAAACAGACATATCTGAATCTTACTGTAGTGTCATTGGAAAATATTTCAATTTGCACTTTTTCATAGCATTTTTTACATTCCATATTTCAAACTTGATTCAATTTTTTTGAATTTTACCCCCAAGAGTAACTAGGCTATTTGCGAGCTAGCTGATATGGAAGTGGGGTCTTATTGATTTACATGAATTTAGTAAAATAATAATGATAGCTATCAAAATACCCGTACATTACTTATTTTTAAAAGAAATAAAAAGGATGGTCAATAGAGATTCAAAACTATGCATTTACTTCCATGAAATTTTGAACATTTGAAAAACTTAACGGAATCTAATTGAACCTGTATTTAGGTGTAATTATAAATAATTATTACAATTAAGAGTTATAATATTCTTGTCATAATAATTTAAAAGTAGCACTTTCATTCTGATTTTTATTTAAACGGAAACAAATAAACGAAATTTCAAACAAAAGTTTAAAACAATAAATTTAGAACAAAAATTTAAAGCAAAAAATTTACAAAAAAATTATTTTGCCAAATTTCAATACCTACTGAGAATAAGAAACTCTTTGGAACAGTGTGCCAATTAGACCCACTCCTAACAATAAAGATAAAATTTCAAGAAATATTTAATATAAAAAATTAAAAATGATTTAAAGTAACACTTTTATTCTGAATGTTATGATACAAAATAAAAAATGATTTTTTTAAATTTTAAATAACACTTTTTCTGAATGTTATTTGGAACAAAAATTTAAAACGATAAAGTTGGAACAAATGTTATTCAGATCAAATTAATGATATATTGAGCGAAAAATTCAAACAAAAAATTACACTAATTGAATGAGAATTTTACCAATATTTCAATGGACTGAATATGATGGTTCAGTAACAATTGCGCCTAAAAGGTCAATTTTTTTGAGGAACTAGTGTAAAGTTTGAAATAGATCTTAGTTCGACATCTCACTCCCACATTTTCTTAGTTTTTTTTTATCTAGTGCAGGAACAAAAAACTGTCTGTTAAAATGTTTAAAAAGATGCAAATTAATAAATATGATAATTATAATCATCATCATCATCATCAATTATATTAGTACATTTTAAGATTTGAGAGAAAAGCAAAGAAAATGAAATATTCCATATAAATTTTGCAAACTGATCACTCACATTTATGTAATTTTAATGGTACCTATTATAATGCCAATTATCCAACATTTGAAAGTAAATTTGACAAATTATTGATGAGTAATAATTTCCAAAAATGAAAATGATTGCAATTAGGCCTACCTGTTACCGCGTCTGGTTGCGAGTGGAAACTGCTAGCTGCTGACTACGGTGTGATGAATGATCAAACACTCCGTGATCACTCATACTCTAGCTTAGTTATGAATATTTTTTCGGTGCATAAGTCACGGCCTAGGTCAGCTTATCGATAAAAGCGTTTTTTGTCTAGTTCATTTCAACGCTAATCGTATTTGTTTGTTATTCCGTTATTTTTATTACTTTGTTTCCATTATACTGTAGTTATCAGTTCCTCCTATCGGAGAATCGGGAAATTCACAAACGCTGCACTTCTAATAAATCTTTTACTTCCCTTTCTCGCTTTTTCCTGTTCTTCCTAGCAATTCTTTGCCTATTCATTTGGTCGGTGGTACTCTATGAATAGACCATGGAATATCGAGAATATTCTATCAGTAAAAAAAGTAAATGCGTGTAGCTTTTATTTGTGGAGAGACCCTTACGGGTAGTTCCACCTCACCGTTTGAGACATTCTATTGAAAACAGTGGAAGGGGGGTCATACAATTTTTGGTGGGTTCCGAACCACCGGGAAGTGATTTTACAGCCGAGAGCAGAGTCTTTTTGTAGGCCAATCCAATCTTTCACCCTTACAGAGAGGGCGTTGATTACCTAATCTGATTGAACAGATATCTACTACGGCTTACGACTATCACTTCCCAATTCTAAAGGTATATTAATTAACAATCTAATATTAAAACTGACACAGTATTTCACTTTTAAATAATGTTTTACTCACATATATTGGAGATGCTTGAGGAATGCATTTCACTTCTGAAAAGAAGCTTCGTCAGCCTAGTATATTAATTTTATTGAAAATTTATATTAAAACTAATTTTATTGAAAATTAATATTCATCATTGATAAAAATATATCCGAGCTTATAAAATATACACTGGTGCTTGCCAAGGGGAGCATTAATACTGTATGATAATCATATAAAAATATAATTATCTATGGTAAAGCCATAGATTCTCATGTATGGACACGACGGCGGCAATTTTAAATAATATTAGTAATATATAAAATTAATAATTAGATACATTATTAATATCAATAGAATATTTTGAATTTTTTATTATAGGTGGCAAAAAAACTTTAGGCTCCAGACACACTGGTAGTGTGAAGTTCTTTCTCATTAAAACACGTACATAAATGATGACTGGGACCGCTTGTTATTACTTCATATCATATAACCCACCTAAAATTGTAGGTCCAACTCATCAATCACCATCATCCAACTCATTACCCACGCACTGGTATCAGACCTATGTGGGCTTCATCCTCAAAAAAAAAAAAAAAATATATATATTACATAATTATACTACCTCATATTACTTTCTTACTTTACTCTACTTTTACTTTACATTACTTACTACCTCATATTACTTCAGGCTGTGCTTTCTTTTGCTACACGAGCAAATACATCATATCACTAACTGCTTCTCAGTGGTCTCTCCGAGGGCGGGTGATATCAACTAAGAAAATATTTCGGGAGAAAAGTACACAAAAAAGTTCTCACCTTTCATAAAAAGATACGAATATATAGAACAGAATTTATTAATTTCGAATTCCTTTAATTGCTATCAGTTTATACTGAAGACTTCCGCAATGGCGGATATTGACAACAGTATTTAATAGCTGATGGAAATCGATGAATGCTACTGTACAAAAATATCAGTCACCACCGGGAATCGAACCACGGACCCGTAGTTCACGATCCACGAACAGTCTTCAGTATAAACTGATAGCAATTAAAGGAATTCGAAATTAATAAATTCTGTTTAAGTAAATTTGTCAGTTTGTTCAATTGTCAGTAACTTCGAACTAACTTGTGACAAATATATAGTTTTTTTACTGCTGTTTGAAAATTTCGCGGGGTTACATCGCCTTTATTGCCTGAGTTCTATTCATGTTATTCTACTACCCTCTCGGTTCACGCATGCTTGAAATTGTAATTAGTTTTTCTCGATTTTGCTTATTAGCGAATGAGTTTGTCTAATAAGAGAAACCGCAGTTATCAATCTGAAAAAGTTTTATTTCATAAATTTTTAAAATATTTAACCGATGCAAAAATTTTACCAATCTAATATCAAAACAGACACTGTATTTCTATTTTTAATATATGATTTCCACTCATACTGGAGATATTGGATGGATGCATTTCACTTCTAAAGAGAAGCTTCATCAGCCTCAGGCTGGTACATTATCTCCAGCATAATTGAGCGGAAATCGTATAATAGATAGAAATAAAGTGTCAGTTTTGATATTAGATTGTTCATCAAGTATTTCATCATGGAAAACATCACAACTTTTACCATTATTAAAGTTTCATTATAACATATAGGGTTTAGATCCATTCGAATAAGCAAGACATGCTTGTTATCAAATGTTCAAGCTACAAAAGCTGACTTTCTAGGCAATCAAACTGGCATTTAAATTCTGAAAAAACCCAAATGTTAGCACTATTTAGTAAACATTAAATTGCTAACATGTGGTATTTTTTTAGGGATCAAACATCATAACAGTTTTCTTATTTATTTCCAAATTCATTTTTGTGTCTTTTAGCCTTTTTAGCATGAACTTATTAATGTATGCGTAAAACACTTGTGTACTCATCAGAAATATTTATTTTATTTATTTGGGAAAAAACCCAAATGTTAGCACTATTTAGTAAACATTAAATTGCTAACATGTGGTATTTTTTTAGGGATCAAACATCATAACAGTTTTCTTATTTATTTCCAAATTCATTTTTGTGTCTTTTAGCCTTTTTAGCATGAACTTATTAATGTATGCGTAAAACACTTGTGTACTCATCAGAAATATTTATTTAAAAATTACATTATAAAAACAAACCTTCTACGTTACATCATTTTGAAATTTGGTGCCACATAAGTTTGAAAACCGTGCGTAACACCGGAGAAATATCTCCAATTTTTCAATATTCAAATTTCAATTTTTTTGGATAATAGATATTCGTATAAGATTCTTTACTGATAAAAATCCAATTTGTAAAAAAATTATTGAATTGAACCTTACCTTTATGCATACGGTACTTCCTAGGAGAGCAGTGATGTTATGAGAGCAGAATGTTACAACCTCCAAGATGACCAATAAAATAGAACGTTGAAGATTAATTCATGAATAATATTGTAGCTTGTAGAAATATTCAAGACTCTTGCCACGTAAATTCTTGTACCCAACTTGGCAAACACAAAATTTGCAATGTATTCTATTAGAACACGATATCCTTCAACTTGGATGAAGATGCTAAATAATGATAATATTAGTTCTTCTATGATGAAATTATGCAAGAAAGGAAGAGTATCTCTAATAATATTATTCTTAAGATATGAGAAAAATTGTGAGTCTGGTTGAATATTTATAACTTAATATTTACTCAATGGTCATTCAGGTGATTGACTCGAAAACGCAGTAAGCTTCTCTCACTCATTCGCTGTACAAAAATAAAATGTTATCACTGAACTATGCTCAAACATTCAAGATATTTACTAGTCCATCGAAAATGTTTCTAGAACAAGTTCGAAGGAAGAACACATCAGACAATTTGTTCGAATGAGTGAGTAATGTTTACGTTTTGATACATGCATATCAGAATAAATAAGGTCTAATTATATAAGTCTGGATCATTGAGAAAATTCTTTGATAACTATACAGTATGGGCTGGAGTCACGTGGAGTTTATCAACCAATCGTAGTGCTTACTCATGTTCTATGAGTTTCTATAAGTGAGTAAATAATATTGAATAGGGTGTTTTATTAAGGACATAACCTTGAGTGCAAGAAGGTAGAACAAAGGGCTGCGTCCTTGATAAAATCCCCGCGTTAAATAATATTGTAATAATTAATTGTGAATGTAATTCCCTCAAGATCATGGTGAGTGACAGTTTTGATGCAGTTTACTTGATATTCCACTTTAACCACAGTTTTTATCTAGCACACCATATATTATTATTGCAAAAACGTTGGTGCCTTTTCGTTCATTTATATCTTTTTGTATATTTTCACAGTTTTATCAACCATTTTTAAAACAATTTTCAAGCATAACCTCCCACATTATTTATTATAAAAATAAGTACTACCTATTTTGTGTAAGAATGATGATTATTCGAAAGTAGTGCCCAATATTGCCAAAACTTCATCTTCAAAGTTTAGGAGGGAAAAGAGTGGCTTTAAGTTAAGGAGGGAAAGGAGTTCCTTAACTACACATGTTAATGCTAGCGATCAATGAAATTTTAAAATTTAATTTTAATAACTTACATTCAATATAAAATGTTTGTCCAATAGTATACATTTAATATAAAATTCTCATTCTAATGTACATTTAATTTCATTATGTATAAAATTATAAATGATACATTTTAAATATATATTGCAAATAAATTTCATATTATAGTAGTATTCGTTCATTCGAATTTCATAGACTATACTAAAATCTATTCAAGAATCTGTGTTACAATACAGAAATCGGTTTAGGGTACCATAATAAAATTTATTGGCTTAAGCATTATTTTATACATGTGCAAACGCGGTCTCGTAAATCTATCAGAGAAATGAGAAAGTTGCGTATATTGATTCGTCATGAAGACCCATCAGACAGATATTATTCAAGCTGAAACACAGAGTGGGAGAAATTTCGAATCAAATTGGGTCATTTCTTTATATTCCGAAATCACCACCAATTAAAAAATTGTAATGTTATCGGGATTTTGTACTTTGAGTTGTATGATAAGGCCATTGTCCTCTACGAGTTTTATACAGAATTGTGTAGAAGTAAAGTATTTATGGGTTGCAACGAATCAAATTATCTGAACGAATAATGTTCGTACCAAGAAAATATATGGGAAATGTTTTGATATAAACATTCATCCAATTCGCAAGGCTAATCGGTTTTAATAATTAATGTCTTGAGCTCCTTGACACATTTGTTATAATTTACTAGTAGCAATATAGAGCAATATTTCAACTCTACAATGGAAGTTAAATTATCCACAACTTTAAAATATAAGAGTTTATCGGATGTAACAAGTGGAAAATTTTAATTATTGAAACATTATTTAAAAAAAAAGAAGAAAACATGATTTCAAGATTTAATTAGATTTTATTAATTAGACTACTTATTGGATTATGTTAATATGTCGGCTATAGAGCACCCCAAAAAATAATAGGCCACTAGTAATGGTATAATTTTCCTTAAATATCAATAAACTTGTTTTAAATCTCATGTCATGAAAAATAATTCCATTTTAGTGATAAGTTTTCTAGAGTTTACAGCTTTAAAGATAAGTTTTTATTGGGGTAATGCGTCATAGAAATAATAGATGCATTTTTTAAAAGATAATAAACAAATAATCTTTTATTAGTTTAAAAATTAATAATTTTTTTAGTTGTTCCCCAGATAGTAATGCGGAACTCTCTTTGTACTAGACAGATTTGGTGAATAAGGTGCTATACACAGTAGGCCTACTCTAAAAATAACTCAGCTAAACAATATAAGCTGACATCAGAATTGGAATCCCGTTTCAAAGGTCTAAGAAAACGGGGTTAACTTCAATGAGAAACAAAAAATTATCCAACAGCAGGGGTTCCCTTGTATGCTTGAAGGGTTTCAAATTGTATCGCGTTAAAAGCCCTATAATCAATTGGCTAAATCAAATCATTATTTATAAATAATCAAAATAATCATTGAAATATCAATGGAATATTACTGTACGGTAATATTACACTGATTGACTCCTAATTTTGTCATGTTGCTAAGAGCCTTGAAATTAATTTTCCACTATTTCGCTTTGTTTTTGATAAATTAATATAGATATAATTTGTTTCTTGAATTTCTATAACGATCTGCGTTGTTTATATAAACTTTTTATGGTGAATTTAAAGATTTGCAGTCAATTTTAATTGAGAATAAATAAATAGTTTATTACACACTTTTACTGACATCAGTACCAACCTACACATTCTACATATAAAATCTGAAGGACACGAACTCAACACCTTGGAACAATTTGAAATATACAAACACACCACACACAATAAACAAAACATTCTCAATGAACAACTAAATTTTAAATCACACAAACTTTTTGATCACATTTTACAAAATCCACAACTCTTCTAACCAAAAAACTGACATGATGATCTAGGAACCCACGCCTCTGAAGATGGATCTCAAAGATTCGAAAGCGCTCGGCCTACAGATTAAGTAAGTTATACTTATTCTTAATGAATATTTGACTGCAAGTCGTTAAATTCACATGAAAAGTCAATATTAACAACGCAGTTCGTCATGGAACAAGAAATCCAGGAATTTAAATAGTTTACTCACGGAGGCTGAAACGTTTTCGAATAGTGATGATTCATTTTCAACAATATAATTTCTGTTCTATAAATTCCATATTTACTAGGTACATTTTTTTGTTGTTTTAGCTGTATCCATAATTTAATAGAAAACTATGATAGCTCTGTATTCACTAGCAACTAACCACATAGCCACAGAATAGATACAGTACTAAACAGTACCTATTAGCAAGGTTAATAGATGGATTCTATCTATTAACCTTGAAGTATTGGTACCTACCTACTCTGTAACACAGCCTCCACCAATCTATGATAATCCACTATATATGACTGATCTAACTAGTGAAATGAAAATATTTCAATTTCCGATAAACATGATTCATTATTATTAATTAAAAGAGTGTCCCAGAAACAACAACTACATCGATTTATATATTTTTCCATCACAACAATGGCTGCCAATAATGAGGAAAAAGCAGATAAGTCAAGGCTGTCAATTACAAAATCCGAACTCACATCAGAGTGTCTGGTGTATGAGATAAAAATCTCAAAAAATCGCGAAATGTTTGATGTTATGGAAATCTAAATAACATGTGCCTCTCAATACTGAAACAACATATATAAAACATCAACACTACAGATTGTATAGAAACATCAATACAACAAACCAGAAAATTTATCTGAATGTTGAAATTTGTGTGATATATATATGCATGCAATAAAGACTTTTTCTTTTCTTTCGGAGGATGAAGCCCATATAGGTCTGAGACCTGTGCGTGGGTAATGAATTGGATGATGGTGATTGATGAGTTGGACCTACAGTTTCAGATGGGTTCCGAACCACCGGGAAGTAATTTACAACATAGACTATTATTGTATTATTTATCAATGTCTGTGCTCAGACACAGCTGTGTTGTTGAGTGTGACTTTTAAGTACAATAAATTATTCTGTGGAGTTTTCCATGACGAAATACTTGATGAACAATCTAATATCAAAACTAACTCTGATTTTATATTTTAATTATGATTTTTACACACTTATATGGGAGGCATGCATTTCACTTCTAAAGATTGAAACGGGTGAAGATTCTGTTGATGAAGCTTCTCTTGAGAAGTGAAATGCATTCCTTCCATATAAGTGAGTGAAAATCATAATTAGAATAGAAATGCAGTGTCAGTTTTGATATTAGATTGTAAAATTATTCATCCACTGTTTTTTAAACAGCCAAAAGTGAGCGTCTTTTTACAGATTTTCGCTTATGACCGGTAATTTTCGTAATTTACCGGTTTCAGTTTTTTAAATGGAAATCTGTAGTATGATTCTCAATTATTTTATTGACTATCACGAAATTTAGACCAAATTGTCAGTTGTCCATTCATTGCCTAACTCCTGCTTCCTTCACTTTTTCAGGATATAATATTTTGTATACCTGAATAGATAGCATTCTTGGTATACTTTATTGATTCCCGATGCATCAACACTCTAGTGTGTGGTCCTATATTTTAGTAAGGTGAATTTATTTAATATTGAGCACCCATACCATGTTTTTGAGTTGTTAAAAGATTTGTTTGTTATGCATATTAAATTAAAGAAGTTACTTTTTACAGCTTACCATGGGCTCTTACTGTCAAATATGTTGTATGTTGTCTTAGTATGGGGTAATTCATCAAAATAAAACCTTCATAGGGTGTTTAAGATCCAAAAGAAAGCTGTAAGGTGTATGGAAAGAGTAAATAGGTTAGATTCATGTTGGCCGTTGTTCAAGAGACTTGGTCTCCTAACAGTACCCTGCTTACACGTGTATGAAGCTACTTTATATTATGTAAAAAGAGTGATATTAAACAAAATCTTGACGTACACGATCATAAAATACAAGAAACCGAGGAGATTATCACTTGGTGAGTCACAGTAGCAGCTTATTCAAACAAAAGCCTAGTTATATTGGTAAGAAACTCTACAAAAGGTACCGCAGTTTTTAATAAGTCTTGAAAATATAGAAATATTAAAATACAATTGAAAAATATTTAGTTGATAAAGCTTTTTATAGTGTTATAGTGTTCCTTTCACATCAAAATCAAACCTCACCTCAATTAATTGATATAGGCTAGTTATTATATGGTAACTATAGTGTGTAAGATTCTATAATTTTGTTGTTCTGACTTGTCTTATACTCCTTAACTGAAGCCTCCAAGACATAATCTACAAAAAATTCCAAATCTCAAATTCCCAAAGTTGAAAATACGTTTTGAAAAAATAAGCTGTGAAAATAGTTTTCAGCCATACTGAAAATAAAATTGCTTGATTTTCATTTCCTCATTCTGTTATATATTAGACCTGGAATCATGCACGGACAACCAAAATCATGGGGCATGATATTATATGGCTTTATAATACTAAATAAACACAAACTAGCTGATGAAATCGATGAATAATACTTTAAGCAGTAGGATTCATCCACATTTAACTGAAAAAAAATATTTATGTAAATTGCGATGAATATTTTGACACCTAACTCCATTAAGTAGGTACTGTACTGCATTTTTCTTTTATTGGTCCAGATACCTTTCAAGAACTGATCTTTATTTTAAGCTAACTAATCTTAGGAGTAGTTTGAATATAGGCCACATGAATATTTTGTTGATGAATTCTGCCGCTTAAAGTCCAATTATTCTTTGGTTCCATCACCTCAAGTGCGGGATATTAAATTACGAAGTGTTAAAGGAGTTCCCAATCAAATTTAGACAATGTACCGTACTTGTAATCCGATATAAATCGATCCCAGCTTGGAACATCCAGCTCATTATTACCACACTTTCTGGTATGACTTGTTTTCATACCATAATATTATAATAAAATATTTAGATATAAGCAATGTTTATCATGTGAAAACATGATAGGGGTGAGTTGTTGAAGCATGATATTGATAAATCTTTTCTCTATGATTGATTTCGCCTCATAAATATTGAGATTATGATATTGGCATGAAGATTGCATCATCAAGAGCTATGACGGAGGTAGGGAGGGGGGAGGAAGATTTTGATTATTTTGTATATTGCATCCAATATTAGAACTTTTTTCTATTTAAATTTAGATTTTTAATTGGAAATTTGTAAAGAAAGCAGTAGTGGGCTGTGCCTGTTGTATCTTTACTTGATTGTGTTTTGTAATGAATAGATAAATAAATAAATTGATATTTGCAAAAATCAATTATTTTCTACGAACTTGCACAAATTAACAAAACTATTCCTAGTAAAATTAAGAATGATTCAATCACTGGAACTTATTAGCTCAGAAACTCAATGCCTACAATGAGTCCAATTGTTGAATTGTATTCAATAATCTTACCAAATAATTAGTTTTGTTGATGTGGATTCCTTTATATTCTTATGGTATCTATCAGGATCTCATTGGTGGGTAAACCCTTAAAGGTAGTAGCAGTTCCACTTCGCTGTTTGAGCCATGTTATCGCAAACATGGTGAACTTCCAATACTAGGTGGGTTCTTAACCACCAGGTAAGTAATGATAGAGCAGAAATAATTAAGGAAGAATGATCAAGTCATAGCTAATCGTCACCCATTCAAGCATATCCTTGAGCGCTCATGACTTGACATCACGAAAGCCCGGATACCAAGCTCACCAAGTGGCCAATCTTTCCCATGTATCAGTTATAACTATCATTGGATAGTTAAGCTTCGATTACACTGAGCGAGTTTACTAGCTGAAAGGGCAGCTAGGCTTGACACTGCAAGCCGATCCAGCTCCCCAAAACGAAGACTTGATACTACAAGATCAAGCTCTTCCCACCATACTCGCTTCATGGATTTGGTGGTGGAAGCGGGGTCGGCTCATGTCACGTCTCGCTGTCTTGTTAGCCAATAAACTTGCCTAGTGACGCCTTACCAGTACTGTTTATTGAAGATGGATACCCTTTGTGTAATGTTCAATGAATATTGCGAACAGCCATGGCAAGGATAGATAATGGACAATAGTTTCAGTAGCAGAACAAAATTATAATATAAATATAAATTAATTTTATTCAAATAATAGACATTTCAATTTGAAATATTTAAAATAATAAATATAGATCAAACTGTCGGCAAAAGCTTATGATTGTTGTTCTTTGGTATGTTTTGTTGGAAGGGAATTTAGCTGAGAGAGATTCCGTCAACCATAAAATAGTAATGATTTTATTGCAAGATATTTGCACAGTGAATTTGCGTCATGAACATTGGCGTTGACCGACAGAGCAGAGCGTCGCTGTGTGTGTCGCTGTTTGTGAGTGTTTGAGTGTTCGGAGACGGTCTTCTCAAACGAGAAGTTCGCCCGAAATCACGAGAACGAGATAGAAATACGAAATGTGAACAGCAAATAAATAGTAGAATAGCGGCGTTGGCGGTTGAGTGATGGCGGAGCGCTTAGAAGCACTTGCGGTGGACAATGCCTGGGCCGGACTCGTCGTACTCCTGCTTTGAGATCCACATCTGCTGGAAGGTGGAGAGGGAGGCCAGGATGGAGCCACCGATCCATACGGAGTATTTCCTCTCAGGGGGAGCGATGATCTTGATCTTGATGGTTGAGGGCGCGAGGGCTGTGATTTCCTTCTGCATTCTGTCAGCAATACCGGGGTACATGGTGGTACCACCGGACAGGACAGTGTTGGCGTACAAGTCCTTACGGATGTCGACGTCGCACTTCATGATTGAGTTGTAGACGGTCTCGTGGATACCGCAAGATTCCATACCCAGGAAGGAAGGCTGGAAGAGGGCTTCTGGGCAACGGAACCTCTCGTTACCGATGGTGATCACCTGACCGTCAGGCAATTCGTAGGACTTCTCGAGGGAGGTGGAGGCGGCGGCGGTAGCCATTTCCTGTTCAAAGTCCAGGGCGACGTAGCACAGCTTCTCCTTGATGTCTCTTACGATTTCACGCTCAGCTGTTGGTCAGAAAAAACGTCCAGTTAGAACAGACACTCTTAAATAATACGTCCCTTACCAGGAATGTAACGTTAATATTCATAAAAACACCCTGTATACCATAATAAGTATACCAGCGGCTCTAAAATAATACCCCCCTAACTAGGAAAGTAACGTTTAAATACGTAAAAATACCCTGTCAAAATACGTTGAATAGCGGCTTTAAAATAATACACCCCTAAGAAAGTGACGTTAGTGAAAAACACCCTGTCGAAATAAGAATAACTTCCTGGATTTCTTGTTCCATGACGAACAGCGTTGTAAATGTTAACTTTTTATGTGAATTCAACGACTTGCAGTCAAATATTCATTAAGAATAAGTAGAATTTACTTACTCTGTCACAGACTTACTCTATCACTCTTACAGAGTAAGTAAATTCTACTTATTCTTAATGAATAATTGACTGCAAGTCGTTGAATTCACATGAAAAGTATTCTTATTCACATAATAAGAATAACATCGACTCTAAAATCATCCTTCCCGAAGTTTTCTCTGGGGATTACTTTGAAAATTTATGCGAACCTTCTCTTCCTTCTACATTTAAAGCATGAACGGGTCTTTCTTGCAAGATAACTTAAAAGTGGTAGCATTAATGACTGGAACGTTCAAGTTAATACTACTCTTGTTGAAAGGGTAAAAGTAGTACCTGGCCCATTTTTCAATAGCAAAAATGGGTTCTTCGGTACGGTGGAGTGCAGTTAGAATAGTTCTAACTGTATATAAATGTATTTGTAGTTATTCTACCCGTGGCTCATATTTTACGAGTTAGTCTTTTGTATTTTCTCGAGGATTGGGGTTTTCTT
The DNA here is from genome assembly GCA_948455865.1 of Conomelus anceps. Classification (NCBI taxonomy): domain Eukaryota; kingdom Metazoa; phylum Arthropoda; class Insecta; order Hemiptera; family Delphacidae; genus Conomelus; species Conomelus anceps. The sequence goes on along the minus strand of OX418217.1, from coordinate 11,241,581 downwards.
AGGCAAACTAAAATTACTAAAAAGATTTTTGATTATAATGAATGAAGGGAGATGATTACTTTTGAATTATACTGCAATAGAAAGATTTCAAATAGATCCTTGATCTCGGTTTCGAAATTTACTAATGCAAGAATCGAATTTACCTACTGATAGAGCTAGAGAAATAGGAATTATATTGATGTCAAAATTTCTCATCTGAAGAGAATAGAATGGATAGGAATCTACTTTCTTGAGTATTAATTTACTGATAGCTATAGGAAAAGGAATTCTATTGAGGCCAAAATTTCTCATCTGAAGGAAATGGAGTGGATAGGAATTTAATTACTTATCCAAGAAGGATTTGATAATAATAATTCAATTTATTTTTGTTGGATTGAAATGAGGGTGGATGGATAGTTGAGGGAAAGGAGAAGGAGATGAAAGGAAAAGGAGGACAACACTTACCGGTGGTTGTGAAGCTGTAACCACGCTCAGTGAGGATCTTCATGAGGTAGTCAGTCAAGTCACGACCGGCCAAGTCCAGACGGAGGATGGCATGAGGCAAAGCATAACCTGGTCAAACACAAAAACGCACATAAGTTCACTGACAATAAATCTCTACTCATCTTACATAATACTGAATACATTATCAATGTAAAATTTCTTGGTTGTACAAAGAATATTACCTAACGATTGAAGTTGATAATCCATTGGAATCAAATAATGATAAGAATGATACGTTATTGAGCATTTGATAACAGCCAGCTTTATTGCTGATGCCCTCAAATCTTGATCATACGATAATAGTGTACAAAAAAGAAAAGTACTACGCATCTAGTAACCGAAAAAACGCAAAAAGAATTTTCAACATTGTTTTTAAACCGATTCAAACGTGGTTTATAGTAGCTTTTCTACAATAAATGGACCTGGAGTTTTTGACATAATTTTAAAAGTATTGAGCAAGGTTTGGAAATGAAAAGGAACCGTAATTGGATTATTCTAACAATAGATCTATGTCATTAATTCGTGCGTATAAGTGTGATTTTATCAAGCTGTCAAAAACAATGCTTCAACATTTTGCACGTAAATCAGTCGACCGTATTTTACAAGTGTTTTTTTTTTTTTTGTTACATTCAATTTTTAGAATAGCAATAACTCATTGCATCAAACTGATAATTTTCGTTTTTATAGAAAAGTTACTGTGTCAATTGGAGTATTTATTTCTTTTTTATGAACTGAAGATAAAATTCAATTGAAAAAGGATTGTAAGTTACTGTAAAATAATTCTTAATCGAACGAAATAATTTCCTATTCCATTTATATGGAAAAAACCAGTGATACGTTACATATTGAAAAAACATTTTTTACGTTGATTAATGGAAACCAGAACCAATAGGTCATTAGTTGAAAAAGCTTGTTTATTATTGATGCATTTCCTACTATCGCATCTTCATATATTATAAAGAGTGCCCTTTTACTCTGTGGTGGAGTGTAAAGTATTTTGTTTCAAGCCTAAATAAAAAAACAGTATTATTTTACCCCAACGCCCTCCACTTGAAACTAGAATATTATATAAGTTAATATAAACTTAAAAACAAGAATGGATCAAGATGGATCTTCAACATCATAGAATATTATAGCCATCGGCACTTGGATTCGGATCAGGGAATGAACTTAAGTTTTTAGTACACTTGGAGTATTATTTTTCGATTTTTCTATCACTGATGAGACTTCCCCAACCTCAAAAATAATTATTGCACTAAAATAAATAATGCTATAATGCTCAACAATAAATTTATAATCGAAATAAGTTTTAAGTAATAATCATATGAGAGCTCACAATCACTTCGAACTGAGGAAGTATCATTGTAACAACTAATGAAATTTGTCCAAGTTCAAGATATTAACCTAATTAATAATATTGAAATAAGTATACAAGTAGTGATAGCGTGAGAGCTCACAATTAATTCGAACTGGGTAAGTTTGAGTACAACTGGTGTAATTTGTCCAAGTTCAAAATATGAACTTAATTAATAATTGAAATAAGTATTTGAGTAATAATAGTGTGAGAGCTAACAATAACTTTGAACTGGAGAAGTATCATTATATCTGATGAAATTTGTTCAAGTTCAAGATACGAACCTAATGATTGATTGAAATAAGTATTTAAGTACGGTAATGATAGTGTGAGATTGTGTTAAATTGGGCAAGTATGATTATAACTGATGTTCGAGATATTCAAGTAATTTATTCATGTTGGAGTAATATTTATAATGGTGGATGATGTTCAAGGTTATTCAAATTCAAGATATGAACCTATCTCCACTAATTTCCACTGAAGAGTGTTTTTTAAAGTTTTATTATATATTAGTGGAAACAAGATGGATTTTAAACATCATATTAATTTGTATTCTCAGTTACTTTGAGTTCGTTATCGAGTATAAGTTTTCAAGTGATCGTGTGTCACTTATTAGAATATGTTGGCTATAACAAACCTTCATAGATGGGGACTGTGTGTGAGACACCGTCTCCGGAGTCAAGCACAATACCGGTGGTACGACCGGAGGCGTACAGTGAGAGGACAGCCTGGATGGCGACGTACATGGCTGGTGTGTTGAAGGTCTCAAACATGATCTGGGTCATCTTCTCACGGTTGGCCTTTGGGTTGAGGGGAGCCTCTGTGAGCAGGATGGGGTGCTCTTCAGGGGCGACTCGCAGTTCATTGTAGAATGTGTGATGCCAGATCTTTTCCATGTCGTCCCAGTTGGTGATGATACCGTGCTCAATGGGGTATTTCAGGGTGAGGATACCTCTCTTGCTCTGTGCCTCATCACCAACGTAGCTGTCCTTTTGACCCATACCGACCATCACACCCTGTTTAACAACAAAATGCGTGCATTAGCTTCACTGGGGTGCGACATGAGACGAGATGGTGGTTGTTAGAAAGATCTTGTCCTCTTTGTGAGAGTTTCAGTAAATATGAGAAATTATTTGGGGCCTACTACACAATAAAGTAATACTACTATTACTTGTATTTGAAGATACATTACTGAGAAATACGTTGGAACTTTTCACGTGTAGGTTATAATTTTTTGTATTGTTATGGAACAGGCTATGAACACCATACAAATATTGGAAATTCGAAAATCATGTCGAAATTGCTTGATGGTGAGTTTTATATTGAAAACATGAAACAGACAGCAATGTAGACCTCTATGCAATTGTTGCGCATGCAAAACAAGAAACATTGTTTTTAATAACCTTGCATGCAGAATGTTTAGATTGAATGTTGACTATGATGGGAGTTTCTAATTTTGTAAGACAATTTGTTAAGATGAGTATTAAATTTCCCACAATTTATTGTGAATGAATTAGATATTGTTTTCCTTATGATTTATCTTTTTGATTCTAACAAAGTTTTTAATTATGACGCTCAAAGTTATGTAATGGAATCTTGGGAGTAAGGTGTGAGACAATGATAATTGAATTAAAATTTTTCATTTTTTTTGTGGGTATCATTCTACTTCAACATTAAACTATAACAATGAAATTCAGAAAGAGACACGTCTATATTTTCTATTGTTCTATTGGAGGGAAAATTTGAATTCTGTAATGCTCAAAAGTACAATAAGACATATCAATAAAGTTCAAAAATGTAAAAAGTAGCATTATTTCCAGCAATGACTGTAAAAAAGATCAGCTAGGTCTCAACTTAACACTCAATTGTATAGAACTCGATTAGAAGTTGATGGAGTAATAAAAGAAAATATATCCCAGAGATTAGAAGCTCAGGCTACTTAAGCAAGAAATTGAAAATTTTAGTGACATGGTATAAATACAAATTCAAAATAACTTACTGGTGTGTGAGGCAGTTTGTGATCAGTACGATTCCAGTATAATTATTGAAAGGCATTTCTGTTTGATAAAGATTCATAAACCTCGACTAATTTTCTTGAGTTGAAGAAGGACATTTTTTTGTGTTTTCATTCAGTGTCACAACATCATTATTTAATTATTATTATCAATATTTGTGAATATAAATTAAATTTCAAAACTAAATTCAATAGTATCAAGACTTAGTTCATAAGTTGTTATTGCAGAATCTATTTTATTTCAATCAAATTCAAATTTTCTAGCCTAAGAGCTCAATGTAATTAAAAACATAATTTATTAATTTATTAATTTTTATATTAATATATAATTTAGGAATGAGTTTTTTATAAGCAAATTATTTTTTATTGATAGTTTTTAAAGAAAAGTTTTAGAAATGACTGAAATATAATTTATTGACTGAAGGAAGTTCAAGTATTTTGCTTAATTTTAATTTATAAACTATAGCTTTTTCTTAATCTGCATTGCTTCTAGCTCATAACAATGTAATCGATACAATGTTTGATTATAAATACTTTTTTAATTCAATTTTTGAAAAGTAATTCACCTATAATACATAATTAATAGAATAACCAGTACTTTAAAGAGCTTTTAGTTCATTTTCCGAAGAATTGCATCTACATTCTACATGAAAGGTACATTAAAGCAAATATAAAATAACTTAGTACTATACAGACAGAATACTAGTAGTAACTGTCAATTGCTTTCATTATATTTATTTATAATGTTTTCTTCACCAAACTACTTTTTTAACATCATCATAATTTATATGAAATGGGGTTGCAAAAGTTTTGAAACTCCTACATTTCACAGAATGTTTATCTATACAGATAGAGTTGAAATTCTGCAAGTTCCCTGCTTTAAGTTTGTCAAATTAATGTGTATTATAGTGTAGGCTATGAGAGCGAGAACATGCGTTTGTGAATGTGTGTAAACTAATTCCAAGTAGTCATATATTTAACTTGCTCCCCCTTCTAACGAAAGAAAGTGGATTGCGAGAGTGCAAGATGGCAGCCGTTCTATTTTTAAGTGTGAGCTCATTATCCCCTGCACAGGGCAGCCGTAGCAGCAGAAGCTACCAATAAGGAAACGCACGTCCAAAGTTAAATTCGTCCTCCCGCCAAGACCAAAAAAGGTGACCACTCTGACTACTTGAGCCCTTTCCTCTCTGCAACGGGGGAAACAACTCAAAATAGCATCGTTCTACATGGGACTCGAGCTCGTTTCTCTTTGGAAATCAGGTTCTCCTGAATAGACAACGGCTGCCTCTTTTGAAGGGACTAGAATAAAACAAATACCGAGAATTAGATGGTATTCATTATTTAAAGCAGAACAAAATTAATTTGAAACATTGAAATAAAACAAATTGTGTATTAAGGATAAACTTATAATAATTATAAACTTCCTACAGTTTGTAATTAAAATTATTCCGAAGTAGTTATAATTCAAGATACATTTTGCACTTTTTGTAAATTTAGTTTTGTCTTGTAAAAAATTTAAAATTTTTGTTTTTTGATTTTTTTATCCAGAAAAAATGAAAAATTAAAATTAAACAGAAATTGTGTATTGGGGTTAAAGTTATAATAGCAGCTATTCAGCTGAAATTGGAAAAATATGTTCATTTTAATACAATTTATTATAGTCTAATCAGTTTAGCTTAGTCAATTTTGATTAGATCGAATAACTCATTGAACATTTATTCAAGTTACTATAAAAAAAAATTAAAAAAAAATATCGCATATTAAAAAAAAATTAGGTCTTAGAAAAACTGAGTCTCTGCAACTTCCATTCGTATTTGAAAACTGCTAATTGCTTTCATTTTAAATATCACATGAGTATTTTTATTGCTAGTGTTAAGAAGGGGGGGGGTGGAAATTTGGTATGAACTTCAAAATAAGACAATTCTAGGTGGAATCCAGCTTAATGTGTCTTTGTTTTAGCACAAAATTTTCTCTTCATTGAGAAACAATGAGATACTCCATATGTTTTTTCTCTAGGGAGATAATGAAAAATGAAATAATGTAAAATATATTCGATTTTCTAGATAATATTTTAAGATCAATCTTTGAGCTCTGGCTAACCATTTACATTATTCAGAAAAAATGTCCGTTTTCTTGGAAAATTAAGGTCGAAATTGTCAAGGAAATGCAATTTGACTAAATTCTTATGAAAGCACAGAAAATTCCTTTTATAATAATTTTATCCATCACTCAAGGAAAAACTAATTTCAAAATTATTTGACCATTTTGTGAGAGGCTTAACCAATCTGTTTTTTCACAACTGTTGTGTGTTTTGTACAAAATTGATAAGAATTAATAATTACAAGATTAATATAAGCTTTCATAGCAGTTGTGCTCACAAAAACACGCAACTTTTGAAACTCTTCTACAAATCTAATGCAATAGGGTGCAATTGGAGAGAAATTTAGACTTTTACAATTCAGATTTAGACTTTTTCAATTGAAATTCAGACTTTTTCCAAACATATTTAAACCTGAGTTACACTAGAGATATGTCTTTAGCAAGATTTTCAACAGCTCTATCGCAATTAGTGTCTTTAATAATTAACAAATTATAGAAATTGAAAATATTTTTTTATCTGTATGATAAATGTAGTCTAATCTACATACTTGATGAAAAACTTTAAAATGTTCATATAGTTTACTGATTTTGCAGGTTTGAAGCCAAAAATAAATCTTTAAGGTTCAAATAGGCGTGTCACCATATCCAGAATTTTTTTATCTTTTATCGAATCAACTAAGATAAATTTCATCCCTTCTTGTTGTGTATTCGAGTGCATGAGGAGGTGAACAGATTTTTAATAATGTGGAAAAAATTATTGCTATTGATCATTTCAATTTTATTTTCCACTCTGGAATTTAATTGCATAAGTGCATAGTACACTAGTTTCATTTGGCTAATGTTTTATCCACTAGCAGTTTGATCATGCTGAAAATTTGAATTCAGGACCAGATTATTTCACTTTAGCACGTATTTGCTCTATAACATCAAGTTTGTAATGAGAAGTTTCCACTTTAATCATAATTACATTAGAATAATTTATTATAATGGGTTGTATAATTAAGTGAAGTGAGAGGTCCAACATATATGCAAATTTACATATAGTGAATTTACAACAGTAATGTGAAAATTCCATAACATTTTTCCAATGTAGCACTGTAGCTGTTGATAATTAGTACCAGAGGTGTATCGAATTTGCATCAATGTATTGATGTTGGAAAAACTTTAAATCTGTTGTATTGCACCGTACCGCTCTTCAGTAACCTAGTGTGTATTATTCTATGTTTGCGCTCTATCTCAGTTAAATATGTAAAAAGTTCAAGTGAAGGTATGTGATGTGCTGTTCTTCAACATCAAATCTAATAAATTCTACGCATTGTATAGTCACCATGTTCTTTCACTTCAGTAATGTGTACTACTATCATGGCCGACTGTATGGCTATGGTACTATCCATGTTCCCACTTTAGCACAGTTGGGTGTGTACTTTGCGTGTTAAAGTAAAATTGAATAAGCTGTTGTAAAACTCAAGTCAATTATATTGCCACCAATTTTTTTACTTTAAAATGTATTCCAAGTTTTCACTTAAGGACAGTAAGTACTTTGTATGCCGTATGTAAAGTATTAGAAAACTTCAAGTCTATTAATTGTATTATATGCATTGTATTACTATCATTATATTTCACTTCATACTAGAAGTTGCCTATGTATTATTCTAGATATAACTTTGGAGCAGTTGGGTATGAACTTTGTATGTAAAATTTATGTGTGTATTTAGAGTGATGCTGGAGAACTTCAAGTTGATTATATTCTGTTTTTAGAGTTTTCAAGTTATGATGTGTATTGAATCATATAATATTCTAATATTCTCAAGTTGTGTTTATTGAATCCATTCACATTCTAGAGATTTCAAGTTGAGAGTATTCAATTATTTCATATTCTAGTAATTCCAAGTTGTGTATATTGAATTTATTCATATTCTAGTGATTTCAAGTTGTGTATGTTGGATGTATCCTACCAAAAAAATTTAGTGCTCTCAAGTTGTATGTATTGAATCTATTAATATCCCAGTCCTCTCAAGCTGTGTGTTTTCAATCATTTCAAGTTTCAACTTTAGTAAAATTGGAAGCATTTGAATCTATTTATATTCTAGTATTCTCAAGTTGTGTTTATTAAATTATTTCATATTCTAATGAATTATTTTATTATCAATATTGAATTATTAATTATTTTATATTCTAGTGATTCCAAGTAGTGATAATTGAATTGAATCATATTCTAGTGATTTCAAGTTGTATATATTGAATCATTTCATACTCTAGTAATTCTGAATTGTTTATATTGAATTATATCATATTCTAGTGAATTCAACTTGTGGAAATTCATATTTTAGTGTTCTCAAGTTGTGTGTATTCAATTATTTCATACTCTAGTGTTTCCAAGTTATGTGTATTGAATTATTTAATACTCTAGTGTTTCCAAGTTATGTGTATTTAATTATTTCATACTCTAGTGCTTCCAAGTTGTGTGTATTGAATTATTTCATACTCTAGTGTTTCCAAGTTATGTGTATTGAATTATTTCATACTCTAGTGTTTCCAAGTTATTTGTATTGAATTATTTCATACTCTAGTGTTTCCAAGTTATGTGTATTGAATTATTTCATACTCTAGTGTTTCCAAGCTATGTGTATTGAATTATTTCATACTCTAGTGTTTCCAAGCTATAAGTATTTAATTATTTCATACTCTAGTGTTTCCAAGTTATGTGTATTGAATTATTTCATACTCTAGTGTTCCAAGTTATGTGTATTTAATTATTTCATACTCTAGTGTTTCCAAGTTATGTGTATTGAATTATTTCATACTCTAGTGTTTCCAGGTTATGTGTATTGAATTATTTCATACTCTAGTGTTTCCAAGTTATGTGTATTGAATCTATTCATACTCTAGTGTTCTAAAGTTGCGTGTATTGAATCAGTTCATTTTTTAACTTTGTGTGTGTGTATGTATGTGTGTGTATAGTGAGACTGACCTGGTGACGGGGTCTGCCGACGATGGATGGGAAGACGGCTCTTGGAGCGTCATCTCCGGCGAATCCGGCCTTGCACATACCGGAGCCATTGTCTACGACCAGAGCGGCTACGTCGTCGTCACACATGTTGATATCCTTTCTTTTGAGTTAACCTGCACAACACAAAAACAATTCACTGTAGTGATAATCGTTGACTGGCGACAACCGTTTGAGATGTGTAGGCTACTACTGATGTGTACCCTACTACTGATGAGATCCTCACCTGGTAGACCGCTATGCTCCGTCTCAGCTGATGACTGGTAAGCGAGTGAACGTCGTGGGGTGAGCGCCACAGACTATATCGGTGGTGTGGTGGTGATGCGCGCCCGAAATATCGCCCTCCTTACAAGGGAATGCCGTCGCCGCCGCCGGCGTGTGACGTCACAGGTCCGCCCCCCACCCCTCCACTGCATCCAGCCCCATATTTGGACTCAGCCGGCCAACGCAAAAGGTAAGCGCACCCTCCCCCCCCTCAGGGAACCCCATTACCAGCAATCAACATTTTTCAAAACATTTCTACCACACCACTCAATCAAACATGTAAAATAAGATATTGCTATTCAAAAAATATAGATGAAAGGAAGTTTTTTTAAGGGTTGCAATTTTTTTTGTAGATTACGTCTTGGAGACTCCAGTTAAGGAGTATAAGACAAGTCAGATCAACAATATTATACACTAGATACCATAATTACTATATCAATTAGTTGAGGTGAGGCTTAATTTTGATGTGAAAGGGTATTCAATAGAATTGATAACACTTCCTAGGAAATCCCTAAACATGTAGAATAAAAGATTACTATTTGAAAAATATAGATAAAGAAAGTTTGTTTTAAGGGTTGCTATATTAAATAAAATTAAGAATAGTTCCTAGGAAACCTCTAAAACCAAAATTTAGTTCAATTATCGTTCTTTATTTCTCTTTTCATAGATAGATATATTTTATTGCTTTTAAGATACAGTAATCTATAGCAATGGTTGTACAATGAGCAACACTAACGAATAATAATTACAGTGTATATTCACAGAAATATAGAAAATTAACACCTTTACATTTTTTATTTTTTTATTTACAAGCGCCAGTAAACCACCAGTGGCTCTACCCAAGCTTTTTTCTTTGATGGCTTCTACGCAATATGGTGTATAATCATGCCATTCTGCAAAAATTGGAAAGTGAGACAAAGTTGACCAGGTTTCACAAATTAGAATAATATGAGTTTCAGCACAAACAATACTGAGCCCATTAACATTCCAGAATGCAATGTTGAGCCCAGCTCCACCCAGTCATTGAGCATTGGATTCATTTCTCTCTTTAACATTATCATCTAATGAACTCTTTTTCAATTCAAAGTTCTTTTTTGGCAGAATTTATTATTTTCGAATTCCTTTAAATTCTGTTTATGTATATTTGTCAGTTTATTCAATTGTCAGTCGCTTCAAACTAACTTCTTTTTTGGTTTGAAGCCTTGTTGATGTCGTTTAGTATTATGTTCTAGATTCTGTGGTGAACTGCTTAATTCTCGTTTCCTTCGATTCTTTCCCTTAGCTTGTCATAATTCAGTATTGTATACTTACCTTCTTTTCTAGCTGTAATCATTTTTTTTCAAATCTCTCCTAATATTTTGTATTTCTTTGGGAAAACCCTCGGCAATAAAAATGTATTCCTCTATTCATTGGACTATTCATTCATTTATAAAGACAAAATAACTTTGAATGCAAAGATGAAACAATCCAAAACTGCTCTCTTCATAAATTTATTAATTTTCAATAAGTGCATGGTCACCTTGTCAATCAAGATTATGTGGAAATGTATTACATAAACATTGCTTAACAAAAGAGTATCAAATATTTAGTTTTTGAGTACGGTAACTCATTCATCTTAATCCGTCAATAATATGTTAAAGTTATAGGCCGGTAAGTGTAGCATTCTCTTTGAGATTAAATTTTTATGAAAATGTGTAAATTGAACTATTTCTCTTTGTTTCTTTAGTTTTAATTATGTTTTTCATTTCTATTTTATTTATTTCATTTTTCTCTAGTATATGTTCCTTTTGTGTTTAGTATTCATTTCCCAACCGAACAGGTTTGAACCTTAGAAGCTATGAAAATATTATTTAATATCACAACTGACACCTTTTCTATTTCTATTTAATATATGATTTTCTGATATATGATACTGGAGGGATGCATTTCACTTCTAAAGAGAAGCTTCATTAGCTTTAGAAGTGAAATAATGCATCCCTCCAGTAGTATAAATGAGTGAAAATCATATACGTTATAAAATAGAAACACAGTGTCAGTTTTGATATTAGATTGTTCATCAAGTATTTCGTCACAAAAAACACCACAAAAATATTATTGTTTTATTGTATTGTTGTGCGGTGGAAAAATAATTGAAATTTAGACACGGTTATTTTGTCATTATTATATGATAATTTATATAACAATGAATCAAAATACAGAATCTTCTTATTCATTATTTACATTAAAAACCTATTCAGAAACAATTATGCTGGTTTTAAGAGCTAAGGAAGCTTAGCATACATAGGCAAGAGCTGCCTCCATTTATGAAGCTATGAAAGAACTTAATAAAATCCTTAATAAATCCTGGTGGAAGAAAGCACAAGCTTTTCTAAAACTTGTTTCAAGTAACAGTCTTACTTTAAAAAAAAATTAAGTGATCTCAATCTCAGAGCATTAATCAAGAAAAAGATTATACGGTACTGGAAATTTCTAATTCGGGTTTCAAATGACATTTGTGTAAAATATTGTATTTTATAGAGATTACTCATGGTAGAGATAATTTGCCTAAAACTTCCACTAGAGAAATGAATTGGTTTCTCCAATAACTATCATTGCGTGATCCCTAGCTCAAGCAACCAAAATGTTTTAAAAATAAATCTGATGCTTTCATATACTTTCACACTTGATATTTAAACATAAGTAATTATTGGAATAAGCTTCACTAGCGAACTTAACAATTACTTATTTGTGTGATGACCATTTCGCATTGTTGGAATGCTTCCTCAGACACGGCTGGAGGCCTACTCTGTAAGGAGACAGTTTGTAATGGAGAATAGATTTTTATCCTAATAGGTCCTGGAGATTACTTTGATATCTGCGGATGTTGACATCTACCTCAATTATCCATCTACCCTCTATAGAAGAAAGTGTCTTCAGTAAGACTTCAGATTGTGTACATCTAATAATGATCTACATAGTTTTTATCAAAACATATTGTCAATATTTATTGCCAAATTCATCAAAATCTGTCCTAAAACAATCCTAAATTTCCAATAGCGTGGTGCTGATGGTATGTGTGTATTTGAATTTTGTCCAAAAATCATATCTACTTCTTATTACACTTCAAAAAAATGGGCATTCTTAGAATTCCAACCACAACGTTTCACTTTTTTATCATAATTTACAACTATAAACCCTGCTGGAAACGTAATTCTTGAATTATGCATGCAAATATATTTTCTTTTCATTTTTATTCATTTTATTAATATTCATTTATTCATTCATTCATTAATATTCATTTTTAAGTGAATTGTTGATGATAATGGATCATAAATGCTGTTTATTAATGTGAGAGGTTGGCTGTATTAAAGTAAAAAGGTATATAAAAAAGTGATAAAATAAAAGCGATATGATAAGCATTAATTATTCTATAAAAGAGAAAACTCTGTATGTACCGGCACTGTTATCTAATTATTTATATGAATAATCATCTGGTTCCAGGATAATTTTTAAATTTAAATTTCATCCTAATATAAATAGAAATTTGTGTTTCGAAATAAAATTATGGCTTAAAGGCTTATGGTTATCAACCTCAACTAGTTTAGTCAAGTCAATATTAAAATTTGTGATGTTGTCAATGACGAAATACTTGATGAACAATCTAATATCAAAACTGACACTGTATTTCAAATAAATTTATGTTTTACACTCACATTCCTCCAGTATCTCCAATTAAAGTAAATCATATATTTAATTGAAATACAATGTCAGTTTTGCAATTAGATCAATGATATATTTACATTTTGTTAAACCTAGAGCTATCCAATGTCTCCTGAAACACATATTCAAGCTACTGCTTCAATTAACCATATTAAAAGTCAAATGTACTATAACATAACAAGGTACAAATAGTTATTATCAAATTATATACTCACAGATAGTCAATATTGATAAGTTCTTGGGGCACAGATTTCGTTGAAGCAAAGGACACGCTTACTGAAATAATTTCTTTCTCACCTGAATTAAGGTTCCAATATAATAAGATATCAAATATTTGTGAGTGTGGTGAATGTGTGTGTAGTGTATGTGTGGAATACATGTATGGATTTATTTCTTTTCTGAGAATCAAAATAATGAAACATATGATTGTTAATCGGTTTGATTTGAAATTAAACTGTCATATGATTTGATCTTTCATGAACGAATTCTGCCAACCTATACTGTAGCGCCGGATATTGGAATGTATTGTACAGGGGCAGGTCTATTGCACCCCTTATTGTTCAATCTCATATTAATCAATCTCACCTCTTATTGTTCACCTCATATCTGTCGAAGCTTCTCTTTAGAAGGGAAATGCATCCCTATAGTATTTCTAGTTGACTGAACGAAGATCGAGTCTCTATCGAGTTGACCGTTTTGCATTTGTTTGTCTGTTCGTCTGTTTGTAACACATTTACAGCTGAATGCGTGAACCGATTTCTTTGAAATTTGGCATGAATGTTCCTTTTAGTAATTCAAAGCGATGTATGTGTAAGGATTTTTGAAATTTTGTTGCATTTAAAGGATGATTATAAAGAAAAATAGGAAAGGCAACCAAGCCTTCTTTTATATAGGAACATGTGATTTTTAAAATGAGCTTCTCCATTATTCTTATGCAATTGGAATGTGTAGCCATCGGGCCGTATAGCATCTGGTTGAGTCTTATTCATATGAATAAAGTTATCATTCATATTCGTTTTTTTTTTGTTTCGGTTCGACCATTTAGAGATCACGATTGTAGAGTATTAGAAGCACATTTCAATTCCTTATGGTTCTTCTTCTTTCCCAAGAGGCCTTCATCTGTTCAGAGAACCGCTGCCGTCGTTCCTCCGTCCACCTAGTTCCTACCCTCCTGCTTTCGACCTGGGAACACCCCCTCACGACCTTCTCTTTGAAGATTTCTCTGTTTGAAGATTTCATATTCGTTTATATAATTTCTAATATTTTAATTAAGTATAATAACAAGTGATTAGTAGGTAAATTATAAACAAATTTAATTAATATTGTTTTATAAACTCATTCATCATACATCTGAAATCTAAAACTTTGTGCAATCAGCTGTCTCGCAAATAGAAAACACAGCCTTGTTGATGTGATTCAAAGTGAACTTTTGTTAACACCAGACTAAAATAGACTTCGCGAATTGAATCAAAGGTTAGATCTGATGACTGTGTTAAATTTTGCGATGGTGATTATCATTAAGTACATCGAGTATGTTCCTCTGTGCAAGCACCCTTTTCTTGGGCGTGAGGTCTACTGTTAACAGAACTACTAGTAAAAGAGAGTGAAAATCACTTATTTGAAACTGAAATACAGTGTCAGTTTTGATATTAGATTGTTCATCAAGTATTTCGTCATGGACAACATCACAGATCTTATTGCACCTCCATGGTGGTAGCAAGAATGTCTAGAAAGTGAGCATTGTTGAAGCATAGACTTCTCCATTTTGGTTAGTCACACTTATAACAGTGACTTACTATTTTGCACTTTCCCTTGCAAAGTAATAGGGAGTCCATGATGACTGGCTCCACTTCAATGATGATAAAAGAGCTATTAATGAGTAAAAATCATAATTTAAATATAAATACAGTGTCAGCTTTGATATTAGATTGCTATTAATGAGTTGTGCTTCCTCCAGATATTTCTAAAATCATATTGACACACGTAATTGTATGCCTGTGCAAGTTAGCAGGCGGCGGCTGATACAAAGTTTTTTTTTGTAGATTACGTCTTGGAGACTCCTAAATAAGGAGTATAAGACAAGTCAGATTAACAATTATACTATCTCATACACTAGTTACCATAATCATTTAGTTGAGGTGAGGCTTCATTTTGATATGAAAGGAACTCTTGTACACTATAAAAAGCTACACTACTAAATATTTTTTCAATTTGTTTTTAAATATTTCTATATTTCAAGAATCTTTAACTGTCTTAAAGAGTCTTAAAAATATAGAAGTATTTAAAAATCAATTGAAATATTATTTAGTTGATAAAGCTTTTTATAGTGTACAATAAGAGCTCCTTTCACATAAAAATTAAGCCTCATCTCAACTAATTGATATAGTAATTATGGTAACTATAGTGTATAAGAAAACATAAATTAAAATTAAATTTTTATTAACTTTACGAAATAAGATGTATCTAAAATTATTGTTGATCTAACTTGTCTTATACTCCTTAACTGGAGTCTCCAAGACGTAATCTACAATAAAAAGCACAATGGAGCATCCGTTGATATCACCATTGCAGAATCAAACACATGCTATGGAGTGGTACGGTATTCCAGTAGTGTAGCTTCAATCTGTCATACAACATTCGACATCATGTGCTTAATGTGTAATATAATCGAGATAGCGACTATAATCGAGATAGTGACTATAATCGAGTAATGGATGCTCTCCTCTTCAAGCATCACTGACTTACACGATTTTACTACAAATTTTTATAACACAAGTACTGATTTATTATTTTTTTGGAAATTTTTCCAATGCCACAAAGCACATTATTTCTTAACCGTGACAAAGACTGCAAGTTTGAGGTTGTATGCGCGGTCTTGAACAAGTATAATTGTAATTTAGAAATGTTCACGTTTTTATGAATTTGATCGGTTATTATTATAGATTAGGAATGCTTTCTATGCCTTGGAGACTCCAGACTTCATTTACTGAGCTTGGTTGATGATAATTTACAAACAATGTCATCTTTCTGCTCTCCAATATGATTTTCTGTTGCTATGAAAATGCACCTATACTTGACACCACGAAATTAGGCGGCTCAAATAAATTGCGGTGTAGAAAAAACAGTGCGGTGACAAAGCATAATTATGATAGCATCAGACTTGAAGACTAGGGAACACGGTACGAGTAGTTTTGTAAATTCGTGCGTTGAGGATGGTGATTCTCTACTATCAGCTGCTGGCATGGTCCCATGACAATACCAGTTATTCAGAGCTGCCTAATTTGGTGGCGTGAACTTTAGAAACGGCGCAAATAGAGACGCAGAATTAATGACGTGACGCAGTGTGACTTAAGTTAGACACAAAAATGGATGAGACCTTACACTTATATCTATTTCTATGCCAGAGAAATTTGCACAATTAGGCTACCATGCTATTACCAAGTCATACGGCAGGCGTTAGAGAAGACGGTCTAATATATTGAAACCAATTCAGTAGACCTCCAACCGTGTCTGAGGAAGCATAACAATAATGAGAAATAGCTATTTCATGAATAAGCAAGTGTTAAATTCACTAGTAAATTATTTTCAAAAATTATTTAGTTTAAATATCAAATCAAAAAATATTATGGAGCTCTTACATCAAATGAAAATATAGTAAAACATACGTATGTAAAAACACATGTATACAAAATATGTCAATTTTTTGGAGGATGAAGCCCACATACGTATGACCTGAGTGTGGTTAATGAATTGAATGATGGTGGTGATTGATTTTTTTTTTTGTAGATTACGTCTTGGAGACTCCAGTTAAGGAGTATAAGACAAGTCAGATCAACAATATTATACACTAGATACCATTATTACTTCAATTAGTTGAGATGAGGCTTAATTTTGATGTGAAAGGAACTCTTGTACACTATAAAAAGCTTTATCAACTAAATATTTCTTCAATTGTTGATGAGTTGGACCTACAGTTTTAGGTGGGTTCCGAACCACCGGGAAGTGATTTTACAGCAGTAAACAGAGTCTTTTTGCTGGCCAATCCAATCGGTCACCGTTACAAAGATGGCCCAGAAGTTTCGTAGCTTATCTCTGATTGAACAGATACCTGCTACTGCACTCGGCCATCACTTCCCTATTGAACATTTTAATTAATGCTGTTCCCATCAAGATGTGGGTGTAGATCGGGCGACAAGTGAGAATCGATTGAGCAGTGACTAAGTGATTAAACATATTGCAGAAGCAGAAGCAATAGGTCAGCGCAATCTTCAACTGTTGGAGAGGTCATTTCACTCTCTAGTCATATATTTCTTCCTTCAATTCTATCGCTTCTAATAGTTTCTCATGAGATCTTGTGAGAGAACGTCATCGATTTGAATTCAAATCAGGAGCCGAGTCTGTGTGTGTGTGTGTGTGTGAGAGAGAGAAAGAGAGTGAGTGAGTGATAGAGAGAGCAGAATGACAATGCAAATAGAAAACTTTGGCATACGATACTTTCAACGTGTGAATGTTATTGTTACCTTGAGTTTGATATCAGCAATGGGATGAAGGCTGTTGAGCAAATTTTGAAATGTATATACTGGGATATTTATTTTTATTTTAAATAAATTGTGACAGTTGCGAATGGAGAGTGATTTGGTAAAATATATACCAAGTAAATGCCTCATAATTGAAAAATTTATGATGTTAGTAAGTGTACTGTGGGTCGTCTGACGATGCTCTAGACAACAGAGCGAAACGGCCGTCACGCCATAACGTGAGTTAATTTCCATTCAAAAGTTGTTTTATTAAGTTTATATGAAAAATTTATGTTTAATAGAATATTACTCCATCAAAGAATGTGTTTCTAAGCCAGCAGTCGTCTAAATTACAAAGAAAAGAAGAATAACTTCAATACACTTTTAAGTGGAAATTAATACTCACGTTATGGCGTGCCGGCCATATACTCTGTGTACTGTACACTCACCTCAACTAATTGATATAGTAATTATGGTAGCTAGTGTATAATTGTTGATCTGACTTGTCTTATACTCCTTAACTGGAGTCTCCAAGACGTAATCTACAAACAAAAACTCTGTGTACTGTGGGTCGTCTGACGATGCTCTTGACAACAGAGTGAAACGGCCGTCACGCCATAACGTGAGTCATAATTTCCACTTAAAAGTGCTCTTCAAGTTTTTATTATATATTAGTGGAAACAAGATGAATCTTCAACATCACAAAATAAGAAGTATTACATATATTCTTCCAATTTCATATGCTGACGAAAATACCATACCACTATAAAGAAAAGTATCATTTTAACAACTTGAAAGTAAGTTATTATAGCTAGTTTAGCCTACGGGAACATAGTCTTATGGTAAAGCCTCTCTTTAGAAGTGAAATGCATCCCTCCAGTATATCCAGTATAAGTGAGTAAAAATCATACCGTATTACTTTTTATTGTAAATTAAACGACTTGCAGTCAATTTTTAATTGTGAATAAATACCAATTGTACTCACACTTGGCCGAATGTTTTCGAGTTATGGAAACTCATCTTCAATGCCAAGTTTCCATAACTCGAAAATGTTCGACCAAGTGTGAGTACAATTAGTATTTATTCATAATTAAAAATTGATTGCACAGGTCGTTAAATTAACAATAAAAAGTTATTATTATCAACGCAAATCGTTATGGAACAAGAAATCCAATAATTCAATAGAAATACGGTGTCAGTTTTGATAATTAGATTGTTTATAGGCCTAAATAAGTATTTTGTAATGGGAAACATCACAAATCAATTATTAATACTAGAAATACTAGTTATAAATTCAGGTTTATCTCTCAATTCATTAGAAGGCATCACTACAATCACTTTTATTTTTTCATTCTTTCATCGTTACACTACCTTCATTCTTATTGTTTATATGCAAATGGTAATTCCATCAGAACTTAATGCTAACTTTTAATGTGAATTCAACGAATTTCAGTCAAATATTTGACTGCAAGTCGTTGAATTCAAATAAAAAGTTAATATTAACAACGCAGTTCGTCATGGAACAAGAAATCCAGGAACTTAATGCTGTTTTGGAAGGTAGGATCGTTTTTTAATACTAATCTACTTTCCATTGTGTTTTTCCTTTTGTTTACTGGCGTTTTATTTATTTTGCATTACAGATATCTCGATATGCAGCATTATTTTATATATTACAACTTGCAGCATTTTTATACATCCTTAGATTAACAGAGTAGTCAATGTTCTTTTATAAGATCACATGTGTAACCGTATGAAATACCTCATTTATAATTTTTTCAACCTTAATAGATTGAAAAATTCTAGATTAACAAGAATGATTTATTTTGCCTATGCTCAGTCCATACTACAATATAGTATACTGGCATGGGGTGGTGCGGTGAACTGTCACTTGAATAGATTATTCATAATACAGAAGCATTTGATAAAAACAATATTAGGCAAGCCTAGACTTTATTCTACACGTAACCTGTTCATAGAATTCAATGTTTTAACCGTGAGGCAACTCTACATAAAAAGTTTATTGCTTAATATAAACAAAAACAAAGATATGTATAATTTTCGGCACTCAATTTGTAACCTTAGACCATCTAGAATAACATTTGAATCTTCCAGAATAAATCTGAATGTCTGTAGGAGACAGTTCGTGTACACTTCTTCCAGATTAGTGAGTGTCATCCCTCTTCACTTTATAATCAAAAACATAAATAAGAATCTCATTATTGAGATGGAAAAATGGATCAAGGAGTCTGATATCGCTGAACTCCTTTTCTGAGCAAATGCATGAATGTGGAGGTTTCAGGAGATTATGTTCTGGGTGGTATAACAGATCTATTGTCACAATTGTATTAATGGTTTTAGATATAGTTGTATTGCACAAGTATTATGTTGCTATAGTCATTTTTATTCACAATAGCGTTTTTCTCCAGTTTTTTCAGATTTTTTTATATAAAGCTTTTTTCAAACTTTTTCATCATAGTTAACACGGTACTGTACCTAAAACTTGTAATAGTTCCTTAATTTTTTCTAAAATTTCAATTTTTCCAATTAATAAAAAAAAAAACACTCTTACACTGCGCATTGGTCCCCGACCTTGCAGTGTAATTTCCACATTTATGTAAAAATGAATATTTTGTATTATCTGTATTATCTTTAAGGAAAATAAATTGATTTTGATTTTTTTTTGAAGACAGCGCAAGCGGATTTCTGATTAATTTTTTGATAATTTCTCAATCCAGATTCCTGCTTACCCATGTTATTTAGTCTATGTTGGAATAACGTTGTAACTTGCTCAGAATTAGGGCGATGAATAAAACTAAATATATTAAGTATTGAAGAATTGATATTTGATTGATTGCTATTTGATAAAACGCAGATAATAATTATTTGTTCCAGACTTTTTCATTGGGAATAAGCTTGCTGCTTTGACCTGATGAAATGAAAACTGTTGATCTAGTCCACCCAGTAATTATTAGTGTGGAATATGACCACTTATTAAGTCTCAATTTTTTGAGATTTTCTTGTTGCTTAACAAGAAAAATATGATTTTTTTGTTATAATTAGTGTCACTTACCGTATGGTCTACTTTAAAAACCAAAATATTGCTTATCTATTTAAAAACTACCCATAAATGAATAATATCGAGGTTTTTATCATGTAAAAAGAATGGTAGGGTTTTGAATATGATTTAAACTAAAAGAGAATTGCTTACAATTTTTGTTGTTTATTCATTAAAATGGCCGCTTCAGTCTTTTTATACAACAAAAATGAATTTTTATTAATGTTGATTTTCAATTGTTTGACAGTAAGCAATGAATTTGATAAAGCCCCGTTAGAAAATGTCGCAAGATGTCAGGTCTGGACTCTCACCCCACCATTCTTTTATGAAAACTTTGTTTACTATTAGCATTCTTATTCCGCTTGATTACTACCAAAACTTAGAAATTTGAATGTTTAAACGATTTCAAACATCTTTTATGGTTCCCAACATATTTTGGTGCTCTATTCCATGTCTTGTACAAATTCATATTCTCTAATGTAGCACTGTCTTCGCAATTCATTGATATTCTTTCTCTGTCTAGTTTGGCAATTGTAAAGAAATCGGTTTCGCCTTTCCACAGTTTGCTAATTATTTAAAGACGTATGGTACACACTAGCACGCAAAAAAGAAGTGTATCGTTCTTGATTCTGGCAGATGTTTGTTGCTTAGGTGTCCCTCAATGTAGTATTTAATGGCGACGTTTCAAGGAGCCAGACTCTTGAAGTACCGCAAATAACACCTTACAGCTTCGTCTCTGCTCACAAGATACAATCTGTACGCTTATTCATAACTTCATATTAAAACGTGAATGTAGGTGGTAATTCAATCTTTCCAAAAAAAATTGGCTGATGTAAACTGCAGTCAAGGTAATTAACAAGGTTGAAGTTAATCACCTAGGTACTATTTTTACAGAATAGAACTAAAATTTTTTTAATGCGAGTATAATCAGAAAAATCGACATCCGTTTAATACTCAATTTCAAAAGAAAATAATTTGAGAACATGATTTTTATTTTTGATGAGTTAATCATGTACTAAACATTTATATTATCACATAGTAAATATGCAATCGTATAGGAGATTTTTAGCTGGTGGTGGCTAGATGTAAAATTTGAATAGTTTTTATTTTTTAAGAAATAGGCCTATTTGTGACTAAATGCGTTGATTTTTCTATGACATAAAAGAATATTGAATTAAAGAGTTTCAAATCTACGATTTCATAACTTGTGTTGATATACTTATGAAACTCAAAGTCTTCTCAATTTAATCTCCGAGTTGCTAATTGCAGAGAAGTTTTTCCAGATGAAAGAATAACAATCTTTTTAGTAACAATTAAGTTGTTCAGTTCTCTAGCAAACTAATAATAGATTTATAATGACTATAAATGACATTATTTTGATACATCCATGTTTCGATGATGACAGGCAACAAACATTCTATCATAATATGAGTGAATGTAGGTGAACTGATATTGACATCAAGATGAAAATAAGAATAATGACGATGACCAATCACAGCTCATAATGCCCTTATTATTCGACCGAGGTTTGTGAAATGATGAGTTAACAACATAAAAATCCAGATCCGGGAATGTCGGCTATGAAAAAAAGGTATGATAATCAATTAGATCAACCATTAAGTTATATATTCATGTATTGCTGGGGACTGACAACATGACCCCTGACGTCTGAAGGGGAGAGGTGAAGGAAGGTGTAATGGCGTAATAGCTCCACTATGCCTTGCACTAAATAGAGCACGAATCTGAGCCAGTGGTACTTGGGTTATATACTTACATCACTGCTGTTATAGTGAGCCAGTTGAGTCGCTCTCAAATGTGCTGTATTCATCAATATTCACTGCGAATTCCTTTCAGGGGTCAAGTTGCCAGTCTCCAACAGTAGGCTACCACTTTAATTTAAAAAAAAAAAATACATCAAACTGCTGTTTCAATTCAAGACAAAAGTAACTTTTTCTGAAAAATACATAATTGATTCCTGAATTGTAACCTATTAGGAAGTTCTGTAGAAAGTCATTGATAAGAAGAGAATTCTTGCCTGGGTCCTCCTGTTCACTTGTCTTTCTGAATTGGATATTTTGTGCCTTTGTTTTGTTTTTGCCTGTTACTTTCTTGATGTTTTCTTTTGTATTCTTTGATCTACTACTGTTAACTGTGTATTTCTTATATATTTATAGCTGCTTTGCCTTGTTTTAATATAGTTGTTTTAGTCTATAGTTATTTAGATTATCTTGTTACTTTGCGTGATAAACTTTTTTGTGAATTTTGTATAGTTGGTGTGTACCGTTGGAATATGAATAGAGAAATACAAAAAAAAAAAAAAAAAAATAGCCGCGAGGCGTAGCAGGTATCTGTTTAATCAGATAGAGATAAGCTGCGTTCTCGTACGTCCTGTTTGTAACGGTGACCGATTAGATTAGCCAGCAAAAAAGACACCGTTCTATGCTGTAAAATCACTTCCCGGTGGTTCGGAACCCATCTAAAACTGTAGGTCCAACTCATAAATCACCATCATCCAACTCATTACCCACGTACAGGTCTCAGACCTATGTGGGCTTCATCCTCAGAAAAAAAAATCAGAAAGAAGTTTTTTCTTTGGTGAGTGACTAATGCTTATTCAATCAGAGAGTACCGTACCGTACTAGTTGACATCACGTTAACTATAAATTCTGTAATTATCTTGATGAGGTTTTGAGGAATGAGTTGGCGAGTGATTTTCGGCCGTATAGTCAGATTTTACACTTGGATAGATCCCGAGATAGTCATAACGGAAGAGTTGTAGCGATGTGTTGATTTGGCGCGCGGGGAAGCCCCGCGAGGGACTCAACGCAGGGGGCGGATGGGTGTTTGAGTGGATGAACAGAAGCGACGTGTTGTCAAAACTGTATTTGGGCGGCTCGGCACCAACTTGGACTTGAGCACGCGCACGCTCGCTAGCGCGCTGAGTTGAATTTAGAAGGGGCGAGGCCTTGCCTCCCGTTTTGAGCACACGCACAGAATTACAGGACGCCGTCTCTGCTGCTCACAAACGCCGTTCGTCCCCCGTCAAGCACCGATTTTGGTCTCGCCAGCAAATAGCTGAACACGAGGTTTCTTCAACTTGGCCAACGAAATTCCTGTCTCAATTAAATTTATGACTGGAGCAGTTCATCCTCAGCATTCGTTCGTCCTACTCCACACGGAAAGCATCACATCTCCAAATTTCGGCTAAATATTTTCTGCGACTTATTCAGCCTAGATCGTATTACAAATAGAACTTTTCATCTTCAAAGTAGGGAAGTAACTTCGGTTGATACTTTGAGATTATAATTTAAATATGTTTAATATTTAATGTTCATTCGAATTGATATATTGGAGTGAGTGCATATTATTCGACAATTTCTTTGATTGGCATACCATCATGGTCTTCTGTCATTAATTTTAATTCTCACGGTTTTGAATAAAATAGAATTTTGTTGTCATGTAAATTTAAAACAAATAACAAGTAAAAATACAAAGATAAATAAAATTTGATAATATAATAAGAAGGATGCCCATTATTTTCATTGTGAAATGATTAACTAGGCCTACTAATAATTTCTACATAATTTTTGAGGTCGGCTATCATAAGTGGGGAAGTGATAGCCGAGTGCCGTAGCAGGTATCTGTTCAATCAGAGGTAAGCTACGAAACTAATGGGCGCTCTTTGTAAGGGTGACGGATTGGATTGGTCACCAAAAAAGACTCTGTTCTCTGCTGTAAAATCACTTCCCGGTTGTTCGGAACCCACCTAAAACAGTAGGTTCAACTCATCAATCACCATCATCCAATTCATTACCCACGCACAGGTCTCAGACCTATGTGGGTTTCATCCTACGAAAAAAGTTGTACTTGTGAACTCGAAAATTATTTTAGTTTAACTAAAAAAATCATGGTTAGAAGTATTTTAATACGGTACATTCTTCGAAACAGTATTCAGTACACTCTCTACTGATTGCGGTACCTCTCATTCTAATTTCATTTATCCTAAGTTAGGCCTACTTGTTTCAAGATCATGAAGTTCAGTTTCAACAAAACTGGGTCTTATTTTGAAAAACGTCTAAGAGATTACATTGTTCAATTTATTTTACGTTCTGTGTGATATTCAGCTTTTCAGCTGAGAGTCGTGCTAGTGGTCTGAGAATATGGAGCAGCCCAATGTGTGGAAGCCTGATGATAAGAGAGGATTGTCTCCCTGGAAATACAAAGCCTGGTATGTAGTAAAAGTAGGTATTCTAAGCTATTTCCACAGACTATTCTCTCCATTAATAAAACTTCCAATCTATTATATGTAAAAACGAATGATATTAACCAAAATCTTGATGTACATGATTATAATACAAGAAGCCGAGGATATTATCACTTTGTGAGTCACAATAGTAGCTTATTCAAACAAAAACCTAGTTATATTGGTAGGAAATTCTACAACAAGCTACCGCAGTTTTTGAAGAGTCTTGAAAATATAGAAATATTTAAAAAACAATTGAAGAAATATTTAGTTGATAAAGCTTTTTATAGTGTTCCTTTCACATCAAAATTAAGCCTCACCTCAACTAATTGAAGTAATTATGGTATCTAGTGTATAATATTGTTGATCTGACTTGTCTTATACTCCTTAACTGGAGTCTCCAAGACGTAATCTACAAAAAAAAAATTACAGGAAACAGATAAATTGTTGTTCTTTGATAAATCGTTTCTTCAATAATTATTACTACTAAGCAATATTCTGAAGTATTTCATTAACACGCAGCTTTGTAATATTTGCAGTATTTTAAAGGGAGGTTCCATAGATATTTATAAATTAAACTCGATCTACATTTTTCTCAATAGATCTTTACAGATGAGGAGTTATCACATTGGGGAGCTATAGCTACGCTAAGATAGGTACTTGAATATTGCTTCGACAAATCTCCTACTAGCCTTTTTTTGGTTGAAAGTTGTAAGACCATTGCTTTCTAGAAAAATATTAGTAAAAATCCGCTATTTTTTCTACCGGATGAGTGAAAGATTAGAAGTTTGTCCTATATAATTATGGTGTGAGAGATGTAATACTTCAATATGAAATAAATCCTTGGTAAATTGAACTGATCGTTATAAAATTGACTTTATTTAATAAATAATAATGAAACGCGATGATTTTACATTTTAGGCACGCATAGCGGCTTGCTCAGCTTGTTCAATAAAGGTAAGCAAAAATTAGTCATTTATGAATCACCAATAATTTTCAATTTTATGACCGCTTATTTCTTTCAACCGCATGAGGGAAGGATTGGCGTTGGAAGTTTGCTCTGTAGTAATTTTAAAACTATTGTATTATTATCATTATGCACTCGTTGAACTCAAAAGCTATGTAAAGGTAGAATATTCAACCTTCAATAAGCTCCATAACTTCAATGCAAAATCACTTTATTTGTGCTAATAAACTGCATTTATGCTGATAAACTGAATTATTGATAGCTTCCAAGGCAATTCTTGCTACGAGATCATAGATACGGCTCAAAAATGATTTACTTCGACGTTCTTCAGTCCAAGGTTGGGAGAAACAAGCTTGTTAACTGCCTTATTCAAAAACTCTGACCTAATGTAATGTAATTCGCAAACTAGATTTAACGGTAAATGTACATAGGTATGAAACTACTAATAATAGTTGTAACGCACTTGACTCAGTTAACAAAGATAGGTCTCCCTACCATAAAAAGCCATACGCTAATAATAAGCTGTAAAAGCCATAGATATATTAATAACTAATTAATAATGTTATTAAAATATCTATCGTACAAGCAAAAAAAAAAAAAAAAGCCAGATGATTTTTGGTGATGATTCAAAGGAGAGCTGCAATATCTAGAATCACGCAACAGTCCCGTTAAACGCTTCTATGCAAAAAAAGGCCAGCGAGACGATTGGCAGGAGTCCAGCACTTAAAGAGAAACACGCTGTGTTCAACTATTTCTAATTTGTCAAATATCTCTATCGGAATTATATCCAAATATAGTAGTTTATGAAGTGTCTATAACCACTAAAGTAATAATTACTTTAGTTGATATAGATTATAGAGACTTTATAAAATACAATTTACTGTAATAACGATTATTAGTATAAGCTAATGAATTACTAATAAGTCGCTCATTTCTCGTCAAACACGCTAGCATTCTACTTAAAAATTTTAGAATTTGAAATTGTATGTGTTAACATGTAAATATATCGGAATTTGAAATTGTATGTGTTAACATTTAAATATATCTGAATTTGAAATTGTATGTGTTAACACGGAAATATATTTTACTCAGACGACTAAAAAAATTTGAATGTTCTGAAAATGGCAAAAAAAATTTCATGTGACAATTAAAATTGATTGCCAAATGTTTTTGTTTAATATTATTTAATATTTAATATTTTTGCCAAATGTTTAATAATGTCCATCCATTATTAATGGTTTCGTTCACTAAGAGGTTCTGTTTTAGAGTTTCAGTGGTCTTTTTTTTTTAATTTTATAATTATCTGACTTGTCTTATACTCTTTAACTGGAGCCTCCAATACGTAATCTAAAAAAAATTGTTCTTCTCAATGTTTTAGAATTTTTCTAGGGTGTGATTTGGAAACAAGGAAACATTGTTTATTCACTTCTAACTTTCGCTCTTATCATTGAACAACATTAGGCGTAGAGCATTTTGTGCATTAAAGAAGAATAATTCTTCTTTTTAATAATTAAACCAATTATTGGTCAAGATAATTGATTAATAATAAATTTGAAATTGTTCCAATTGCAATATCTAGAATATCTACGTGAAACTGGAGTTCCCTAATAAGAGGATACGACATAATTATAATCATAAAAAAGTACAGGGATGTATTACACTGCACAATATGGAACTAAAGATTAGTTGCATTAAACTAAACAAAACATTAGCTGCCGCATGGAACTAAATATTACTTGATTACATTTCATAAAATAGGCTAATTAGTTTTAGGCCTATCTTTCAAAGCATGCCTGCATGAGCATGCTATTCGATCATTACTAAATTATTCTATGAAGCCATACGAAAATTTCGCCATGTGTAAAAAGTTCATCCTTTTGTCAACTAGCGGTTCAGATTTAGTTGATAGAATTCTCTTGTTCTCAAGGTAAACAGAAACCTAAACAATTGCAAATTTCACTTTGGGCGATACTATAGGGGGGGGGGGGGGGGACTATATTTCCATACGGTACAGATTTAGCGTGCACAAATTTCACCACAGATTTTAGCGTGCACAGAATTGGTTCGCGTGCGCCAATGTTGAGGTTATGAGAATTTCACGGATTTTGTGATCCACCAAAGAGAAGATATCAAAACAAAAGAGTAAACAAAACAGCTGGCGAGCGTAAAACGTTTTACCGTTCGCCGAGCAGTAACGAGATATTTTACAATCAGTTTTCAGTACATAAAGAACTACTTTACGAGCAGTTGTAGGAAAAATACATTATTATATCGCTCTTGATACTCAATCTGTAAATATGCGAGAGTTCTAGTAAAATCTTTCTTTTTTCTTCATAACAAGCGGCTTCAACTAGGTCGAGTACTTCCACACATATCGGTCAATCACCTTTCTTCTCATCACTGGAAAAGTCTTTCCTCTGCTCATCCCCATCTCTTCAATCCGATCCTCATACGAATACTTTGGACGTTCCACTGTTTTCTAACTGCACTGCTTTCCACTGTACTCTAATAACCACACCCTGCTTTATTAAGGACCCAACAGGGCCTTATTGAGATCGCTCCGTTGTCTGTCTGTGTTCTAGACTCTTGAAACTTTGTATATAGCTTCCTCATAGTCCAAGTGAAATCGTTATTGATTTTAGAGTTTGGGGGTTGAATATAAAAATAATTAAGAAGTAAAACAGATTTCCACTGCAAGCTCTAGATTAGTTTTGACTAGTAAAAATCAAAACATTGGAAAGCTGGTGCAGTTTACATTTGAAAATCAAAACATTGGACATTACAAAGGCTGACGCTGCCACTTTGTTCTCATGACATCATTTCATTGGTCCTCTTGCACCCCCAGATTAATGCTCGGTATATGCTTGGTTTTTGATGAGATGGAATGGAATTCTCAAGTTTATTCTTTTTTTTTCTCTTTTTTTTTGAGGATGAAGCCCACATAGGTCTGAGACCTGTGCGTGGGTAATGAGTTGGATGATGGTGATTTATGAGTTGGACCTACAGTTTTAGGTGAGTTCCGAACCAATTACAATGACAGATTGGTTTCTACTTTCTTGCAGAAAGTAGTTCTCGACCCATGCTCAATGAAAAAAGACTACTTACAATAACATGAATGTTGAGTATGCTTGGGTAAGTATACACTTGGTAGCTTTCTTCTGATGCAGTACATGATACAATCTCTGATCAGTACCCTCTTATGTAGTGACTAGAAGGCAAGATTCAGATAAAATTATTCTAAATACAATACTAATAATGTTTTCAATGATATAAATAGTAAATAATTCAAGGGATTATAGCCAAATTATTATATAATTTTTATACTGGTACTAGTACATTTTTCGGCTTCTTGTAGATTACTGTCAAGTTATAGAAAACTGTTGTAAATCTCGGAAATCATACTTATTGTTTGGTACTATCCTGTATTCACTTTTCTTCGATAATTTATTCACTAATCAATTAACAGTATTAAGAAATAATACTGTCAATTTAACAGTTATAATTGAACCAATATAATTGATTTGTTATGATATTTAATGCTATTTAAAGAAAAGTATTCAGAAGGTGGCTTAGAAGCAAAGCTTGTAATTTATGTTATAACTTTGAAAAAAAAAATATTGCAGTTGTTTTTGTCAATAAATTAGTGCTCCATTTTATTCTATGCTTTTGAAAGTGAACAAAACATCAACTCTGAATTTGAAATCTATTATTTTTCAAAGTACAGTCACTGTGAAAATGAAAGTTACCTAAACTACAATGAAATGGATTCTATTTGGAAAAATAATACTAATGAATTAAAAATAAAAGTCATTATTTAATAGTATATTCTTGACATAAATAAATAGGTTTTCATACGTTTCATATGTTGAAATAACTAGGTAGATCATAATTATCTACAATACACAATAGGTCATTGATTACCGATGGCTTCATTCAATTGTTTCGTGTCAGCGTAAATTAATTTATCCTAAATTTTACAGTGAATCGGTTGTAAAACTCAATTTTATTTTAGTGGGAATTGCTAACATTCAAATTAAGCGAACTTACACATCAATAAATTACTGTGTGATTGTAAATTATGAGAATTTGATGAACATAAATGCATGCACAATCTATAATCCTTGAAGATTCTGTGATGATTTTATGGTCAAATCATAGTAGATGAAGTTAAGATGTAAAAATGTATAGAAAAATGTGATGTATCCATGGATAAAACGCATTGGTAAATTCACAAAAATATCTAATATCTAGAACTTTCTGTTTATGCTCCTCTCGAGCTGATTAATGTAACTAGAATATTATGGTAACCAGCTAATAACATGGAATAATACAAATCTATCAACTAGCTTAAACCATTTTTGATTAAATTTTAACATAAAATCCTCAATAGCTCGAATTGCATAATTATTTAAAAAGAAATAACGTTGATAATCATGCAGTGTGATTTGAAATCACTTGAAAAACGGTTCACAACGAAGGTTGTTTGCTAGAACGTTTAATAAATTTATATTAGCAAGTTCTTGTATAGGTTTCGAACGCGAGTTCTTACTAAATTGTATTTAAGCAAGTTCTAGTACAATCACCGTCGAACACTGTTCTAATATTTCAACCATTCAGTCGATTTTGTAAACAAACATCACAGCTCTCTGACTCAAATATCATGCAATAGAAGGAAACGGATCAGGATCCAACACTAACCAGCGTGAATCCGTTGTAGACTTAATATAAGCAACTATTCGACCGCATTTTCAGAACTTATTTGTCATTCAATTCTTTCTGAAGTTGAACTTCTAAAATCTTCACTTTCAATTCCTGTTCTTTTAAAGCCAATTTCGCATTTTCAACTCGGTACCGATGAAGCTCCGTCTCATTTTTAATCAACTGCTGAAGCCGTCTGACCTTGAGAGATCCCTCGCTGTCAGTATTCCGTCTTCTCTCAACGACAGGTGACCGGGCCTCTAGTCTTCTTCTCTTTCTGTGACAAATAATCCTAGGAATTTCCGCCTGTTCAGACAGATCTGTTGCGAACATATTGCCTGCAACAAAGATACAAGAGATGAACAAATCGGGATCAAGCAAAATATATATTTCCGATAAATAATGAGCATAATACTTGAAAAACTTAACATGCAATCAAGTAACATGCCAAAAAAGACACTGTTCTCTGCTGTAAAATCACTTCCCGGTGGTTCGGAACCCACCTAAAACTGTAGGTCCAACTCATCAATCACCATCATCCAACTCATTACCCACGCACAGGTCTCTGACCTATGTGGGCTTTATCCTCAAAAAAAGAAAGATAATAAATAAATTATTATTGATGCCTTGATGTTATCGAATGATGTATGTTAACCTACTGTTTGATAAGGATACTAGAAGCTTGATTCAGTCATTATTGATTATGATAGAAATTTCTAGCAAGATTTGGCTTTCTGGAATCTGTGATGTTTTCTATGACGAAGTAATTGATTTTTTTTGTAGATTACGTCTTGGAGACTCCAGTTAGGGAGTATAAGTAAAGTCAGATCAACAATTATACTCTTATACACTAGCTACCATAATTACTATCTCAATTAGTTTGGGTGAGGCTTAATTTTGATGTGAAAGGAACTCCTGTACACTATAAGAAAGCGTTATCAACTAAATATTTTTTCAATTGTTTTTTTAAATATTTCTATATTTTCAAGACTCTTTAACTGCAGTAGCTTGTTGTAGAGTTTCCTACAAATATATCTAGGTTTTTGTTTGAATAAGCTACTATTGTGACTCACCAAGTGATAATCTCCTCAACTTCTTGTATTATAATCGTGTGCGTCAAGATTTTGGTTAATATCGTTCGTTTTTACATATAAAGTAGCTTGATACACATATAAGCAGGGTACAGTTAGGAGACCAAGTCTCTTGAACAACGGCCTACATGAATCTAATCTATTTACTCTTTCTATACACCTAACCGCTTTCTTTTGGATCTAAAATATCCTATCAAGGTTTTGTTTTGATGAATTACCCCATACTAAGATAGCATAACTAATATGTGACAGTAAGAGCCCATGGTAAGCTTTAAAAAGTAATTTTTTGTCATTCAATCTTGCGAGCTGTCGCAGGACAAATACCCCAGATGAAATTTTGCAACATATTTTCTCAATGTATGGAGCCCAGGTCAATCGTCTATCCAACAAAACTCCTAGACATGCTATGTTTTCTTCCTGGTCTAGTCGATTATCGTTTACAAACACGTTTATAGCCCTATCTCCATTTGAATTATGTTTGAATTGAAGGTAAGTTATTGGTATTTTTTACTATTTATTGTTAATTTAAACTGATTTAAGAATTGGACAATGGACTGCACACCTATATGGGCATTTATTTCTAATTTATTGATGAACAATCTAATATAAAATCTGACACTGTATTCCTACGAATACAGGGCCAGTTTTAATATAAATTATTCGATTAGATTTTGAACAGAATTAAAAGTCTTAAAGGTCATACGCTCACACGTGAATCATTCTGAATAAATGGTTATAACTGATTTATAGTTCACAATTCATTGATTATATTGATTCTAATTCACTAAAGTCAGTAGGCCTATTCAATTATTTTTACAAAGCATATTCACTTATTTATTTTTCTAGTTAATTTTTGAACTACGGTATTTTAAAACTGTACGTTTCAAAATGTGTCTTGATTTCAAGTGATGAATTCTCCATTTAATTTTTTAACTTTTTTCAACACTTTCAACACTTTGCTGTTTTTTTTTAATGTTCAATGTGTGTTATTTGTTTTGCTCTTTTTAATTTCATGTTCTTAAATAACACTATTAGATTCCTGAACATCATCTCTGAGCTTGGACACTTGTTTACACTATTTCTAATCGTCTATGAGTTTTAATCAATCAATCAATGATGGACATACGTCAATTGAATTGAATAACATAAATTTCTTTAATAAAATAATACATTTTTTATGTAAGTTATTCGAATTATTTATTACTTTTATTTCAAATTCTTTGTCTTCCTATTTTTCCTATGTCATAATGAAGCCTTTTAGCGAAACAATCATGAAACGAGACTAAAAATGTTTCTTAATTTCGGCGAATAACAATTTTATCAAAAAATTGAAATGTCATTATTACACTTACTTGCTCCACCCATTGCTAGAGGATCAGTTGCACTTCCTTCTTCATATGAAATATCGCTATTACAAAAATTGTCTTCAATAATCAATATATTATTATTTCTTGTAACTGGGATCGAAGTTTCACAAAGATCGGACACTTCACACAAGTCTGATACGTCATCCTGAAAAAAAAAAACAGTCAACTTATCAAGGTATGGCATACAAAATAAGGTTGAAAAAATAGAAAGTCCTATCAAATCACACTATAGTCTGTTCAGCGAGCCTACGGAATGAAGTAAACAAACTTTGCATGTGTGTGTGAGGAATTCTGAGAATTGTATTAGCATCGGTCGGTCGGCCTATTCACATTCATTGCCAACTACTGTTCATTCAACAGCTGATGTCGCACTTCCAGTTTGTGAAATAAATAAATTATTATTGCATTATTTCAAGAACATATTAGATTTTAAATTCAGTTATCAAGTCAGTATTTTCATTTCAAATGTATGGGTAAAAATAATTCAATCGACAAATTTATGAACAATTCTAATAATAGTGATTACCAGTGATTGCTGAATGTTTGGATACATTACCTAAGCATTGAAAATAAGAAAATAGCCATCTCATTCATATAATTCATTATTCTCATGTATCTATTTCCATTTACAATAAATAATAAGTCACTTATAAAATTCTTTCAAGGGCAATACTCAATAGAGCGGAACCCCAATTAGATCCACTGTTGGAAGATTATCAGGGAGGCTTCAGGAGAGGGAGATCTTGTGCAGAACAGATATTTGCATTAAAAACCGTACTCTCCAGCTATGCAGTCAGAAGCAAAAACTATATGGTAACATTTGTGGATTTTAAAAAAGCCTATGATTCCATATACCGGGAGACTCTGCTAAATTTTCTGACAGAATTCGGCCTAGATGGAAAGACAAAATATTTAATACTCCAGACATTAACAAATACCATGAACAAAGTGAAGTTCAGAGGCGAATTATCTGAGAGTTTCCAGACAATGACAGGTGTGAGACAAGGGGATGGTTTATCTCCGCTACTTTTTAATTGTGCATTGGAAAAAGTGATCAAGGAATGGAGGAAAAGACTAATGGACTTAAAAATTAAGAGTGGCCTGAGAATTGGCTATAGAAAAGATAATTTGAATATTGACTGTCTAGCATTTGCAGATGATCTAGCGGTTTTGGCGGAGTCTCCAGAAATTGCAGCGATTCAAGTAAATATCCTCAAAGAAGTAGCACAAAGAATCGGTCTACAAATTTCTTTTGAGAAGACGGAATACATGTCCAATATTAAAAATGCACCAGAATACTTGAATACAAACTATGGTCGAATAAAAAGAACTAAAAGCTTCAAGTATTTAGGAGAAATAATTGATGACAATTTATCTGAGAAAGATTCTATAAACCAGCGAGTTAACAAAATGAGACTTGCCTATAAGTTAACAAAGAATATTTATAACAAAAGGTCAATTTCAAAGAATGCAAAGCTTCAGGTTTAATGACAGTAAGGTAATGCCTGAGCTCAGGCATTACCTTACTGGCATTAAACCTGAAGCTTTATATGCTGCGGAGTGCTTAACACTAAATAGAAAAGGTGATCGCCAAAAATTAGAAGTACAGGAGAGAAAAATCATGAGAAAAATTTTTGGCAAGCATAATGAGAAACATAATATCTTCACCTGCAGCAATGAAGAAATCTATAGGCATACTGAAAAAATCACGGAGACAATTAGAAAGAGAAGAATAGCATTTTATGCCCATTTATTTAGAATGGATCCAAACAGACAGACACATAAAATATTTAATAAAATAAGCAATAGAAAATCAAAATTTAGTTGGTTTATAGAATCTAAAAAAGATATGCAGAGATTGGATATTACAGTAACTGATTTTTTTGATAGGGCAGGCCTAAGAAGGAAGTTAATAGTAAATGATTTTCCAGAGGAGCCAAAAATTGAAACTTGGTCTCAAGAAAGACGAATTGCTCAGAGTGTCAGGATGAAGGAGTATTGGAGGAGGAAGAAAGAGACCAACATGAATTGAATGGTAAATAAATGCGGTCCATAGTAGGCCTATACAAAAAAAAAAAAAAAAATAATAATAAGTATTATTCAAGTAGGTGTTTGAAAATGATTATTGAAAGTCGTTTTCAATGGGTGGGCCTGTTGCCTGTTCGACGCGTTTCGAAAACTAGGCTATCTGTGAATCGGGCTTTGTTGAGTCTTGGCTTGCACGCACGCACATGTCTGTTTACTCCACTCCGTAGTCTCGCTGAACAGACTATACAATGCAATATTCTGTCAGAGATACAAAAATTATTACCAGATGGTTTGATGTGACAATATTGGTTGAGTTCATGGGAGCCTTACCGGTAATCGGTAAATGTTACCGTCTGATTGGTCTATTCTAATTTTTAAGAGTTTGAGTTTTTAAGAGCATAAGAGTTTGAATAGTAGACCAATCGGACACCACCGGTAAATATTGGTAAGGCTACCAAGAACTTAACCATTGAGATTCACACGCTTATTTCTAGTTGACTTAAAACCAACGAGGTGTGGTTGGTTACATCGCATAAGGGTGCTTATACAGTGGAGCATCCAATACACGTTTATAATCAAACATATGCTGTGAAATTTTGTATGAGCAACGATGGTGATGATTAACCTCAAGTAGACACACAATAAGCTTCGGTTGACGTGTGAGGATCTTTGAATCTTTGAATCCGTCCCTTCATAACATAACCTCAAGTATTGGACGCTC
Source organism: Conomelus anceps (assembly GCA_948455865.1). Taxonomy (NCBI): domain Eukaryota; kingdom Metazoa; phylum Arthropoda; class Insecta; order Hemiptera; family Delphacidae; genus Conomelus; species Conomelus anceps. The sequence goes on along the minus strand of OX418217.1, from coordinate 11,205,973 downwards.
CTCTGCGAAAGTACTCTCTGAATGACTAACACTTAGGTGGTCACGGATTCAATTCCTCCCATTCTATCTAGCACTTTGTTCTACATCCACCTCATTACCCAAACACAAGTCTCAGACTTATGTGGATTATCAGAATTAAATGATTTGAAACTAAACGAATTCTAGATTGTTTAGCATAACATATTTTCTTTGAATTTCTCAAATAATTATCTTCATTTAAACTATTCAGGAATATTGATCATACGCGACAAGATTTCTTGATATACCTTATTCATTACAACCAGAAGGGTCAGGTGTTATATCAAGAGAAAAATTGTGAGAAGCTAAAATAACTGAATGAACAAGTTGGAAGCAGATTTTTATACAGTTTTCATTAAAACTTTTAAAACTCCTGAAGGCTGTGGAAAATATTAAAACTTGAACACCTATTTGAAACTGAATTCCGGAAATCTCATTGTCTATGATCCATTCTTAAATAATTTTGTTGAATTTCATTTATTTGTGTATTGTCGCTCTAGATTCATCTTCTCCAAATAACAGAGAATCTCTGAATTCTGTTAACCAACAGTAAGGAAAGTCGGTTTCTGGTATTATAGCCAGTTTTGGTATTATTGCTGGTGGGAATTCAGTCAATGAATTAATGTTACATGAATTAATGAATTTGTCATTTTTAATCAGAAAATTAGAACTAAGTAGAGAACTAAGACGGTAGGACTAAAAGGATTCCCTTGTAGTTCATGTCAAATAAGATTGATTTGTAAGTTGTGTGGAAATGAGATGAATAGAAGCGTGGCTCTATCAAAGAACAGAAATAGTGTTTCAAAGATCTGTAACTTTCTGAATCTTACAGCTTACCAAAGTATTTTTAGTATTCCTGGTCAGCGCTCCTGACAACATGATTTCTTTCATAGCATTGAACCATTTCAGAGTTGGCACATAAACATCCTTTGATCCAGACTTAACACTTCGCTGCAATTTAGCAAGCTCAATGTTGAACGTACCACGGAATGACTTGATTTTAGCTTTTACTTCAGCTGCACCGAATCCTTCAATATTCAAGTTATCAGCGATTGCACTGAGTGCTGTTTCGCGAGCATTTTTGTCCTTGTACAATTCGTTATGCTGATCCCACAAACAAGAGTACAACTTATAAAGTTCTATAAATTTTAAATTTAAATCGTCACCCCATTTTGGAGCCATAACTTTCAAAAACCAACACTTCCCAAACGATCACTTTGAAAGATTCACAAAAAAGGTTCACACGTTAAATATGATTTTTTTCTACGGAAAATGAGTCATTTTGTAAATTCATAAATATATCCCGTCCTCCAACGGTGTAATTCCTTTCTCTGGGCAACATTTCTGTGACTGTAGGAATACAAGTTTTCTAGAGCCTAAGTAGTATTCTATAGCTGAACTAACTGATAACAAGCTGATAGAACTAGGAAATACTCTATTAATTAAATTGTTCAACAATGATTGTTATACGTAAAAAATCATGGGGCTATTAATTGTACAGTGGTTGTAAATCCAACTAAACTTTCAATGAGTGTTTATGTGAATTATACTACCATTCTCATCATCATCTGAGCTTATAAGGCTTGTGTTTCTGACGGATATTTAAAAAACCTACAATCGCACATTTTGCTTATAAAATCCTAATATTTTATAATCAAACACTAAATTTCACTAAACCAAACAAAGGTGAACCATAACCTACAATTATTCTAACTCTTTCAACTTTCGTCTGTTCCACTTCCACTGATCTTAGAGTAAATAGAGTACCAGGGGTTTGAAATAGAGAGTGAAGTATGTATTTCCTGATCCTGCAGCAAATCTACAATAAGAAATTTAATATTATTTGTAAAAAATGATCAGAAACAAAAACATATTATTGTCTAATCATTTTTGAATCAATATAATGTTAATTATGTTATGATAATCATGTCATATAACAGAATACTGGCCAGCTCTTAACTCTTGTAGTCATTGCTAATTTTCTGACCAAAAACAACAATTTTAAAATATAGGTTATGTTATGGACTTTTAGTTTGTTTTGTAGAGTAGACAGTAGAGCATCATCTTATGCTTAGCTTCAATTAACGTGTGAACTTGAATGTTTTTGTTTTAGTTTATAATAAAATGCAGACTGCAATTTCTAAATTCAATTTTTCCAGCTCTCTTATCAAGCGGAATATAAATTCGTAAGTTATTCATGTCCACATAAACATACACTGTAACAAAGTAACATTGATGTTCAGTAGGTAGCTTACAATTTGAACAATTGCAAAAATCCGTCAAATTAATTTGAATGAACAAAAGTTTATCATTGAATAGATTAAATTACCAGTAAGGTATTTATTGAGTATCCAAACGTTTCGAATTTTCCAACATTTTTTTTCTACACGCAACAAACTAGTAATGGTACACTGAAATTTGGTACGGGCAACGTTTATTTGGCATTTAAATTAGTTTTCTGATGGAACTATTTTTCTTCCATGTACGAAAATTTTCTGTCTGTCAAAAAGTTGAGTTTCAACATGTGAGAGAGATTGACTGTGGAACTTATAATATATGATGTGAAAGTTCATGATTTATTTTTATTTTTGTAGATTACGTCTTGTAGACTCCAGTTACGGAGTACAAGACAAGTCAGATTAATAATTACCTATACGATATTATACACTAGTTACCATAATTACTAGGCCTATATCAATTTTATTAGTTGAAGTGAGGCTTAATTTTGTGATTAATTTTGATGATAAATACAGTGGGAGAAAGCAGGCTTCCTGCGTTTTCTTTGAAATGCTAGATTTTTGTAGTTCCGGCGAATGTGACGATTGTTTGAATTTATAGACCACTTGAGACGCCAGTTAGTGAAGATGTGCAATAGGGTGTGCAGTGTTAAATTTCTACATTCAGTACGGCTTAGCGAGAAAGAAGTGGTAGAATTCTTATTTGAACCTAAGAGGTTTGTATCATGTATTGAAAGGAGAGTAAGCTTCATTTTTTTGTTGTTTTATTTATGAAAGTACTGAAGGCATGAGGTGGTCATATCTTGCCTTGTTAGCCACCCAGGGAAGGTTTGGTTAGCCGCGCGGAGCGCGCACTGTGTTTGGGGGCGGTAGTGTTTCGGAAATGTTATATCTTTTTATGGTTTCGAGTTCTTATATGTTATGTCTTATATTTAAATTACGAGTTTTTCAAATAAAAATGTAAATCTTCACAAATTTTTTTCTCGAACGGATTATTCATTCCTGGGGTGTGTAGAAGTCACAAGAAAAATTGACGGAAAATTCAAAACATTTGAATACTCAATATTTACCACTAGTAAATAGGGTCGATGAATGAAAATAGACCAAAATTCAAAACATTTTGGATACTCAATATTTACCACTAGTAAATAGGGTCGATAAATGAAAATAGACCAATCAGTCGTTACCGGTCACCAGTAAGGCTCCCTTGAACTTAACCAATCTTACCCTATTAAAGTGGGATAACTTTGTGGCCGAATAAGAATAAATATATGTTTTATTGTAGCCTAAGTACCCTATAGTACAGTTCGTCAGGTTTAGCATGAGGTAAGATCTAATCGATAGGAAAAGCCGTTTGTCTGTGGATTGGGGACATTGTTAGCTGGCTTGATAAGTAAGTGAGGGAGCATGATCTCTATGATCAAGAGTAAGCCATAGATGTGGCAGTGGGAAAGCGCCTGTTATATCATGATGAAGCATTCCTCTGTTACATGGCCCGTCAACCTAAGCAGGAGAAAACAAATGCGGGACATTCTGTTGGTAGTGTTTTGGATGTGGAAAGTTCAGTTAAGCTTATGATCCAATACCACACCTTCACTGGATTCTGACCATCATGCAGGGCACGCGACAAACTGCATGTGATACACTGGGTCTTGCTTTCATTCAGATGAAAGTGATTAGTCACGAACCAAAATATTGCAGACTGCAGGTGCCCAACAGAAGTATCCTGATCCCACCCAATAGTTAAAATACAATTCATCAGTTTGGAATGAAAAAGGAGATGTAAAACACTTGTAGAAAATAGGCTGGGACCAGTACAGCCTACTAAAATCATAATTGAAAGAGTATTACTTGAGCTAGAAACAATCATGTTTAATTCATTCTGTGCGCCATTGACTTGCTGGTAATCAAGATCAGATGCCACTTGTCAAGCGGGCTCTATTCCCATATAACACTAAACACAATCAGCCAAATAGGAGGACAGTTTCTTTTTTGTCGGTGATACTAATCTCATGAGTCAGAGACGTGTGGGAAATGAGGTGAATAATTTCACAAAATATTCCAGACTGAACGGGAATCGAAGACGTGGCCGCAGGAGTAGCAATTTGTCAGAGATAAGCGCACTTATTCAATACACCAAAGAGGCTGAAATCATCAAAGCCTATATCATAGCTACAAATCATAGCCTATATCACTAATTTTAATTTTTGTGAATTATTTTTTTATATTGTATTGTGTAGGGGTTTATCACAAAAATAATGCTGGCAACACTTGAAATTAACTTTTGAACTTTATTCACACACATTACTTACAACACGCACTAATCACAAGAAAAAAACAATATGAAACAAACAATTCAATAGCTAATAATGAATTTTCGATATCATTGTAAAAAAACTAATTACTAACTATGAATAGGCCGATCAATAATTCAATAAATAACAACCCTTACAAAGCACAGTGTCTGTCATGGTATCACAATAATAGCACTGAATATTCTGCCTGAAAGAAAAATGTCTACTGTCAAAGAATTTACCACATAAACTGATCTTGAGCACGTGATATGCTTGAACACAATATCTGTGTAAACTGTTACTGGACACGATTTTTGAGAAGAGCAAATAACAATTGAACTCCTGTTTATAAGGACTTCTTATATAATGTTTGAAAGTATTCCAGGAAATTCTGGAAGCTAGTAGCATAATCTGGAGCATTCTGGCTAATTGTTGAAAACGCTAGAACTAACCCAACGAATAAGAGTGAGAGAGACATTCGAGGAGAGTGAAGAAACAAGTGTCAATTTACAACCACGTTGCAGCACGCGCCGGACGCGTTGTTTACAAAACAATAGAACACTGTTTTTCCTCCATCCTGCATTCCTATCAATATGATTAAAGTTATTGATCAAAACATTGTTAAATGTTTTCTTCATCGTTTTGATGCCGTTATTTTATTTGATGTATGTTTTCTTGTTTCAGACATTGAGTTTATTCTACAACTTCAAAACAATTCACAATGGAGAAAGAACCACCCATAAAAGTAAGTCCTCATCAATTCTGGTTTTAATCAATTTTTTTTTTTTTTTTGAGGATGAAGCCCACATAGGTCTGAGACCTGTGCGTGGGTAATGAGTTGGATGATGGTGATTTATGAGTTGGACCTACAGTTTTAGGTGGGTTCCGAACCACCGGGAAGTGATTTTCAGCAGAGAACAGAGTCTTTTTTGCTGGCCAATCTAATCGGTCACCGTTACAAACAGGACCTACGAGAACGCAGCTTATCTATCTGATTGAACAGATACCTGCTACGGCTCGCGGCTATCACTTCCCTTAAAAATTTAAAAATCACTTGAGTTTTATGAACTCTACTAATTATAATTGTAAAACCCTTCCATCACAGAAACTAGACTTCAATTTTTTCAGAGTCATTTTGGCCAAACTTCTATCTACAAACAATTCACTTACTTTTGATTTATCTAGTTTCACAATCAAACTGTGAGTAAGTATTTGATATTGATAAATTTATTTGTAGGCGATATATGTCATATCTAAGTTATACTGTATTGAACAATTGCTGTATGAGTCTTCTACATCTCTAACCAATTCTAGTTACAAAAGGCTTTTATTTTAATGAAACCACAAAGGAGCCTGAGATTGAATTTTGAAATGTTTCAGCGCTATCGTCAAGAAGATGAAAAGGATAAGAAATCTTCCGATTCTGATGAAGAGTATGTGCCATACGTGCCAGTGAAGGATAGAAAAAAGCAACAGTTGATGAAACTTGGACGTTTAACTCAGGTGAGACCTTTTTAGCCAAATTGTGCTGAATCAAATGTAATTTGATCATTTGGGTGATTTCATGTATGTACTGAAATCAGTTTTTTCACTCTTGTCTCATCAAGTACATTAGGGTCTTTTGTAGAAGAGGACTGCCAGCTTAGGTTAGGTTAGGTTATTCCTCAAGGAATAGTCTTAGTTATGGAAAATTCATCAAAAGTTTAAAATCACTCATAGGTGATAATCTAAGGAATAACCTAACCTAAGCTGGCGGTCCTCTTCTAGAAAAGACCCGTACATTATTGTAATAAAGTCAATTATTGTACGGTAATGGTATTTTTCACAGGTTTTATTTCAATTTCTTAAAACTCAATTTTAGCTTTTATTTAAAAATGTCCTTGAATTTTAATTTCCTATTACATCGGCGAATATTTGTTGTAGCTCTATTTTTCTTCTCCTCTGAGGAGCCAAATTTTAAACGATTTTATTCGTACTCAACGTTTTTATACTCAACTTGAAAAGACATTCAATATCAGTATTAGTAATTTCACATTCAGTTTATGTGTTGTTATTGAAAAACATCAAATGATATTATTTATAATTGGCAATTGCATTTAGTTTGAATTTCAAATCGATGCTCAAATTTCAAAACTGTGACCAAATAACTCAACATATCAAGTTGTTTTAAGGCCTTAAATTAGTTCAAGAACTAGAATCTTAATTTTATTTATAAAAATCTTAATTTTGTCATAAAAGACATTTTTTCTATAGGCCTCGTTAATATACACTCAGTTTCGATAACATTATGCATTGTCATAATATCTCAATATAACATGTATGTTAAGTTTCTCTTAATATTTTTAATTCTGTAATGAATATGTCTTTTTTTAGCTGAAGGATGAATTAGCTCAGAAAGGAAAGTCGTCCAGTGAGAATGAATTGGATGACGATGAAGATGAAGGCCAAGTTTGGGGCCGTAAATCGAACATTAGTTTGCTTGATCAACATACAGAGCTCAAGAAAATGGCTGAAGGTTAGTTGGTTGATTTGTTCAAGTAACTTATAACTCTCTAATTAACCTCGTATTATATTGTCTAGTAATTTAAGTAGTCATAATACTAGTATTACATTGTACTTGTAGTAATTCTAGTGAACAATAAGATTCCTGAAGAAATTTATGAATTTTTAAAATCTGCCACATTGGTTCCAGGATTATAGTATTAATTTTCATTTGCCGGTAAAAACTAGAAATCTACCGCTTTGTAGATTTTCAAGTATGTGAATCGCATCGGTAAAATTGTTTCAGCTTCAAAATGAAAGTTTCACATTTTCTTGAACTATGGTCTCTTTTAAGTGAAAATAGTAGGCTATTTTCACAAGCTTATTCGCAAAATCATAACTTTTGGTTTTTTTTATTTAGCCTATTTCTATGTGTATTTCTCACGGAGATATGATGAATTTGGAACAGGACAGTTCCAAAAGTTTCAAAACTTCTATTTGTATTTGGAATCAGTTTATATTCAATGCCTGAATTTTTTGTTGCGTTAAAAGTTGATATGATAATATCTCGAATTACTGAGTTTCATGTAGAAAATTCTGAGTTGTATAAATTTTTATGCCCATTTATTCAGAATAAATTAATTTTATGCCCATTTATTCAGAATAAATTAATTTCTTGCCCATTTATTCAGAATAAATTAAACTGTAAGATTCGTTATGAGTTCTGTTTTATAAATGTCTACCCTACTTTATCAGCGAATTGAATTTATTATAACTATGCATACTTACTGAAAAATTGAATTTTTGTAGATAATAGAGAATTTTAGTAAAAATAGTAGAAATTTAGAGTTGATTAAAAACTTTTAAATTTTGTTTGTAGCGAAAAAAGAAAGTGCTATGGAACGCCAGCTGAAAGAAGAAGAGAAAATCCTAGAAAGCGTTGCTGAAAAGAAAGCTTTGATGGGTGTGGCAGAATTGGCCAAAGGTATCCAGTATGAAGATCCTATAAAAACAAGGTATTTTTCAATAACTTTCGTAAATGGTAATTAATAATCAAAATTTATATCCATTGTACTTTAAATTATAATTAACTCACCTTGGAATAAAGTATAACGAGTAACCTGGCTGACTGTGATGTAGTGTTTTGAGATTTATTTATTACTGAGGTTAATGATAGAATCTGAATCGAAATTTAAAGTTTAATCTTGAATGATCAATTGTGAAAAAATATATTTTTTATTATTTTAATAATAATGTAATAAAATTTTGTTTGCTATGTTCTTCAATTCAATAGAACTAGAAGTTATGAGCTCCACTCCTGACTTTTCTGATGACGATCCTTTAAATTTGAAAATATTCAAGGATCGTGCATTAAAAACAGATATTATCTGCCTCAGATATTATTGAAAAAAATGTCAAGAATCAGTCAGACAGCTATGTCAGGAAATCTGTAATTAGCTATGCTGTAATATAAATGTATTTGTCTCACGATGCATTAATTATTGTTAATATGATTTTATTTGTATGAGTTTCATTTACCGGTACTATGTTTGTGTAATTGACTTATACAGTTTGTATACATTGTGTTGTTTTTGTGCATCTATGTGTAGACTTTTCTGTTATTATTAATAATAATAATAAACTTTATTTCCGCAAATACAAACAAGCAAAAAAAATACACAGGAAAAAAATTATACATGGTAAAAAAAAAATATAGAACAATCAATTATTAGGAGAGAAACCAAGGAGTTACAAAGAAATATTCAGTTCAACTTAACTATCATGTACAAGAAATAAAATGTTACAAAAAATATCTGCAGAAATAATACTGTATGCAAATAATTTCATTGTGAAATTATGTCCGCATGCAGGAGCATCGTATGATCCAACAAAGATGCCATGAATTGATGTAATAAAAAAATAAATAATAGAATTAAAACACTTGGAGGAAACATAGAATAATAATAGTACGAAAATGTAGGAGTAGAAACAATAAGGACTAAAAATATACCAATAATTCAATAGAATTGATAACTTGAAGCATTGAAAGCGAATTAATAGCTGGTAGAAAGTTAAAAGAACTTAATATGATTTGATGATTTCATCATGGAATGATCACTGGTTGAATATTGCAGCTAGGTCAGTATCACCGGGTGGTATCCTTTAGGACGAACTAACAGTTTGATCGACCTACTGCTAGCGCAGCCATAACCGCATAACCAAACCTAACCTAACTTGGCTTGATGTGACTGAACCACCTTTGTTTACTAGGTCGGTCAAAACGACAGTCGTACAAGTGGTATCCTCCCCAGTATCACCATAGTTATAGATCAAAGCACAACATTTAACATGCCCTCAATCACATCATCATTTTCTGAAAGTAACCATCTCTTAAGGAGGAATCTAATTTAATTTTTCTTATTATGACGTCTTAAATACAGCTTTAAGTGTGAAGGCAATATGTTATTATTATTATTATTATTATTATTTATTATTATTATTATTATTATTATTATTATTATTATTATTATTTTGTATATGGTGACATGCCTATTGAAATAAATTAATCTTGAATCTATATTTTTTTCCTGAACTTCCATTTTGCGCAGTTGAAATAATTTCATATTTTTATGTTTCATCTTTGTTGGAATATTCTCTTAAGCATTATTTTAACATATTTTTTGCACATTTTTTTATTCAGTTGGAGAGCTCCTCGATGCATTTTGAATATGAGCGAACAACGTCACGATCGCGTGAGACAGAAGCTGCGAATTCTGGTCGAAGGGGAAGAAGTGCCTCCGCCTCTGAAATCATTTCGTGAAATGAAATTTCCACGCGGTATTTTGGCGGGCTTAGAAGAGAAAGGAATTGTTAAGCCTACCCCTATCCAAGTGCAAGGCATACCAACAGTGTAAGTAGAAACATTTTCATACAATATGCATGATGTAGTGTTTGCTGCTTTTATTTATTTACAAACTTTCAATCTTTTGTCAAACTTTTGCAACATGTATCAATACTCATGATACAGCAACATGATACAGAAAATAATAAATACAAATAAAGTACTGTAGTATTCATATAACTTGGCAGCGTGTAGCAGATGGGACATGCTATATCTTAACCCAACATACTGCTGCCAAGTTATATGAAAACTACAGTAGAAACAGTTTTTACAACTTCTAAGTATAAAAACTAAGGTAAAAGAACAATCGATAAATCAAAGTTTAAATATGGATGACAAGGGCGCCACCAGGAAATTTTTCAGGGGGGTGCCAGTCCATTTGGGGCGTTATGGGAAATTTCCATAAATTAAAAAAAATCGGAGTAAAATTGGTGTTTAGAAGCTTGTTTTAAGACTTCTACTCCTAATTTCCTGCAATAGAAAAAGATGCGGGCAGAAAAAAAATCCCAAATTTATCAGTTTTAGCTTTATTCATTAATATTTTTCTATTTACATCAACTCTTCTACTTTCAGTGGCAAACAAATTGATTGAATTTGTCACAAATTCTTATTTTTTAATTTCAAAAATTGTCTGTGTGCAGACATCAGGCGAAGTCCACTAGCCTTTCGTTGGCTGTTTTATTTCTAGCCCCTAACCAAGTCTTGAACTTCCCACAAAATAATATTGTACGAAGTATGATACTAATACAAGTCGTACAGAAATAAGTACATGCACAACAGTTTTCAATTATTTTAAATACTTTTCACTAAAACATTTCTTCTATGGAAATACAACTTTGAAATACATGATGTATGTTGTGCTATTTTTTCCTAACATATTATTTTTTCCCAATGGGCCAGGAGGGTGCCGCGGCCCCCCTTGCCCCTATCTGGTGGCGCCCATGATGGATGAGGTGATGAGAGAGATGAAAGATGATGTTGAGGAGGAAGATGGCAGTGATGATAATACAATAATTATGGAAGGGGAAAATATGCTATGAATAAAATGATGATGATGATGTAGAGATTTATCAAAGAGGGAAAAGTAATAGAGTGAGGAAAGAGATATTGAATAGTGGTAAATTAGTGAGGTTGCATGTGTAATTCAGTTCTGAGACAGCAGGAGGTGGTTTATTGCAAGGTTATTATATACTAGGTTGCTCGTTTTCTTGAGAACTGGAAAAAGTGGTGAGGGTATGACGTTTTTAAGTTCAACAGTATTAAGGCTCCATGAAAACCTGTTTGTAGAGCCATATAGCACTAGCGGTTCACCCGTGCTTTGCAACGAGATTTTATTTATAATAGCGGTACCCGACGAATTTCCAAGAGTCTTGCAAATACCGCATTTTCCTAGCTTTCTAAAATTATATTTTTTGTTTGGTTAAATTGCAATTCGAAAAAAAATTGTCATCAAAGGAAACAATCGATGAAATTTATAAAACTTTTAATTTATTTATACAAAAAATACATGTGGGAGCACACAGGAAACCCCAAAATTTGCTCCCTAATCGCTTAATCAAACAAAGTAAAATTACACATTTCATAACCAGCTATATCTTTACAGGCTGTAACAAGCTATTTATACAAAAAATAGATGAAATGGAGATATGAAATGAAATAGAAATATGAAATGAAATATTATTATGAAATGAAATATTATTATGAAATGAAATATTATTATGAAATGAAATATTATTATGAAATGAAATAGAATTGATATAAAATGGAATTTTTCTAAAAATAAAATTGAGGTCCACATATCAAAGGCCATTAGCAAAGCTCCATACATGTTTTTTTGAATTTAGTGAAGGTCATAAAAAATAGATCGAGTTGCGGTGCATACACTACTCAGATATAAGAGTTATTTCGGAATTGGTAATATAGTATTAAAAGTATTTGTCAATCAGTGTCCTGTTTCGAATATGAAAATGAATTTATTAAAATCATGTTCTTTTCATTCAGGTTATCTGGCCGTGATATGATAGGAATAGCTTTCACTGGAAGTGGAAAAACTCTTGTTTTTGTCTTGCCAATACTAATGTTCTGCTTGGAACAAGAAACGAGGCTGCCGTTTATGACGAACGAAGGACCTTATGGTAAGTTATTTATGTAACAATAAATTCAATTATTATAATATAAAAATGAATGTTTTTTGAATGCCCAATGTTGTCTGAATTGGATAACTAAATTCTAAATTTTATCGATGTGTAAACTCAAATTTGTTTCATGCTCAGGTTCTTTCAGTCTTTTATCTGAAAATTTCATACTCCAGTATGAAAATTCAAGCTATCGAAAGATGCAACTATAAACTATGAAGCACTCAATTTTTGAAATAAGTAATTTCAACTTAATTCAGACATTTCGTAAAATTCTCTGTATGTGTATCTGAAACAACAATTTGGGCGGGTCATATAAAGTAGAGGAGAATTTTCCTGAATTATTTACAACTCAACACTGCGAATTTCAAGGAAATCGAAGGTAAATGTGAGATTCAAACAAAAGAGTTGGCTGGTGACACAACGCCAAGAAATTTTACTGTGTTGAAGATTGGCTCTAAAGATCGGAAAAATAAGAAATATTCGGCGAGCATTCATCTTTAAACTAGAAGGAAGTTCTTTATTTGACTATATTGGTTCAACGAAGCCGTAAAAAGCATAAATTATAGTTATATTTATATCTATCAACGCTTAAAAATGATTAATTTGAAAGAAAGAAATTTGTTTTCTTGAAAACATTTTAGACATAACACAAAGTATACTATGTTCTACCGTACAACATAATAAATAGAACATTGGAATTTTTTATACAAAGAAATTGAAAAAATAAATAAATCAAAACATTCAGCTAGTGTAGAGGTTCCTTTACATATATATAATTGAAGATAGCGCTAAAAGCAATTACATTTCACTTCAATCTTTAAAAAAATTATTAATCCCCTTTTCAACTCATTAGAAACTTAAAGAACATAAAATTAATATTAACGTATTATTATTTGTTGTAAATAATGTTGGAAAAACAAAAAGAGAAAATCGATTTTTTTTTTTTGAGGATGAAGCCCACATAGGTCTGAGACCTGTGCGTGGGTAATGAGTTAGATGATGGTGATTGATGAGTTGGACCTACAGTTTTAGGTGGGTTCCGAACCACCGGGAAGTGATTTTACAGCAGAGAACAGTGTCTTTTTTGCTGGCCAATCTAATCGGTCACCGTTACAAACAGGACCTACGAGAACGTAGTTTATCTCTCTGATTGAACAGATACCTGCTACGGCTCGCGGCTATCACTTCCCTTAAAATTAAAATTAACTATACTTGACCAATATTTTACCTTTGAATTTTTAATAAGAACTCCATATTATCCAATAACAGAACCCTTTTTTCAATTCTCTTGGAAATAGAGAAACACTTTTACTTTTCAGTATCTCGGCTGGTACCATTTCATTACTTTTCAGTATCTTGGCTGGTACCATTTCATTAGGGTGTAACAGAATTGCCCCTACCTTTGTTGAGTTCACTTTGACGTTTAGTATTGTACGTGTACTATGTACAGTATAGTACTTATGGTATAATATGTATAGTGCAGTACGTATAGTATAATATCTATAGTACAGTACGTCTTATATTACCTGATATCACCTCCCACTGATAATACAATATTTTTCTTTTTTTAAATATAAGTCTGAGATCCTGCCAAACAGTCAAACACTTATAACCTATTAAGTATAATTATAAAGATAAAACATTTAGATTAGTTTTAGAAATAGATTTATATTCCTGGATTTCTTGTTCCATGACGAACTGCGTTGTTAATATTAACATGAAAAGTTAATAGATTTATAGTTGTTAGTCATAAGAAATACTGAGTAATGTACTAATATAGTATATTACGTTACTAGGCTGGAAAGTAACGTTTTGCCGGTCGAGCATATGATAGTTCATGCACGAGGCGAAAGCCGAGTGCAGAAACGTGAATATGCGAGAACCGGCAAAAGTTTACAGCCGAGTAATGTACGATATTTTTTGTTATACTTGATAGAAAGGCATGATACAATCAGCTGGATAATATGCGAGACATTCAAAAGTATTCAAGACAATTGAATCAGCTGCTTTATATAGGTTCAGAATTTGATGGGCGAATTCCCAGATATAAACCAAAATAAAGGTATCCTAGTGCAATCAGCTGGGTAATATTCGAGACAGGTATTGAGTCATAGGTAATGAGTAATGTAATAAGTTGACTGTATCTTTACATATGAAGGGTGCATGGAAAAAACCAACATAGTCCAAAAATTATAAAATTGAGTTTATGGTGGCAACCATTACTTTATCAGCTGTAGTTTAACATGACAGAGCGTACTGGGAAAGAAACAACTCAGTCTCAAGTTATAGCAGCTGAAAGATTTCTACAACAGGGAAATAACCAATTCAGTCCAGTTGAAACTGGGAAAGATACAACGCAGTCCAACACATATGGCCGTTGCACATGCGCAGTAGCTCGTTCAGCACTGCTGTTTGCACAAGTTCTTAGTTTCTTTACGGTTACGGGCATTGATAAACATTATGGCTACAGTTCTTATGAATATCTTCGTCTGGTTGGGAGGTCCATGGTTTGATTACCAGCGGTGACTGATATTTTTGTACAGTAGCATTCATCGATTTCCATCAGCTATTCAATGCTTTTCTCAATATCTGCCATTGTAGAAGTCTCAAGTATGAATTAACAGCACTTTGAGGAATTCAAAATTAATAAATTCCGTTTTTGTATATTTTCCAGTTTGTTAAATTGTCATTTACTTCAAACTAACTTATAATTTAACTAATACTTGACTAATTTAACTGATACACATGTTTTTAAACACAGAATAACAAAAAACAGGGGAAAAAACCACTGAGTCCTGATGAGAGTTTATAAAAAAATTATTAATTAAAAACGGAATTTTTTACAGTAAATGTTATTTTATGAGGTATCCAGGGAAAAGCGAACAAGCCCGATCATACTGAATTGAAATGTGTGAAAAAAATCAAAAACAATAACGCGTTTTTAACTTTATTTTTGCTCTCCTGAAAAAACATCATTTTGTGACTATGTTGGTTTTTCCCCTGCGCCCTTCATATAATATATATATGTGAGTCAACGGAAATTTTTTTGACGCACTTCATATGTTTTTTCCTATCTTGTACGGCTATAAGGACCTATTTGTCAGCTAATTTTTTCGATCTAGTTCGGAAAAGAGGCACTTTCCATACGTGACAAATCTATGGAAAGTAGCTACTTAAGTGGCTCTACACATTGGTGTCTTAGACATCATGACTAAGACATCTGTCGTGTCTGATGCATTTTTATCGAAAACCAACCCTATTAAATGGAGGACTTACACACTGCTTGAGACATCAGTGCGACGCGACATCCCTGCTTCAGACATGTGTCGCACGAGACCGGTTGGTCGGTGTTTGGTAAGTCATGACTTACGACAACCACCCTGGCGCATGCGCACTAGCACGCGTCGCCCGAGCAATGAGGCTGTGAGCCGTCAACAACTGAGCGCAACAATTAGCCGTTTGCAACGCACGTAAGACATAAGACATCCAAAAAACATCCATGTCTTATTCAATTCCGTACGACACGACAGATGCCTTAAGACACCAGTGTGTAGAGCCACTAAGTGTAACAAAAAAATAATATCTCAAGTTCGTATACTATTGTTTCAACTGAAAATATGTGAATTGTACAAGAGAAAAAAGAAATATATCCAGATACAGAGCTCTTTCCCCACACACAGATTGATAGTCTAAGCGGGGAAATATATTTCCTGGATTGTTTTATGTTTTGTTTTATTGTATTCACTGTGGAAATGAAATAAATTAAATTGAATTGTATTGTATCACTATACAATACAATTCAATTTAATTTATTTCTAACACTTTCATTGCTTTTGATTTGGCTTCACGTCGCATGTTGCTGTTTACAAAAATTCCGAAGATTAACGATTCCGGTTTATCTTTATGATTGGTACTAGTATGCATAATTGTATTCATTATTCATGAAAATAATAATAAATTTGATTTTTTTCCAGGGCTGATAATATGTCCTTCCCGTGAGCTGGCAAAACAGACGTTCGATATAATCAATCATTACAGTAAAAGCCTGCAAAAACACAGATCTCCAGAAATAAGGTCATGTCTAGCCATTGGAGGTATCCCGGTGTCAGAATCTCTTGAAGTCATCAATAGGTATGTGAACACGATTGTGTAAAATTAACATGTTTCAAATTTCATAGCGAATTTAATGGTTTGATTAAACCATTAATGTAGCCTTAAACCATAAACCCTTTATCTTTAAAGCTCTTTCGTGGGGTTGGCGTTGTATGGTTCTGGTAGCGCTGTTGGTTGGAGTGCTTGTCTGTGATAAGATAAGGCTCTGGTTGGCTTCGTTTCCTGCAGTCTTGGGTTCGAATCTCATTCAGCCACGGATGTTTCTCATCATTCACCTAATTACCCACGAATAAGTCTCCGGACTCATGTGGGCATCATCCGCAATAAAAAAAAATGTATGGCTGCTGTTCACACCTGCATACATAACTCTCGTTGCTTTATGAATAGGTATTGCATTTTTTCTTTCCTTTTTTTTTTTAGTCTGAATGCCAAGTATGTTTAGTTGTTTAGGTTTTGCAAAGAGTTACCAATACTTAATTAAGATATTTCTCTTCTTTTTATTGCTATAGTATTGTCATTTCATGGCAACAGAGTTTCTGTACGTGATTATTTTCTTGTAATAACTATATGACTGTAACTATATGTAATTTATCCTTTGTGATTGCACTGTGTTGTTTATGAAAGAAGAATCAATAAACTGAATAAACTTCGTGGGTATGTTGTACTATGAAATAATAGAAAATTTCACATAAATATATGTTTGCAAATGCTCCGTTACAGAATTAAATATGGCGGAAGTTATCACTTATTTTTATTAATTTACTTATTCATAAATTTGAAATGCCTCTATTTTACTCAAATTGGTCAGATTTCATGTAAAATGGGCTATGAAATCGAATAAAACTGGCTAGTTTTAAATAGTACAGTAGTTTGTGAGATTTCAATAAAATATGCAAAAATGACAAAGTTTTTAGAAAATTCCAGTCTAATGAAAAACGACTTGTAAACCAATAGCCAAAAATACACCTAAACCCTATAAAATTGAGATTTTAAGCAAAAACATAAAAAAGCAATACGTGCAAAATTAGTGAGTTTTGCATCAAGAAAACCCGATTTTATGAAATCTGGGAGTGCTTTTGCTATTGGATACAGACATTTATTGTTCAGAATTTAATCCTCTTCAACTTGAAAAGGATTTGTTTGCTAGTTTTGCATATTCTGTTAAATAAAAAAAACATTACTGTAGTTACCGACTTCTAACTAGTTTTGCTCGATTTCTTAGCTCATTTTACATCCGATTTTAGACCAGTTTTACTCAAATTGTCAGATCATTTCAGACTAATTTACAGTCAATTGATTGAGACAAGTTTGGTTTGATTGATTGATTTGATTTGATTGAGTCAATTGATTAGGTCAGCTGCTACCATTCACCATCATTCATGAATTAATTAACTTTTGAATTTGTGATGATCATGAATGAGGCTAGAAGAGCTTGGAATAAATTTCTATAAAACCTGCTACACTGCAATTCTAGTTTTCCGATTTACCTCATCTTATAAGAAAAATTGAAAAAAATCAATATAAATTCGTTACTTTCAGGAATGATGTATTGTAACTTGTTCTCAGTATTCTTATTTTTTCTCTTGACGAATAAATATTCCAACTATCAGTGACTGAGGTTATCTCTAGTACATTATAGTTGTATTAGTATTCGATGGGTTTTAGATCTGTTCCTCTTGCTATCTTTCTTTTATACTTTTTGCAGTTCGAAGAATGAGTTTCTGTAACTATTTTATAAATTTCTGTATCTGTTTGATATTTTTTGACTTTGAATATTTTCATCATGATTTGACAACTTTCAAACAGTACATAACTTGATAGGGGACTAATCCAAAATTCTGTATTTGTAATTTCATGATTTTCTTTTTCAAGAGGAGTTCATATAATGGTTGCCACTCCCGGAAGATTGATGGATATGCTTGATAAGAAAATGGTTCGGCTGGATGTTTGCAGGTAAGTGAACTTTTTTTAAGTAATTTAGATTAGCAAGTTCAAACACGCAAGTTATGATGAGTTTACATTGACCGATGTATTAGTGATTTGCCACTCAATTCGCACGATATAAAAAATAAGTTGGTGCTTTCGCAGCGCTACCAAGCAATTGAAATGAAATGAAATTTAATTAAAACAAGAGGTTAAAAGTTCCATGAATGGTGGTACATGCCAATACTTAATTAAACTTATTTTGAGCTACTTTTCAGAAATAGTTCTGGAAATACAGTAGTTAATATTGTGATATACATCACTAGAGCCCAGCTAACTGTATAGATTGAGACTGAATGAATGTAATTGCAACAGCGGTCTGAAATGGAAAACTCCATCATAGACTTTTACTTGAATTGTATGATAAGATTTTATCTGCAGTTGAATTAATTGTAATTGTATAACAATACATAAATTGTGACATTCATGCCAAATAAGATGTGCTATTTATTTTAAATTAGGGATTTTATTATATGTTTATAAATAATGAGTTATTAATCATTGAAGGTCAAGTTAGGGGAAGTGATAGCCGAGTGCCGTAGCAGATATCTGTTCAATCAGACATAAGCTACGAAACTCCTGGGCGCTCTTTGTAAGGGTGACCGATTGTAATGGCCAGCAAAAAAATACTGTTCTCTGCTGTAAAATCACTTCCCGGTGGTTCGGAACCCACCTTAAACTGTAGGTCCAACTCATCAATCACCATCATCCAATTCATTACCCACGCACAGGTCTCAGACCTATGTGGGCTTCATCCTCCAAAAAAAAATTAACATTAAAGGCCTATATCAACTCTTTATTTTAAACCTAGATTACTCCAGAAAAAAAATTAAATCAACTTCCAAACTCGAAAATAGTGAAGTGCTTTTTAATTATTCACTCTGTAAATATGCATTTTAATGTTTGTGTCTCAGTGTTCTTTAATGTTTTACAAATACTGTTTACTAATGTTTATAATGTTTTACAAATACTGTTTACTAATGTTTATAATGTTTTACAAATACTGTTTACCAATGTTTATAATGTTTTACAAATATCAAACTATTATTTTTTAGATATTTGTGCATGGATGAGGCCGATCGTATGATTGATATGGGCTTTGAAGAAGATGTCCGTACAATTTTTTCGTTCTTCAAGGTATGAAGCCTATTGCTATTATTTTCTTCAGCAAATTTATTCCTTCAACTGTACAAAATAATTTAAACATATTGCATGTTGGAATAACCTTACAATCAAACAAATCAGCATAAATAATTAAATAAAAATAATAATAATAATATACAGTACATTGAAAGACTGCTGCTGGCAAGGTGTTCGTGGTGAGCCAGCAATAATAATGATTCATAGGAATAGATTTACGAGCTATTACAATATGAACTAAATAATTAAATTTCAACTGCGATTCCACGACAAACAGACAGATCGAGCATGAGTAGGTTACGAAAGACAACAGCAAATATAAAAACAAAAAAGAAGAAAAAATTAAGATAAATTCTTCTTTTTTTCTGAGGATGAAGCCCACATAGGTCTGAGACCTGTGCGTGGGTAATGAGTTGGATGATGGTGATTGATGAGTTGAACCTACAGTTTTAGGTGGGTTCCGAACCACCGGGAAGTGATTTTCAGCAGAGAAGAGTGTCTTTTTTTGCTGGCCAATCTAATCGGTCACCGTTACAAACAGGACCTGCGAGAACGCAGCACGGATAAATAATTTCTTATTTGTATCATTAATAAATAATTTCTTATATGTATCATTAATAAATAATTTCTTATATGTATCACAGCAGGTAATAAAGCTATTGAGTTCTATCGAATCATTGATAATTTCTATAAAGTTGTTGAGCTCAATAGATCAATAGATTTCTCAGCAAGATTGAGTTAACCACAGGTTTCAAGCGGTATCTTTGAATGGCTGTGATTGACTGAGCCAGCACAGTCAGTGATACTTAACCAATGTTCATGACGCTTGATGTCGGTAAAGCTTGGCCAACGAGCCTCACAGTTCTTGGAAAATGCTTTCAATTTCTTTTCAAGTCTGTGGAGGGTGATAGAAATTGAAAGGAACATTATAAATACATCAATAATGTTGTAATTGATTTCTAATTGATATTAATTTATTGCAGGGCCAAAGACAGACACTTTTGTTCTCAGCGACAATGCCCAAGAAAATTCAAAACTTTGCCAGGTCGGCCCTGGTCAAGCCTGTTACAATCAATGTTGGAAGAGCGGGAGCTGCATCAATGAATGTTATTCAGGTATGTCAATAATTACACGCTACTTGGCCTAGTTTCCAACAATCACTAGTTGAAAGCATGGGCAGAATAATTCAACTCTATATCCTTGTTAGCCGTTTTCCTGGCGTATTTTCCAGTGCTTAAGCCTCGGTTTTTAGCAACACAGATTCGGACTAAAAGACAGCGGATAAGCCCGTAATACGTTATATTTTATGCTTTTGATATAACTTTCTTAGTAATGGCGAAGGTGATATTGTGGAAGGTATCCATAATGAATAATAAGACGAAATTGTCACAACCACATTTATTAAAACTTCGAGAAACTAGTTTCGGTTGTTACACCGAACTCAAGAGTTTGATTGAGATTGATAATGGTGTAACAACCGAAACTAGTTTCTCGAAGTTTTAATAAATGTGGTTGTGACAATTTCGTCTTATTATTCATTACTTTTGATATAAGTTACATAGTGATATTCACTCACTTAATGAAGATTAAATTAATTCATTCATTTAATGAATTTATTTAATTCAGTTGCCAGTTTTTTTAAATTTATATTTAAATAAATATTTTTGAATTCTTTTAGGTCTTATTTGATTTGCTGTATGTTTTAGAATTACTGGGTGGGCCATAGAGATGGGTCGTACTAGCTTTTCTGATACTAAGTATTCGTAGTACTAGTACGTTCTAATATCTATTCCAAATACCTGTTCCAAAATACTAGTTAGTATTTTATATTAGCCAGTTCGCCAGAGTAAGAGATTACACGTCGTAGAACTACCGTACTGGTACTAACTTACTACTGTTTCTCGCGTTAAATACAGCACGAATCTTTATTACTCGCGTTAAATACCGCACGAATCTAATTATTGAGTTGCTCTCAAATGTGCTGTAGCTGTAGCGAGATAAGCATGCGCCTATATTCGAGTATAGTGAATAGAAAGAGAGAGTGAGTGAGTAGTTGAATAGTTCTATAATGAGAAAAGTAGCTATTAGCTACTGTGCAACAGCAACTGCAAATTACAAAGCTCCACTCCCACTCCGAAAATTGGAGTGGGGACTTGAAGTCACTGATCGTACTGAAGTCGCGTAGTTTACTAGTTTCTAGGAATACTCACAGATATCTGAAACCTAGTATTTTGTTCTTCGAATACTAGGTGCTAGTCCGTACGTTCAAATACTCAGTAAAAATACCTGTTCCAGTAAATACGCCTCATCTCTAGTGGGCCATATAAAATTAGCACGAGAGCCATATACAGGCCGTGCTAGATAAACTTGGTACAGATATAAATGAATGAAAATGATGGTGTAGTATAAAGTGGTTGAGAATGAGGAGTGGGAGGAGGAGAAAAGGAAGAGGAGGAGTAGGAGAATAAGAAGAAAAATAAAAAGGAGAAGAGGTAGCTATAAGAAGAATAATTAAAAGGAGAAGAAAAAGAAGAGGATGATTGTGAGAAGGAGAAAACGAAGGAGAGCATTGAGGTGAAAGAAAGCAAGATAAAACGATGGAAGAATATGTATAATTTCATTATACGTATAATTTCATTATACGTATAATTTCATTATACGTATAATATACGAGACGTTAGCCTGTCGGTCCCGACTGTCTACAACAGTCGTTAAGTTCCTTTCCTTTCCTTCCCTTTCACATCACGTCAGATGCCCTGAACTTGTTCAGGTGCAACCTGATAACTCTGACGCCAGACCTGAGCCAGCCAGGTCACACGAATAATATTATTATTATATTTTTGTATAATATGGCTCGCGATCCGGTTTTATATGGCTCACTCTGTATTTTATGCAGTCTTAAAATTTCGAAACTAAATTATTTTATGTTCAGTGCAGTTTAATATATGATATTACATAACTAAACTATTTTTTTTAAACTAAATTATTTCATGTTTAGTGCAGTTTAATATATGTTATTACTCAAACCTAACTATAACTTGTATGTGAAACACGTCTATATACAAAGTATTCCGGCCTTGCCCGCTGTCCTTATTTCCGAATCCGTTTTGTTGGGAACCTAAGTTTAAAAGAGGAAACACCGCTATACATTTATCCACAATGCCTTGCCTGTTGATTCATCATCATTTGGCATACAGCCTAATATAATCTACTGGATGGATAGAGTTTAGCTCATTCTTTCCAAAGCAAACGCTTCTTGGCTAAAGTGTCACTTTTATTTAGCAATAAATTCTGTGTAAGTTGTGCAATGTGTTCGCTACACAAGATTGAGCAGAGTACAACTTGAAAACTCACAGAGATTATTACATCAATGCTCAGTTGATAACGCTTTTTATAGTGTACAAGAGTTCCTTTCACATCAAAATTAAGCCTCACCTTAACTAATTTAAATATTAATTATGGTATCTAGTCTATAAGATTGTATAATTGTTGATCTGACTTGTCTTATACTCCTTAACTGGAGTCTCCAAGTCGTAATCCACAAAAAACCATGATTTGAAACATCGCTAGAAAACTGGAAATATAACTTTGTAGGATAATAGTAAAACCAAAGATAATCGCGAAATTTGTGATTCTACGATGTCTTGATTAACTATTTATCATGTACTTGGGAGGATTCGTTTTCCTTAAAATCTTTTTTTAATTTTTTTTTTATTGTTGATGATTTCCTTAAAATCTATTTGAATTATTGACAGATTTTGGAAAAATTACACCAGGCGAAATTAATCTCAGCGGATTTACAAAAATAGATGCGATTCCAGACAAATATTCGCATATAGTGAACGAAAGTTTATAAAGTGAAGATTCATGTCAATCTACATTAATATAAGATTGAGCTTGAACTTTATAGCTTTAGTAAACGTCAAATCTTAACATTAAGCTATGGTGACTTTCAAATAAAAATATGAACACATATATTTGTTCTTATTGTGGTTGAAATGTGGGGCAACATGAAGTGATTCCATTAAAAATTAAGTAAAAACTTACACACTACGAAATGGCTAGGTTGATAAAGTATGTGTGCTATATATTTTGTAAACTGAAGACCAATTGGGAAGTGATAGCCGCGAGCCGTAGCAGGTATCTGTTCAATCAGAGAGATAAGCTGCGTTCTCGTAGGTCCCGTTTGTAACGGTGACCGATTAGATTGGCCAGCAAAAAAGACACTGTTCTCTGCTGTAAAATTTCCCGGTGGTTCGGAACCCACCTAAAACTGTAGTATCAATCACCATCATCCAACTCATTACCCACGCACAGGTCTCAGACCTATGTGGGCTTCATCCTCAAAAAAAAAAAAAAAAAAATTCATGAATAATATGATAGTCTAGTAACGATTTTACTTATATTAGAAGACACTATCTTACTTACTTTTTCCAGGAAGTAGAATATGTAAAGCAAGAAGCGAAAATTGTCTACCTTCTGGAGTGTCTGCAGAAGACGACACCGCCTGTTTTAATTTTTGCTGAGAAAAAACAAGATGTGGACGCAATTCATGAATATCTCCTGTTGAAGGGAGTTGAGGCTGTTGCTATCCATGGAGGCAAAGGTGATTTCGAATTGTTAATAATATACCTATTGAAATTAACAGAATTGAGCTGCAGAAATGTAAAATTAGATTTCTCATTTGAGAAATAATTTCAAAAAATTATTTAAAAATTTGATTCTAAACATATATGAAATTAGAACTTCTGTTATTCTGTTTTCAAACTGTAATAGTATATTTCGCACCTAGGGCCGAAAATGCGTGTTTGCCGGCTCGAGATCGCGGTTTTCAAGTTCGAGACGAAGTCGAGAACTTGATGCTTTTGAGAGCCGGCAAAACATTTGTGCCCGCGTTGCGAACGCTATTTTTCGCCACACCACAAAAAAAAAACAACAATGAAAATTTTGATAGCGATAGGCTATGGTACTAGCAAGAATACAAAACATCACCTTTTTATCCAACCTACAGAGCTCTGGGTGGGCATTTTGTCAACTACTACAACTGTTCACCGAAAGGTTACTTGGTTAGGTTTTTGTTGTTATTCCTGTTCCTGATTCGAAACCTGCATAAAACAACCAAAAACCTAACCAACTAACCTTTCTATGTCAACAGTAATCTTTACCAACAGTTGCAGTAGTTGACAAAATTCCTAAAAACAAAAAACCTAACCGACTTAAACAAACTAAACTAACCTTTTGGCGAGAGGTTACCAACAGTTGTAGTAGTTGACAAAATTCCCACCCAGAGCTCTGTAGGTTGAATAAAAAGGTTCTTTTTTTGATATCAAAACTACAAAATAATACATATTAAGTTATAAAAAGTGATCATTTTTGACATTTCAAATACTACGTACATATTAAATTATAAAAAATAAACATTTATTGATGGTTTAAATCTTTTTGTTTTACATAAAAGTTGGAAGGATTCATTTTTACAATCATGACTGCTGTATCCAGACACGATCAGCTGTCATTCAAGGTCATTTTCTTTTCCGCCCTAGGGCGGTAAACGTTTACAGACCTCGACGGAAACCGAACACTTTCGGCCTCCATATGACGCACGAAAAACAGCTCATTACGTCCTAGTGTGGCGAAAAAAATAATCCCCACGCTCAAAATCGTTCTTTTACAATTTTTACAAGTGATTTTACAACTTGGTATAAATCTTATTTAATGCAACTCAGCTGCATTGAAGGGTTTGAAGGGTTTTGCAGGAAATTCAGTGAGTGTTTAATTTACAAATGAATGCTTGGAGAACAGTGTAAAAGTAAAAACGCAGAAGCTACAAATCTCCGTGCTTTCTTCATAAACTAAAATTTTGGCATGATTCAGATTTTGAAATTTTTCTCGTTCCTAAAAGCTGGAAACTTATTGGTATACTGTACTCAACTAGCCGGTTTGCTTGAGGTTCATAGTATAGTTGTTGTCTGATTAATACTTCAGAATTTTTTGAGCAGCTTCTAGAAAACGTAAATTTTTCATTGCGGATGATGCCCACAGTCTGGAGACTTGTGCGTGGGTAATGAGGTGAACGATGATAAACATACATGGTTGAATGAGATTCGAACTCAAGGCTGCAGGAAATAAAGCCTGCCAGAGTGTTATCTAATCGCAGACAAGTGGGCTACCAGAGCCGCCAAATTGTAGGTATCCATTTTCTTCTCTTGAACCATATCTATTTGTAAATATCCTCCTCCTGCTCTGAAAATCACTTCCCGGTGGTTCGGAACCCACCTAAAACTGTAGGTCCAACTCATAAATCACTATCATCCAACTCATTACCATTGTGGGCTTCATCCTAAAAAAAAAATTAATAACTATTTATTTTGTAATTTTGTTTTTAAAGGGGTGTGTCACTGATATCTTTCTTATCTGTTACCAGATCAAGAGGAACGTTCAAGATCAGTAGAAGCTTTCAGAAAAGGTCAAAAAGACGTCCTTGTCGCTACAGATGTTGCGTCAAAAGGTTTGGACTTTGCCAACGTTCAACACGTCATCAACTACGATATGCCTGATGATGTTGAGAACTATGGTGAGCGCTCAGTTATTCATCTTATAAATGCAATTGTATTTTACAACTAGGCGTTAAATTTCCATTTACAAGAAATGACTATTAATAGATTCTAGCTAGATGTAGTCCCGTGTGGGGATTTGCCAGTTACCTCCATCGGGCGCGTCCCCATTGGAATTGGGGAAAGCTCACCGGCCCTGCAGCCAGCAGCGTCGGGGGGTAGTGGCGAAACTAAATAGTCACCGTGGAAAAAAAACTGGACTGGTCCTCCAGGTTGGGGGTTGGGCGTGAGGTCAGCAGCCTCACCCTGTAAAAATCAATTCACGCTTCGAACACAAGCAATCAGCCTCGGATTGGGACAGGAATATCGGAAAATAGAAATGGACTTGAATCAAATAAAAGAAACTGGAAACGGAAATTTGTTGTTAAGATAGCATCCTGGAACGTGCAAACATTGATGAAGACAGGAAAGATGATGGAAGTGTATAATGAGATGAGAAAATATAATGTAGATATTCTAGCTCTACAAGAAGTTAGATGGAAAGGGTCAGGAAGAGTTGACAAAAAAGATTTCAGCTTGTACTACAGTGGAAATACAGAAAGGTCGGGTATGTATGGAACAGCATTCATGGTAATCGCTAAGGTAAGAAAAAGTTTGCTAAGTTTCGAGCCTGTATCGGATAGAGTGTGCAGAATAAGGTTTAAAGGGCGCTTCTGGAACACAACAATGGTTTCAGCCTATGCTCCAACTGAGGAAGCAACAGAGGAGGACAAAGGAACCTTTTATGACCAGTTAACAAGTGTATGCAGCAAGATCCCAAAGTATGACATGAAAATACTGCTAGGAGACTTTAATGCAAAAATTGGAAAAAAGGTCTTCTTAGCTGGAGTTGCAGGAAAAAATACCCTACATGATGAATGTAATGAGAATGGGAGAATGCTTGCGGAACTGGCTGAGGAGCAGGCTCTTGTTATTGCCAGCACAAAATTCGAGCATAAAAAGATCCATTTAGGTACATGGAAAATGCCAGGAACAAATATTGTGAACCAGATAGATCATGTGCTTGTCTCAAAGCGACATGCAAGCTCCATAGAAGACGTTAGAGCAGCAAGGGGTCCAAATTGCGACTCAGATCACTTCATGGTGAAAGCAATAATTTTGCAGAGATTATCAATGGCAGATAAAGGACCTAGGAAAAATAGGTTAAAATGGGATCTAGAGAAACTGGCAAACACAGAGACTAGGCAACGATTTCAGTGTATCATGAATAGGGAGCTTGACAAATCCTTGAGTGAAATGGAACGGGAGGGGAATGAAAATGATATTGAGAAATTGTGGAATGGAACCAGGCAAGCAGTGATTCAAGCAGCACAACAGTCCATAGGAGAAAAAAGAAGTGGAAGAAGTGTCGAGTGGTATGATGAGGAATGCAGGGAAGCAGTGCGAAAGAAGAACGAAGCCAGAGCATCAATGTTGCAGAGGGAAACCCGTCAAAACGTAGAAAAATATAGAGAAAAGAGGAGAAATGCGAATAAATTTATAAGAAAGGCAAAACGAGAACACATGAAAAGTAAGCTCAAGAATTTGGAAGAATTAAATGAACTAAATGAGACAAGAAAGTTCTACAAAGCACAAAAAGTTGTGAGCTTAGGATTTCAGCCCAAAGTAAGAGCATGCAAAGACAAAGTTGGTAATGTGATCATGGAGGAAAATCAAATAATGGAAAGATGGGCTGAGCACTTTGAAAACATATGCCCAAGTATCGGAGATCCTTTAAACATAGAACAATGGTCGTCAAAGTATCATACTGCCGATTTGGAAGTAACAGAACCAAGTCTTGAGGACATAAAAGAAGCCGTGAGTAAATTGAAAAATGGGAAGGCGGCTGGAGAGGATAATGTTACTTCAGAAATGTGGAAATATGGAGGAGAAGCATTGATAAAGTGTGCACAGGATAATAACTCTGATATGGAGGACAGAAAAAATGCCAAAGGATTGGAAGAAGGGTATTATATGTACTATTTTAAAAAAAGGTGACAAATTGCTTTGCGATAATTATCGAGGAATAACTTTGTTAGACATAGCTTACAAAATATTTTCACGCATTCTGACAGTAAAAATGAGCACTCTAGCAGAAGTCATAGTAGACGAGTATCAGTGTGGATTTCGACCTGGCAGGGGTACAACGGACCAAATATTCACCCTGAGGCAAATAATGGAAAAGTTCTATGAACACAATATCAGCTTGCACATGCTATTCATCGACTTCAAGCAGGCCTTTGACAGGGTGAAGAGAATTGAAGTGCTGCATGCTCTAGAAATATACGGGTTTCCAAGAAAAATAATAAGCTTGGTAAAAATGACCATGACTGACACAAAAGGTATGGTGCTAAGTGAAGGAAGAGTGAGTAGAGAATTCTCTATCAATGACGGGGTACGACAAGGGGATGTACTATCGGCCTTGCTCTTCAATATAGTCCTCCAGAAAGCAATGGAAAGCATTGACAGGAGAGGCAATATCACGAACCGAATGACACAGGTTTTAGCGTATGCAGATGACGTCGTCATAATATCAAGAAGCATGCGTTCGTTGGAAGAAGCTTTCTTGCAGATTAGAGATGAGGCTAAGATAGCAGGTCTGGATATAAACGAAGGAAAGACAAAGTACTTGGAGATGAACCCTAGAGGAGTGAGAGAACAAGCAATGGTCAAAATTGGAGAAAGAATGTTGGAAAAGGTTACAAGCTTCACGTACCTGGGAACTGAGATTAACAGCAGTAACAGAATATCATCGGAAATTAAGCGTAGGATAATGCTTGGCAATAGAGCATTTTTTGCTAATAATAAACTGCTCAAGTCGAAAATACTAACCAGGAACACTAA
Organism: Conomelus anceps; assembly: GCA_948455865.1. Lineage (NCBI taxonomy): Eukaryota > Metazoa > Arthropoda > Insecta > Hemiptera > Delphacidae > Conomelus > Conomelus anceps. Next base: position 11,177,230 of record OX418217.1, on the reverse strand, counting down.
AATGAAAATCTACAGAACTCTTATAAGGCCAGTTGTCACGTATGGTTGTGAATCGTGGACCATACTGCAAGAAGACAGTAAAGCCTTAATAGTCTTTGAGAGGAAGCTGGTTAGGAGGATATATGGTCCAGTTCAGGAAAATGGTGCGTGGAGAATACTAAAAAATGCTGAAATAGAAGAAATCCTGCAAGGTAAAAATATTGTCCGTTTTGTGAAGGCGAGAAGGATAAGTTGGCTTGGACACGTTGAAAGAATGCCAGATAAAAGAATGCAAAGAACGATGATGTATGAGAGGTTGGAGGCTGTGAGTAGAAGGGGGAGACCTAGGGCCCGATGGATGCAGGATGTGGAAAGAGACTTGAGAGCGATTGGAGTGAGAGGTTGGAAACGAAAGGCAGGAGATAGAGAAGCTTGGAGGCAGATTGCGGAGGAGGCCAAAGCCCACATCGGGCTGTAGCGCCAGGATAAGTAAGTAAAGTAAGCTAGATGTAGTAATATCATTTCGTGTTTGAACTAGTTTTCTGAAATGTTACATTTTTTAACGTTGGAAACTTGCTATGCTTTTTTCTAGTTCACAGAATCGGACGTACTGGCCGATCAGGAAAGACAGGTATCGCCACAACATTCATCAATAAAGCGAATGACGAGTCTGTACTTTTGGATTTGAAGCATCTCTTAATGGAAGCCAAACAGAAGGTGCCTCCCTTCTTGGCTGAGCTGCAATCTGAAAATGAAAAATACTTGGACCTCGGAGGTAATTTCATTTGTCTGATTCGAAATGCTCGAAATGTTTGTTTTCTCGTAATTGGGAGCAATTTCTCTGCTGTAAAATCACTTCCCTGGTGGTTCGGAACCCCCCTTAAACTGTAGATCCAACTCATCAATCACCATCATCCAATTCATTACCCACATACAAGTCTCAGACCTATGTGGGCTACATCCTCCGAAAAAAAGAAGAAAATTTTTTTGTTTCTAGTCTGAAGATTGTTTGAGTTCATGAGAGTACCGCTAATCGGTAAATGTTAAAGGTGGCGTCTGATTGGTCTATTTGAATTTTTAACGGCTATGAATTTAAATAAACCAATCAGACGCCACCGGTAACATTTACCGGTTAGCGGTAAGGCTCCCATGAATTCAACCATTGCAACTTTGAAATGAATAATACTGGAATGAATAATCTATTACTTAAGTGTGTTATTGGAAGCTTATAGAAAGTTTCAGTAATTCTCTTATGAAATTATCTTCAGAATCATTATTCGAGTTTTGAAATCGTTGATTTAGAATTAGTGATTTTCAGAAAGCGTGAAGTATCTTATTGTAATGAAAGTTATTGAATCAAAATACTAGGTGTCACAATTACTTCGTTAAATATTTGCGATGATATTATAGTACTCATAAGCTTATAACTCATAACTTCATCGTGTTATTCGTAGCGTATTTTTTCAATGCGTAATTGTCTTTATCTCCGGAATTATTATTCGAGTTTTGAAATCGTTGATTTAGAAGTGTCATCCTTCTCCTCAAAATCATATTTTATCTCTCTTATCACCTCGTCCATTCTCCCCTTTACACTTTGATTTACTGATTGTTCTGTTTCCTTAGTTTTTATGCTTACACAACTATATCTATACTATACATCTTCTCTAATATATTTGAATTTATTTTTTCTTATATTATGTTGCTGTGTTAAGTTGACATAATCTATTGAAAAAGATTGAATATTATTTTATTCATTTATTATATATATTTTAATATTTATTATTTATATTTATAAATAAGTATACCCGTTCATACGGGTATTGTAAATAGATGAAAAAAATAAAACATTACATTGAACAATCATGTTCGTAAATTGGAAGTTATTTAATATTATGTAGAAATAGCATGTTCTATATGATTCAAAAAGAAAAGTAGTCTTTATTGCAGGTCATTATTGACTAGGATAGTTTTCTCTATCAGGTTATTAATTACTCAAATATAAACTTGAAAGAATTCATTGTAGTGGTGAAGGTGATATTGTGGGAGATATACATAATGAATAATAAGACGAAGCTGTCACAACCACATTTATTAAAAAAGTGTTTCAGTTGTTACACCATTATCAATTTTATTCCCGGTTTTTGAGTTGTTCATTAAGTTGAATGGATCATTAACCCATTGCTCCAGCATTGAGTTAATGGTCCATTAAGTTAATGAACAACTCAGAAACCGGGCATTAAACTAACTAAAACTAAAGTACAGAATAGCTTAATATATACTGAACATGGAAGTATTTATATTAAGCTATTCTGCATTTTAGTTCAAGTTTGTTTGAGATTGATAATGGCATAACAACCGAAACTAGTATCTCACTATTTTTAATAAATGTGGCTGTGACAACTTCGTCTTATTATTCATTATAAAATAATTCACTCCTTCTTGTATCGGGTCTTAATTAATTTGATTTTTTTACTTGATCAAAATAATAAATAGTTGTTTTCTGTTTGCAGATGAAAGAGGTTGCAGTTATTGTGGTGGTCTTGGTCACAGAATAACAGACTGTCCAAAACTGGAAGCTATACAAAACAAACAGGCTTCAAATATTGGAAGGCGAGATTACCTTGCGAGTAATGCTGCTGACTATTAGGTATCTATGTGATAAAGTTCTATCTATAAATTATTATCTGTCTAGAGATTATAGAAAATTTTCAAATATTTTTTGCTCCAAGGTGAAACTGTATGTTGAATAGAAAAAGTTAGGTTAGGTTAGGTGAAAATTGAAAATTTAGGTTGAAAATTTTCAAATATTTTTTGCTCCAAGATGAAACTGAGTGCTAAATAGAAAAAGTTAAATTGAATTCAACTTGTTAACAAGAACCATAATGAATGCATTATTGCTTGATGAGATGAAAAACAATTTTTGAAACCACTAGGTCTCATTTAGGGGGTTACTTTCCCCCACCATAAAAGATTTTCACATTCTTGAGCAGAAACGTGAGATTTGATTCTGATTTTTTGAGCCTTGAAAAATAATTCGGAGAAATTTCTGTAAAAATATTCAGGGGTTCATATCCCCAATGAAATTAAAAGATTTATTCAGCAAGTAAATTACAAACATAATATCATTAATATAGAAACAATTATAATTATAACTGTCTTGCTAAGATTATTTTTGTTTAAAATAAAGCAATTTTTTATAAAGCAATTATTATGCAGGATGTTTCGGAACTCTCTACCAATACTTCTAGGCAGTGTTTCTGGACCACTAACAAAAGTAAATATCGTAATAAAAATTTTCTAAGTCCCCAGTTACTCACACAGCCGCCATTTTGTTTTTTCACACATTATTTTTTTATTCAAACACCATTGAACGTATAATTTTTAAATTTTGCATACAGCTTTATAACAATTAAAACAATTTTTAAAAAATTAATCAAAATTTTCCGACAAAAAAACGACATGACAGCCTTTTAAAATCTTTGAACAGGATTAAATTAATAATGGCTAATGGTATCAAAATTTGACTAGAATAACTTTCTTTAGATATTATTATTGCAAATCTAACGATACCTCATTTTTCAAGATTGGCCAACAATTAACAGAGTTATGCTACTTTTTAGGGTGTGCGGTGATTGGAAGCGGGTTGCAGTTTTACGAACAAACAAGGAATAACTTACAAACAAAGAATAAAATGAAAGTTTATTTACCATAGATAATTAATTAATATCAAACATCATTTGCCATTATTAATTTAATCCTTTTCAAAGATTTTAAGTGGCTGCCATTTTGTTTTTTGATGTCGGAAAATTTTGATTATTTTTTTTAGATTGTTTCAATTGTTATAAAGCTGTTTGCAAAATTTCGAAATTATACATGCAGAGGTGTTCGAATAAAAAAATAATGAGTGACAAAAACAAAATGGCGGCTGTGTGAGTAACTAGGGATTTTAGAAAAATTTTATTATGATATTTACTTTTGTTAGTGGTCCAGAAACACTGCCTAGAAGTATTGGTAGAGAGTTCCGAAACACCCTGTATATCATTCCAGACGCCTTGTCTGGTTGGTATATTCAAATTCATAGACGTTCGAAAATTTAAACAGTAAGGCTCCCATGAACTCAACCATATTTTTTTTTTTTTTTTGAGGATGAAGCCCACATAGGTCTGAGACCTGTGCGTGGGTAATGAGTTGGATGATGGTGATTGATGAGTTGGACCTACAGTTTTAGGTGGGTTCCGAACCACCGGGAAGTGATTTTACAGCAGAGAACAGTGTCCTTTTTGCTGACCAATCTAATCGGTCACCGTTACAAACAGGACATATTGATTGTGCATTTTTACTTCTGAACTTATGATGCTGAAATTCGTTTTGTTCATTTTGCTATTGTGCAGTCTAAAATCTTGTCATTGGATCTTTTGGCATTCAGCAATAACCTATGTGTCTTTTTGCGTATTTTCTTTAGGATAAATTTTCAGTGCTTTCTGAATGTGTCTGAAACTCGAATTAAAATCTGATATGAAACACACCTGCCAAAATAACAATGTAGTGCAATGTTGTATTGTCTTTGCAGGTGTTCGTATATATCTGTCAAAAGGCATAAATTACATCAAATTGGAAGGTTATGATGTACAATATTCGACTCTGCTGGTGTTTGATCCACTTTGCAGTTCAATAACTCCGAAATAACACTTGGAAACTGCGTAGAATGTTTATGCCGTGCGATTCTGCTCTTACTGTACACTACTAGTGATTTCAAATTTTAAGAATCATGATTCTGAATTCTTACCGATCATTCCATGTGTCTTTTCCTGGGTCTACAGTTCCTAGTTGTATTGAAAACCAACAAGGTACTTGTCTAATGAAAAAGTGAGCTATGTTGATTTATTCAAAATGTTTGAAAAGAATAATGAATTGAGACCTCTGAAATCCTTCAAACCTTAGTCCACCATTGTTTGTATGTTGGGGAGTTTGATCAGTAGTGGTGAGGGAGGTGGAAATCGCCAATACTTACAGAAGGAACGCCAGAATGTAACGCTAAAAGTTCGACATTTTAGTGACATTGAACAGTTAGCTATTATAGACCGTTTCATGGTGCGTGGCGTCTCAATGGAGCATGCGCGCTGAGCGCTTTCTCCCACTACTGTAACCTCTGCCTCGCAGTACAGTCAAGTTCAAATATTTCCTAAGTCCGATACCGCTAAAAAGTCCAGCAGTGAGTGTATTTGACACGACTGTACTTAACGGCTGGAGGGGAAGCGTGGTGGGAAAGACTTTCTGTCTCTCTCGCACTGCCTTCCCTGCCACCAGCGAGACGCCACGCACCGCTATTGTAAAAACTATTGTATTAGTTTTACTAAAACTAAACTATTTACTAAACTAGTTTAGAAAAACTAAACTATTGTAATAGTTTTTTAGCATTTTTAGAAGAGTTTTCATAGCATTCCTGTAAATATAAGTATTTAATGTAAATAAATGAGTAAATGAATTACCGATTGAAATGAATGAGTCAACTGATTTTGTGACATGGAAAACATGTGCAATTTTCCCATTTGTTATATTCTTGATCATATCAGTTCTGTGCATAGTTTTAATATAGTTTCAATTCTGCGTCTTTAGTAGCTTCTACATCTCAATCATTCGCAAACAAAATAGTTAACCAGCACATCTTTTGCACATGTATATTAATAAAAGGTACTTGAAAAAGTAAAAATACTTTATTAAGTTATAGATAATACATTAAATGACATATATGAATAAATATTTTACAAGACATTTGAAAAATTTGTACAATGTAGCCATTTATATAATTAACATACAGAAACTTGTAACAGTTTGAATTGTGACATGAAATGATAGTCATTCTGATGACCAACCCTTTTCCTGCTGTTGTAACCATCTGGTCTAGTATACTATATTTATGAAACAAACTGGTAGGCCTACGTTCACTCATGAACTATTGCTTTCATGACAAGTAAAAACTACTTTCAAGTGACAATGAATACAAACCACAGACTGGATTTTAAAAACAGGTCGAATTGAGAACCTTCTCCTTTTTGGAAGTCGGTTAATAAAACATGAATTTTAATAGTCGTAACATTTTGAAGTTTGTCATTCACATACAAAATAGTTGTCCAGCACATATTTTACACAATCATGTATATTAATAAAAGGTACTTGAAAAATTAAAAATACTCAAAGTTATAGATAATGCATTATATGTTTATATAGGTTTTATTGTTGGTTGAGCTCGAGCGGCAGGAAGTGATAGTAGGCCACAAGAGGCGCCGCTGGCTGTTCAAATCGTGACTGATATGAGGCTTGACAGTTAATTTTCAGTAATTAATTTGTTGCAGTAAGTACTGAGGACGTGGTAGACTAAATTGTAAAATTGATGATTTGCAAAAGTACGCAAAGAATACAGACAAAAAATATTCCTCGATGAAAAAAAACAACTGTAGCAATGAACAACAGAATTCCAAAGAAAGATTCACTCTAAGGCTCGGTGCACACTTGCGTTTTTTCAAGCAACGTGCACGCAGCTTGCGAACGCCGGCGGTTCAGCGGTAGATGAGTTCTAGTGAAGAAGTACACACTTGAGCGGAGCAAGTGACTTGCAAGCGGCGTGCACGCGACTTGCAAATTGAGCACGCATCTTTCTGCCCAACCGCCGCGTGCACGCAGCTTCCACAACACGCCGGGCGGTCTGGCAGGTTGAAACCGCTGAAAACACGCTCTAGTGTGTATTGAAGAGAAAAAAAAGCGGCGTACACGCCGCTTGAAAACACTCAAGTGTACACCGAGCCTAACGATTAGAACCCTTTTCAAATGAAACTATCTTGTTCAAGACCACTACAATCATTCACAAAAAAATAGTTAACCAGCACATCTTTTACACATGTATATTAATAAAAGGTACTTTATTAAGTTATAGTTTTACATTAAATGACATGTGAATAAATATTTTACAAGACGGATAGCTCGGAACTGAGACGTGCCGTGACTGCTGTCTGTGAATCGACCTTTATTTAAACTAGACAATGATCTAAATCTCCACCTCCAGTTTGTTTCATTTTTTTCTTCTATAAATTTTACATAAAATTTTGTTTCATAATTTATAATAAAACGAGTATTTTCCAAGTAGTATTAATCCAAGTTGGGAAGTTTCAATCCCAGCTTTATTGTTTGTAACTATAAAGTTTCAAGTTGTCGATATTAAGGTCGATTCACACACATCAGTTACGGCGCGTCACAGTCTCAGTTCAGTCACGTTAACAATCTGTCACCTGATGGGTCAGCGCCGGACAAGTGTAGACAGCGTAACCGGAAACTCAGTTAAGAATATATTTTATACTGAGACGGATAGCTCGGAACTGAGACGCGCCGTGACTGATGTGTGTGAATCGACGTTTATTTAAACTAGACCATGCAACACATTACATAAATAATCTCAATCTACATCTCTAATCTCTAACAACAATCACAAAGCTCTTTCGAACCAAAATGAATATATGGAGAATAGTGTATAAAGACGAAAATAAAATACTTAAGCTAGTAATTTATTATTAGCATAACTTGTTAACCCGCCACTGGTGACATGCTTTTTTGTTTCATGAGTGGTGTCTATGGTCTGTGAGACCATATTCACATAATTTATGTACATTCCAGGAATTTATAAATAAAACCCTTACAGATGTTTCATATCATATATTTTACAGTATATATTTGTATTTACAGTCGTTTTTCATTAAACAGCAGTGTTGAAACAAACAAAAAACATAATTATTGTAAGGAAATGAAAAACTTCAAATATTAATTTGTTATCGAAAAATGATTTATCAGAAATATCATAATATTCTTTTTAGATAATTGATGTGGCAGTAAGAGGTAATAAACTTTACTTGATGAACTTCAAACTCATATTCCTGAAAGATATTTTCAAATAAGGATTATATCAAAAGCTTTACATAATATTTTGTAAATTTTTTGGTATTCAAAATTGAGTGCTGCTTATCTCTACTCACAGTCTTTGCAAATCACTCTGATGTGCTCCAAACAGAGATATGTGGAACATTTATGGCAGGAATACTTTGTTTTCCTGTTTTTTTTATATCCACATTCTTTGCATCGACCTGGCTCTCCTGGGGCTGGTCGTTTTTGGGTCGGCTGCTCAATCTGCAAGATCTGCATGATTCTCTCCTTAGAGAGCTTTGGAATTTGTGGCAATCCAAGTCTCTCAATCATATGCTGCTTCATCAAATCATTGGCCAAAATTGTCAAAAATTTTCTACGTATAAGTTTTGTGCCTGGATTGTTGGCTGAAAATATTACCTGGGAGTTTATGCCAGCAACATTCACTATTGAATAGAAAATTACCATTGGCCACCTTCTAGTGTTTCTAGCACAATTATAATTTGAGCAGAGTTGGTCAACCACATCAACTCCAATCTTAGTGTTGTTGTAATCCACAACAATACTAGGCTTTCCAGTTTCTTCATCCATAGAATCATCATCGTGCATTGATGAAATTAACAAAACATTTTTATTTTTTTTTGGTACATGAGACACCAATGTGCAATTTTTTCTGAATGCAAACATTGTTGATGGTACTGGCCTACATCCTTGTATAAATTGCGGAGGAATTTGTCTCTTATTTTTCTTCAAGGTTCCCAAGATTGTTATCCCATGATTCTCCACAAGATCCTCACACACCTCCACACTGGTGAACCAATTGTCCATAGTAACATTTCTATTTGTACCAAAAATTGGCTCACAAATTCTCTTCACAATATCAAATGTTTTGTTGCTCACTGCATATGGTCCAGCAGGCTGCATGCCTACATAAACTTCCAGATTTCCTGTGTAAAACATTTTAGCATCACTCAATGCAAATATCTTTATTCCATACTTATTGGGTTTAGAAGGAATATACTGTCGGAAGCTGCATCTCCCCCTAAACCCCTCCAGTTTTTCATCAATTGTTACATATTGAGAAAGTGAGTAGTTCTCCTTACAGTTGGCAACAAATTTATCAAAAAACTCTCTAATGGGAGCTAATTTGTCAAAAGCTCGTCTTTCTTCTCATGTTGCTTGGTCATCAAACCTCATATGCTTCAATAAAAATCGGAATCGCTGCAGGGACATACAGAGGCGAAAACGTTCAGGGGAACTCCCATCAGTAGCAAAGAGTTCTTCAGCATTGAGACGATTTGATTTTTGGACCCCTGCTAGTATAAGTATACCAATCAGAGCCTCTATCTCAGCCTTTGTGGTAGGTCTAGTGTAAGTATCACGTTGGTACTTCCCCACAGACTCAATTATTTTCACATTTGTATGCTCTACAATTTTCTCAACCATTTGCACATCAATAAATTTATTCCAAATGTCTAGAGGCTCCTTCAAATCTCTCATAACATTTCTTGGCCCAGGCAGCTGATTAACTATATTCCTAGCTCTTCTTCTTGCATTCCTTGTTGGACAATCCATATTCCATTTTGTTTGATCATTGCCCACATAGAAACGAGAACTATTACCTAAGTCCATGGAGCTGTCTGGATCAAGTTCTTGCTCACTTTCAGAGTCCTCCTCTCTCACCTCAACAGCATCTTCTTCAGCATCTTCTTCATCGAGTTCATCATGGTCATTGGGATCCCCGTCTTCTTCATCAAGCACACCCTCAAGCAGTTGACGTAGTCGCTCTTGCTCTCTGTCAATATTCATGGCCTGAAAAAAAACACACACAATATTGTTAGAGAATGAAGAAAATGTTAATTTCAATTTTCAGTAATTATTATGTAATAGAAAAAAACCTAAAACTTGCTTATGCCAAGTTTACAAATGTGATGAGCCAAGGATATGGATAACAACCACCATGTTCTAGAAGCCTATTATGGTAATGGCTTCAAGCCATCAAGTGATAAAATTGGTGGATTAATGGTATACAAAAAAATTGTTATTATCAGATGAGTGATTGGAAACAAGATTTGCTACTCATTGCATACCATGATATTCAAGTTATGTAAGCCTACTTTTCAATGTACCCTGATTAAACTATCATCTCACTCATTTTTTGTATAATTATCTAGGTATCATAGAAAAAATCAATGATAAATGAATCAATCAAATCCTTATTACTCCTATAAAATTGATACATGTATGAAAACTTTGAGTCTGACAAATAATAGTAATTTATTATATTTAATTCACTTGAAATTATCAGGTACATTTTTTAGTATGTAGAAAATTCAATATAATAGTACAGCTCAACAATTTGAGTTGAATAGATAGATATTAATTATTTACTTACCGGAATGAATAATGTTTGAGAATGTAAGAGGTGACTATGGTGCCACAGACCATATACGCGACTGGTGACACTGGTGTAGCAGACCGCTTTCAGCAATAATCTACAAGAAAATAGCAGAACAGTGTTGTCACTTCAGCAGACAGTTGATGACTGCCTGTACGGAAGGTACCTGGAGTCATAGTCTCTTATCTCTAGCAGACGTACAGTCACATTCAAAACAAGTTTCATACGGTCTATGAGACCAGAAGTCACCACTGCAGGGTTAAACGCAAGGTCTTGATTTACGAACAATGGTTATTGTACCAATATTCAACAGTTTCTGTATATTTTTCATTTGGATCTGGCTAATAAAAACAAAACAAATCGTAACAAATAACAACTGGAAGAGAGCAATATTAATAAACCTACAAAATTAAAAACTTGTAAATGTTCACAGCACCATTATCATAAAAACCCAGAAACAGCTATTAACCTACTGCCATAATTAGGGATTAAATAATTTCACAGTATATCTTAAATATTATGTGAATCAGTTCTATCAATTACTTAATAATAGTACCAATGCCAACTTGGCACAGGTTACAGGCCTTAAAGGACCTACTTCAGTCCCAGACATTGATTTTTCTCCTTTTATAAATATTTAAAGCATGTCACAGTAAAGTTAAATTCATAATTTGAATTGGGGATAGTTTAAATTCAACAATTACATCAACCATCAATCTTAATTGAAATTACACAAATTAGTTTTAAAAATGTTGGCGAATTTCGCAAAATCATAAATTACCCATTCTATTACAATACTTTATAAACTACAAATTTTCAATCAATATTTCATTTAGGTGGGCAAATTACTTATCATAGTTGCAAAGCTTGGTAATTCACAATTTTCTTGGAAAATTCAATAAACTGTAGTTGAAAATGTCTGCCATTCATAAATGAAGGTTTGGATTCGTTAAATAGTTGAAATATGATACAATAAATAAAGCTCATTAGAGTCTGTCAACTTATTCTTGACAGTGCGCAGAAACACATTTTGCTTTGTCTCTACGTAGCTTAAAGAGCGTCCCAAGGCTGTACTGAGAATTAGTCATTCCTCATCGATGAAGTATATGTGAACATCTCTTAGCACAGACTAGTAGCATAGGTAAAAAGACATGTGCGAGGCAAATTCAAAAAACTGCCAAGAATGAGTTGACAAGCTATACCAGAATAGATTTGAAGCTGATTTTTAGTTGGCAAGGTACGTACCGTACAAAGGTTTACAGTGGTTTCTGATACTATATCGAAATTGATTTTCTATCTATCAATAATTCATGCACAAAAAAACGGTGCAGTATGATTTACAATTATTGAAATATCCAATGAGATGTATGCAATAGAATTCATCGAAATCTTGTTTAATACATTACATTATAATCTAAAAAATAATTTATTTAAAAAAATACCGTATATTTTATACATTGGCACAAAATTTCAACATGATATTGATGACAACCTTAAATCTTGGCGTTTGAGAATGAAAGCTCTCATTTAATAGGAGCGTACACATTTCAGCTATGAATATTTTGTAGGAAATTCATGTGGAATATGGTAGGATTTTTTTAGGAACCTCCACTGTCACTTTACCAATTAAGAATACAATATCTAGATAGGTAGATAATATTAAAATAATATCAAAGAAATTGGAAAAAGCACCGACAAATTACCAAATTACAAAAAATTAATAACAGTCACTTTGAATGCACAGTAATATAAATCCATAAGGGAAATTATCGAGTTGAATAAAAATCTGAATTATTACTTGCACACTTAATGAATACAGCAGAAATAACTTTTAGCAGTATTCAATGACTTGGACTGTTGTCACGTGAGAATTTGGTAAATATGATTGGCTTAAGTACAGTAATTTTGTACTTATAAATATTTTGTACTTGTAAATATACAGTATTCATTGAAATATTTGTACTAAAAATTAACTTAGAAAAGTTAACGAGAAATTAGAGAAAAATATGTGAAATTTGGAGGACAATATAATCATCAGTTTTCGGGGTTGTACCCAAATTTTTCATTCACTTTGTATTACACTATCAATTGAAAGTTTTTCTCCAGAAGTTTTATATTCAAACAAATTGAAGACTACTATATTGAGTTTACTCAAATAATGTGTAATTTCACCAAGCATAGAAAATATTCTGAGTAAAAACTTTGATTGAGACATGAAAAATTACATTAAAATTATGGACGCATATGGTATTACATTGAGCGTTGAGAAGGGATAGGAGATGGTATTTATTTATTCACACCATATATAACTGATCCCTTCTTGGTAAATTGTGAACCATTATGTATTCATTCGACTTAACAAACGCGTCTTTGCAGACATACCTACATTTATAATAGGAATGCACACCTGCAAATAGAAATATTCATACCAGCATTTATAGGATAATATATATTATATAATTATTATTCAGAGAAATATGGTTCACTAATGAACTTTATAATGCAGGGAGGTCAGGTTTCAGTAGTATTATTTAGCATTGGCAGCAATTATTTATTTATACAGTCAAAATAACACCATTTATTCTATAAACGTAACAGATTCATGGTGGGATTTCTTTCGCCGTTCTTGTTTAAAAAGCAACAGCACCAGATAAATTCAGTCTAGAAGCTCGACAAAAGACTTTCCAGTCTTTAAAAAATGAACAATTATAGTTTCATCCTACTAAAGCTTTAAATTCTGTGGAACGTTCAAAACAACACTAAATATTGATTTCTATAAACATGTGTGCAAATGTCTTGCCGTACTCGATAGATGGCCGTACGCAGCTGATATTCTATCTCGTATGGCAATGACCTTCTTTGCACACAAGTTGCACAAATAGCTTGCGATAACCCATGGTCAGCTGAGTTTATTAACGTTAAACTATGTCGATTATTTCATTAGGAATGTTGTATACATTTTCATTGTATTAATTTTTATGTTGAGAAAAATTCAGAATTTTTCTAGAAAAGTATGAGAATTAAACTGATTTGGAATAAAGTAGAACATTTAAGAAAAAATAAACACAAAAATTATTTAATCGATGGAGAGCTCTACACGTTTAGTTATTCTCCGGTTAAACTTTGAAACTTTAGAATCGTTTTGTTAGCTATTTAAACAGATATGATAAAGCTAATTAATGTATCACATTCTCAAATGAGGTCTGTTCAGCGAGCCTATGGAGTGACCCAAACAAACTTTGCATGTGTGTGAGTGAGGAATTCCGAGAATTGTACTGAAAAGGGCCTGGCATCGGTTGGTCGGCCTATTCACACTCATTGCCACCTACAGTTTGTTCTTAACAGCTGTTGTCGCACTTCCAGTTTGTGCTTCACTGTTTGACATCAAGCATACAAAAGTCCTACATTGTGATTAACAATTCGTTACGTTTGTGTTTGTACAGTAGGTTGCCTAAGTATAATTTGATTTCTTAATTAGTTTTTCAAAAATAATTTTATTAGTTATTTATTCGTTCTATTACGGTAGTTTAGGCGTTTTCAATGGTTAGGCCTGTTGCCTGTTCGATCGAAACCCACGGGACAAAGGTAGGCTTAGGCCATGGTTGATGTGTTTAGAAAAATAATCTGTGAATCGGGCTTCGTTGGGTCCCGGCTTGCACGCATGCATTTGTTTACTCCACTCCGTAGGCTCGCTGAACAGACTATATATAATTAATTTCGATGTTCTTTTTAGAACAACTTCCAAAATAATAATAATTACTGTATATAAGGTAATTATTATTACCTTCCAAAATAACTCGAGCTTGATAAAACTAACAACTCTTTCATTTAGCATAGAATCTATCGAAGTTGATACCAGAAAATCATTTTAAAATGAGCACAGACCACAAGAACGACAGAATTGTAAGAGAAAGTGAACCTTCCATAGATGTGGAAAAGTAGGGCTTCACTAATGACTTGACGTTATGTTAAGTCAACCATGTAACTTACTACACTGCTGCGAGCGACAACTCGATGATAGTTCACCGCGAAAAGTTCATAAAGTCACGCCCCTTATGACCAAAAATTTATACTTATCAACATTAGTAAATGTTATTCATAATTAAATTGTGTACCTTCATAATTCATCAAAATATACGGCACAATAATCAATTTAAACAGATTTCCAAAAATATATTGGAGTATGCCTACTTATGAAGTTTAATTTATATTTGCTTGAAAAGGCACTCAATAGAACTAAGTGTGATTGGACGCAAAAATTTATGAAATTTTAGACGAAAATTATTGGAAAGAGCTTGTTTTTTCATCGCTGCGGTATGAAACGAAAAAATGTGGGTTTTCAAAACTTTCATTACGTTTAAATTCTATATTAAGAAAATAGTATTGTTGGTTCTTATTTGCCTTAATAGGAAGGGGGACTAACCTGCGCTTGTATATCAATTTTTACTATTAAATGAGAAATAAATTGTTCTATTTTACAAAGCTTTCCAATATTAAAAATAACATTATACTGTATCACACCACCAAGTCAGCTACACACGAAAACAATTATATAGTTTAATGTAAGTAGGGAATATATACACAATTAATGTGATAGACTATCTAATGTCGTTGGAGTATGCAGACAATAAAAACAATACATAAAAATGTCATAGACCTTACATTAGACCTGTTATCATTGTCGAACTGTTATAAATGAATATCTAAAATATTGTTGAACCATTATAAATGCAAAAATCAATAAAAACATGAGCAAATTGAATTATAGATCATCATCTCCAATTCCTTCGAATGCGTCGTTTTCCATGAGAGGCTGAACCCTGTTGACAGTTTGCTTCAAATTGATTGCAGATAGTTTGTCCGATAATTTCCTTATTGAAAGAGTCGGCTCGCTGATTCTGACTGGAGATTTTGGGGTTGAATCCTGCAATTATACATTGATTGATTCAATCATCTTTACTCAACAAATGTACAAATACATTGAATAGTGTCACATAAATTAAAAAATACTTGAGCAAATGCAATACAATTAATCAAGAATCAACAGTAGCTTCAAATTATCCCTGAACAAATTCCTGAAAGGAGTGCAATGACAAGCTTACCAGATATTCCTTCAGATTCACTCTGAAAATTATCATCTCTTTTAATAACTTCAAGTTTCAGGGCAGCATTTTGAAATATTTCTCTCCCATATATGTTGTTTTCCTTTTAAAAAATTCTAAATTATGTCTGCAAAATTCTTCCTGATCGAGTATTATAGGCATGTGAAATATTACTTCCCTGTTCAATGTCTGTAAAGTTGCATTGCAACTTCAAATATGTATTGCCCATAAACTGTTAAAATACCTAGCTGAGAGAAGACTTGTTTCACAGAGTCATTCCTTTTGATCTTCATAATTATTCTTAGTGTTCTTTTTTGTTGATTTAGTATTTTGTCGAGGTTTCTTTTCGATGTGCATCCATAAATACAGACCATAAGCTAAATTAGTATGTATCAGTGCGGAAAAATTGCTTTTAACGCAATAAGACCACACATATTGGCCATTCGCCTTAAGAGCATACAGGCCCGGGGATATTTTTTTACGACATGACAGACATGATTGTTTCATGACAAATGTTCATCTATCACTAATCTCAGGAACTTTGTGCTTTTCATCTCTTATAAACTTATATCATTCAACCTAACTTCCGGACATACATCATTATTTCTGCTTTCTTATGGTACCACTACCGACTTACTGGGATTCAGGAGAAGATTTCTGCTGTTCAGAAAATTATTGACAGCAGACAGACCCTCGACTGATGATTGCTCCACATCCTGAACTGATTTACCCAAGAAAAGGATATTCGCATCGTCTGCATATAGACAAACAGATGATCATCCCTTGGATGATCTCAGGTAACCCCTTGATATAACATAGGAATAATAATGGGCCTAAAATGGAACCTTGCGGGACCCCATATTGAACCTTGCGGGACCATATGTTATAAATACTAATATCGATATTTTCTTATTATTAATATTTATGAATATATTATAGATTTGTATCATGTGGGTGTAATACAATACAAGGCAATTAGAAGACTTCTAATTACGTTGATGCAATCTCTTTGAAAAAGTTAATCTTAACAAGTGGACTCTCGAGTGTTCATATTAACAATTGCAATTTTTAGTAATAGGATTTAGATTTTATCAGGGAAGCATTATTATCAAGCAAGGCATTATGTAAGTAAGTTACCAACATATCTAGGTGGATCATGAATTGAAGAAATATATAATTTAATTTTTCATCTAAAGAGCCTTAAAAAACTGATGAAGATAGATTCCTTGAGCGTCCTGTCCTGTGTACCCTTACTATTATAGTTGGCACTATGCTAATGCGTTGTCGCATTCACTGCTAACGGAAATAGAAATTTCGACAAATAGAAGTAGGCGCTGGGGCTCGAATTTACTTAAGAAACTGAAATTTCAATTCTAGGATCAATTACTCTACACTATTATTGCACGAAACTCCTTAGTACCGGGTTATTCAATACGAAAGAACAGATTTCAAACATTTATAATAAAAAAGCAGTAAAAAAAATCACTTCCCGGTGGTTCGGAACCCACCTAAAACTGAAGGTCCAACTCATCAATCACCTTCATCCACTCATTACCCACGCACAGGTCTAAGACCTATGTGGGCTTCATCCTCACAAAAAAAGCCTAACTTTAAAACATTTTAATTGCATTCAAAACATGAGAAAATTGGCTATGTTAAAATGACGACATTAGAGGAACGATCATTTTGTGTGCTACGATTAGCAAAATTAAGAAGTTTATATGGCTTCATGTGCAGATGGCGCTTCAGGACATGCCACACCGTTGGTTGAAGAATGTTAACTATTTTCTTTGTCATCAAGTGGATTTTTGTGGGCTCAAAACCACAAAATTGTCGTTTCTGTGGTGTCGCGATTTTGCGACAATCACAACAGCGCCAATGCGGCCATGACTGGAACTTCTACCCGAGCTGATGAGAATCTTAAACTTTTTTCCCCATGAACATCGAGGTATTTTTATGTTCAAAAAGATGAAATATCTTTATTTCTCAATAACTCTGTATAAAAAACGGTTGCAATTCCGTATTTAGTCCAGTAAAATAATCGACTAAGAGATATTTTTTTTTAGGATGAAGCCCACATAGGTCTTCTATAGACCTGTGCGTGGGTAATGAGTTGGATGATGGTGATTGATGAGTTGGACCTACAGTTTTAGGTGGGTTCCGAACCACCGGGAAGTGATTTTACAGCAGAGAACAGTGTCTTTTTTGCTGGCCAATCTAATCGGTCACCGTTACAAACAGGTCCTACGAGAACGCAGCTTATCTCTATCTGATTGAACAGATACCTGCTACGGCTCGCGGCTATCACTTCAAAGCTCACCAAACTCAAAGCTAAACCTAACCTATCAACTATCCGTCTAGTCACTGGGCTACATACGGTACTGCAGCCTTAAAAACTTTCAAATCAAATTTATTTGCCATAATACATAATAATTTAAAAAAAAAAAAACAGTAGAAAAAATATACTTAATGTTAAATAATACGTGAAATAAAATTTATATTGTTCAATCAGATAATAATTACAGTTTTGCCTTTTCCCAAAACTTGACTTGTGAGATTACATGACATTAGACTAGCCAAAACTTCTTGATATTGTGTTATAGATAAGACCATCACTATTAGCATTTTCAACGGCGCTGAAAATTTGTTCATGGTATTGCATAATGTGAATGAATACTTACTGGATGGCCATCAGAGAGACTGGAACTAGACTGGCTCAAGCTCAAGCTTATTCGTTGACTGCTACCATCTCGTTTCATGTAATTGAACGTTTCGCCTTCATACCTCGAATCTTCGTTGCGCTGTAACAAAAATTACATATATAGCAAATTAATAGCAGTGGGGGTTTCCCATGCATAGCCTTCATAATATCATATCAGAAAATATACCTGGATTTCTTGTTCCATGACGAACTGCGTTGTTAATATTAAATTTTCAAGTGAATTCAACGACTTGCAGTCAAATTTTCATTAAAAATAAGTAGTATTTCACTTACTTTGTAGGCCAAACGTTTTCGAGTTGTTGAAATACTACTTATTTTTAATAAAAATTTGACTGCAAGTCGTTGAATTCACTTGAAAAGAAAATATATATTTAAAATAAAGTATTATTTGTATTTCATAATATCATATCAGGCTGGAATGATTCTATACAGAATTAAACTTCATTAGAACTCAAAACCAAACTCCAATATTACACAAAGTTCTAAAAATATCGTTTTATTGTGAAAATTATTGAGAATATCCAAACGAAAAATCAAGGATTACATAACTGTAATTTGTATATCAAGAGAACAGAGGGAATATACATTTGAAATCAATCATTTGTATTTCATACTAGCTACAATGAAAACCAATAATGAAATATTAAAACACGTTCAAATCCTCTATCGGATGAATAATAAAAAAAATGATTAAGAATATTTTGAAGTATTTACAGTATTTTCCAGCTTACACGTAATTTGACTTACAGAAGTCGTCATATAATTCAAAAATTAAGGTTTGCAAATAATAATGCACAAATTTTGTTGGAATTGTTATAAAAATAACATAACATAGTATGCTTTCATTTGATCGAGTATTAAACTTACTTATATTTAGATTTTCTAAAACCTTGAATTTTTTAGATGATTTGATTCACGGGTTTCTTGGATAAATAATTATAATTTGATTACTATGTTACCTGGTTGATCTTCATGCCAGTTTTTTTGAGCAAAAGTTCGTCAACAATTGACTGTAAGCACACAGATATGAGTATTGCTTGGTTACTGGTTATAGTGATCCATTGTAGCTTATCTCTGGCCATGAGATATTCAAATCCCAATTCTAGCACCTGCTCCTTACGTTGGCCATCTTCTATTCTTTCCTACAATTCAACAAAATTTAAATTAAATTAGATTAATTCCAAATTAGTAAATAAATTGGATCATTCTAAATTGAATGATCTATAATAAATATTTTTTTGTCAAATGAATACTCTTACACAAATTGTTCAGTGGAGAATGTAATACAAAAGTGCAATGGTTGTGACATCATAACCAACACGCGTAAAATAATTACCAACTAGATATTGGTTGAGGTGACCATTCATTTATTTATTTTGCTTTTACGGCCGCATTGGATCGCTTAAGTCATGTCTTGTCTTCCTCCGTAAGGTCACTTTCCGAGCCGCCCGGTAGTTTCGCATTCGTTCTGATCTCCTCTTTCGTTCCTTGTCAGTGAAAATCCTTTGTATTGTCTGTGGTTTGTCTACTTTCCGTTTGAATCTCATTTTTAAACATTTTAGCTGTTCAATATTTGTGTTTTATTTTTAAAACCAATATAAGAGGTGACCATTATAAGAAATGATTTGTGAACAACAAAGCGGACACCAAAAGGTCTTCAAGTTTGGCACATAGCTTCCTCCAAACTCGATTCATTGCATCTCGAAGCCTTTTTTTAGTTTCCTTTCAGAATTTTCAATGTTCAAATTTAATTTATGGGCACTATAACTGTTTCAAAATGTGTTTAGATGCAGGAAGCTCATAGAGCAGCTGCCAACATGATACGTCCCTATGGTGATAATATAGATGATACGCCGATATGTCCAAGCAACCGATTGTGTATCAATATCACAGTTGATAATTACCCAGCGTCATGCGAGCTTACTCATTGAGTGTATTGAGCTTTTCCTGTAATACATTGTTCCAAAGAACTGAACACACAACTTGCTGGTGGGTAGAGCTGCAAAGCTGCTAAAAAAGGTACTTACAAAAAACACTTAAAATTCACATCAGTGCAAAAAAATGTTTTTTTGAGAAGATATCTTTTCAAACAGATGAACTGTATGGTATAAATACTGTATGTTATTTCACTCATCCTTGCCAATTTCGTAATTTTGTGACCCTACCTGGATTCCCGTGCAAGACCGGGTAAAATGCTAGTTTCTAATAGAAGAGAAAACATTTTTACAAAACTCAAGTACACAAATACTCACATTATGCGTTGTTATACGCCAGCACCTCATGCGAGTAACTTTGAAGCAGCCTTCTTTGATTTCTCCACTATCCAATGTCACCCGTAAGTTCAGTTCTCTATATCCAGCGCTAACAATTACTGGAGCACCTGGGTATGGATAATCGCAAGTGCATGGTTGAAACTGTACGTAGCCGTAGTATTTCAGTGTTCTTGCAAGATCTAAATACTGGAAATATAAACAAAACAATAATTACAACTCAGATAACATAAGACAGGAGTGCTCGTAATAAAATCAAAATGATGTCCAGCAAAAAATACTGTTCTCTACTGTAAAATCACCTCCCGGAGGTTCGGAACCCACCTAAAACTGTAGGTCCAACTCATCAATCATAATAGTCCAACCCACTTCCCAAGCAGAGGTCTCCGACGTATGTGGGCTTCATCCTCAGAGAAAATACTTGTACCATAACTTTCTTTGTAGTGGCGAAGGTGATATTGTGGAATTTATCCATAATGAATAATAAGACGAAATTGTCACAACCACAGAGATTGATAATGGTATAACAACCGAAACTAGTTTCTCAATATTTTTTAATAAATGTGGTTCATTAACTTGTACCATATTTTAAAAGTGTTTATCTTTGACTGAGAAAACTCCTCAAAGTGAAGTAATAGGTATGATACTTGTACATGATTGTTTTTAAACTATCACAAACATAATATGGTACATAGTTTATGCAACGACTGTATTATAACTGCCTTTAAGCAACACGTGGGATGAAAGTAAGGGTACAAGCGAAGCGAGTGGCTTGAAGGTTGAATACAGTCGTTGATCGTTGCATACAACTACCAATAACTTACTAACTGTACTTTACTTACTTTTAATTAAACGTATAAATTACTCAAACTAACATAACCAAAAATGTTCAATTGTTGACGATCAGTTTTGGGTAAAATTCTAATTCAGACTGAATTTGCTTTCGAAATGTACAAATCAGCTGATGTACATACATACATACATACATATCCGGTTCCCGTTCCAGTAGGTTCACTGGGTCTGGGTATTAACAAGCCTCCGCCACCTGCTCCGGTCATTCCAAAGCTGTTCCTCCTCAATCTCCAGCCATTGCCGTCCCCTTCGTTCGATCTCTCCTTTCACTCCATCCTTCCATCTTCTTCGTGGTCTTCCTCTTGGGCGCTTATCCACTAATCGCAACTCTTCCATTCTTCTCGGTAATCTTCCTGGATCCATCCTTTTTACGTGCCCGAACCATCTCAAGGTACTCTTAGTGACTCTGTCTCTCAAACTTTCTACTCCCACCAATCTCCTAATTACAACATTTCTCACTCTATCTCTCCTAGTTTTACCAATTATACTCCGTAAAAACCTCATTTCGCCTGCTTGTATTCTACTCCAATCTCTTTCTGTCAAGTTCCATGTTTCTGCTCCATACGTTACTATTGGAAGATAATACAATTTGAACAACAATAACTTTGCTTTCTTGGGGTTAACACAAAATGTAATACAAATCAGCTGATGTATTTCATATTAATTTTTCATTGGTAGAAATGGTGTCTTCCATTGGTCTAGGCCACCATTGGTTACGTAAGTTGCGTAATAACTTCATTAAGCAACGTATATGATTAGACATGAATAGAGACAGCTGTTATGTCATCACTTTTCACACTCTATAGTTCATTCTGATGAAATGCAATCACTATCAGTGTGTAAGCCTATCAACTATTTCATTTGTCAGATAGTTTATTCTTTTCACTCTTCTTGGGATGCCGCGAGCCGTAGCAGGTATCTGTTCAATCAGAGAGATAAGCTGCGTTCTCGTAGGTCCCGTTTGTAACGGTGACCGATTAGATTGGCCAGCAAAAAAGACACTGTTCTCTGCTGTAAAATCACTTCCCGGTGGTTCGGAACCCATCTTAAACTGAAGGTCCAACTCATCAATCACCATCATCCAACTCATTACCCACGCACAGGTCTCAGACCTATGTGGGCTTCATCCTCAAAAAAAAAAAAAAAAAAAAAAAAAATATTTAGGCTATGTGAGTCTCTTGCGCAACTTATTTGTGTAGTTTATAAAACTGTTACATAAACATTGATAAATGATGTGAAATATTCTTCAAATACTCTTCTAACTTTCTGTGATTGACGTCAAACCGTGATCTGATGAGTTGATAATGTGACAAAAGTCCATTCACTTTTTTATTGTCATATAATTTATTGTCATTCACACAATAGCGAGTTTCTTGGTGAAATAGTAAATAAGTAACATGTATTTTCAAGAAAATGTAAATGATATATTATAATTACCTGTTTCTTTGCTCCAGTAGCTTGGAGAGTGGCAAGTTGGGAGCTGGTGTCTTTACTACAGACTATCCAACCTCTCTCAACATCAGAAACAGTCTGAGTGTAAAGGAGATTCAGACCTACTTTGTCAGTCATTATCTCTAAATCATACCCTGGATCCCAGTAGCTGGAACGATACAATTGCATGAAACACATTTTATATTAGTTTATAAAGAGTTTAGAGATAGAAAATTATAAATTGACAACAAAAATTATTACTCGCTTACATTCAACTATTTATTGTATTTATAATATTTATTCATGAACAGGAATAGTTGAGTCAAATTATTGTTTCTAATTAATTAATTTTTGTGAGAGGGAAGCAGTCTGGAAATACTGGATACTTCCTGACTAATAAAATAACTTATTGGCAAAACGTCAGATATTTTTGACTAACTTATTGGCAAACGTCAAATAACTAAATAAATAACTCTAAATAACTTATTGGCAAACGTCAGATTTTTGACTAATAAAATAACTTATTGGCAAAACGTCAGATAGGTAAATTTTCATAAGAAAACTAGTTACATGAAAAGTTGCAATCTAATCTGAAAAATATAACCGGTTAAACCAAGATTTATCCGACATTCGGGCATAAGCCAAAGGATACTTCCTAACTAATAAAATAATTTATTGGCAAAACGTCAGAAAGGTGAATTTTCATAAGAAAATTAGTTAGGCCTACATGAAAAGTTGCAATCTAATCTGAAAATTGAACGGGTTAAACCAACATTTATCCGCCATTCGGGCATAAGCCAAAGCATAAAAAAGAAGACAAATCAATGATTTCCATAAAGATTATAACAGTTTTACCATTTATTCAATGATTATTCGTTTCTGTACAGGATTTGTCTTAATTTTCCTGAATACTACTAGTATTCTGACCTATAAGCATTCAAATTTGTTAAGGAAAACGCTTTTGCGGGATTTGAAAAATACTATTCAAAGTTAAGATTTTTCATGCCACGTTCATGTCCATTTTAATGATTTTTGGGTTTAATGTTTTCTTATAGATCTTATGTTAATTTTCAAAATAGAAAATTTAGAGAAATGTTTAAATAAATATCAAAATGCAGACATTTTTCCGGCTAGATGTTAGATGTTATTAGATGTAACCAGCATTCACACGAGCTAGATGTCTAGATCGTTTCAATACAATATGAAATGTTCCTTATATACGCCAGACTCTACTCTTACCTCCCAAATGTAATCAACCCAAATATGATGATTATTAAATGGGAAAACAGCATCGTTTTTCTCAGAACCTTATCAAGAAGATTAGGCCTCTATCACTGATAATTTTTAAAAATGGATGCAAATGATGAAGGACTAACTTCATAGTATAAGTATAACGAAGATTTCATGAGACTTACCTTTTCCGCAATACGATTCTTTGATTACCCTGTAGAGACTTCTTTGATATGTAAGGAGATTCAAAATTTTGCAATTTTCTTGTGACTGGAAAAGTACAAGAAAACACAATAACAATCCTTTCTTCAGTTGGTTTTCATATCAATATCATACAGAGCCTTTCTATACACTTCAGCATAGATATCCATAACGAATAAGACTTGAAGTTATCACAACCAAATTTATTGAAAACTGTGAGATACTAGTTTCAGTTGTTACACCATTGTCAATCTTAAACAAATTTAAACTTATTATTCACTTACAGAGCAGAACAATTTGATAGCAATTGATAAGGTACTAAAGATTTAAGATCTTTCTGTGAAAATAAATTTAAATCCATGAAGATTGTTTTAACAATCTCCTCATATCAAACAGGGCAAAAAAGGCTCTCTATCAAAGACACTACAACCATCTAGCACCAAAAATCTACAACTTAATTCCTGAAAACATTAAAGCAATAGGACATATAAAAAAATTCAAGCAACAGCTTCATAACTGGCTAATAAATATTGACAGACAGCATATAGAGAGGATTTTTTCATACAATTATTATGATGGAAACTTGTAATTTTGAAAACTTACCAATCCTTAATCCTATATCCTATTTTTAACTAAACCTCCTTTTTCCTCTACTAACACCTACTCTAGAACATGGCATGCCATAGTGGTGTAGGATGATTTCCAAAATATATGTTTTATTTATTATATGTACCTTATTACCTGAACATAATTATTGAACCACTTGGTTAAAATTCTTTGTATTGTATATTGAAAAATGGAAATAAAATTATTATTTATTTATTTAATTGTCTCCATCAGAATACACATTCATTTTATTTTCTTGGCCTTTTTACGTAGCAGTTTCAAAATACCTGTCAAAGTTTTCTGTTTTTAATATTTGTCATAATAGTTCAGTTCAAATGTTTCTTTCTGAAAATAATCTCTTTTTCACAAAGTTAATTTTAATTCATTCTCATTACATAGTATTCAAATAAATTACAATATTAATATTATAAATATTTTAAAATATTAACACAATACTATAACAGCCTTAAGCAAATGTCCCAAAACTAACAATTTACCGATATTCTAGATCTACTGAAAATTATAACCATCACTTACTTATGATATCGCCATCATCTTCACGGTTTATAAGGAACAAAGAGAAGTAAAACATATAATTGGTCGGTAAACCGATATGGCAGCAAACTTTCTGAAAAATAAAATAAAAAATTAAACATGAGATAATTATTTTCAAGAATTTTAACTGAGTTTTGTAAAAACATGAGTTATGGCAAAATCGTGTTGGAAAAAAATGCTTATTCATAATTTTAGCCAATTTTTATTTTACTGAAATTCATTATTTTATAAATGAGTAATTTATACAAAGATCAAAGACGTTTCTGTAAAAATAAATTCAAATTCTTAAAGATTGTTTGAACATAAAATAGTCTCCATCAAAATACACAGTAATTTTATCCATATTCAAATCATGAATACCATATTTAAATCATATTGCACTCATATTTAAATCAGAAATACATGATTTTTTATGTGCTTAGAATATCAAATGGCTACAAAAATAGAATATATTGGATGTATATTTGTATAGTAAAATTGAATGTAAAATGACGCCTCTGGCTTGATAGTCTTATCTACGAAATACGAATTTCATATTTTTCCACAACTAGAGCCATACAAGTATAGACTTATGTTCAGAATGACTACATGAATTTCTATAATTACTTACAAAAAATTATAATACGGATCAAATATATTTTTTCCAAGGAAATGATATTTTTATTGCAACTTTCATAATAATTTACATAAATAAAAACACGTTGTAGAATGTAGTTAAGATACCGTAACACATTTAACAAGACCAACGAATATTTGATTAAGATAATGTTATTTGAAACACAAGATTTCAAAAACTATTTGTTCACCAACATTTACTTAATCAATTATTCTATTTTATTTATTGAGACAAAATTACAGATGAGAATTTAATTTTTAATATTTGAAATAATAGAATGGATGGGATGATGACTAATAGTTATTTTAATTGATTATTATTGTATTTATTGATGGTTTAATTGGATATTTTTGATTGATTATTGTTATCTCGATAGCAGTCTGGTTATTTTCTCATTTATGTTTGAAATCCTGCCACATTGAAGTATAACTTTTTGAAGGTTTAGGCTAAGCTTAAAGAATTTTTTTTTAGTTTTTACAGAAAATAACTATTGTGAAGAAGAATTTATTAAGAGAAGAATTTGATGAGCATTTTTTAATGATTTTTATTTTCTGGTGTAATATTTGAATTGTGAAAAATAAAGTTCTATTCTAAAATTACAATTATTGCAAAAATGCAGACTGATACAATATTATAACAGTAAAACCCCACTTGGCGTATCCTGTTTAACGCTGATTCGTTACTATACTCTGACTAGTGACTACAACGTAAATTTTTTTATTGTTGATAATTATCATTATTTACATAGTGTGTTTTCTATCACTCAATTTATAGCATACGTATTTGTCTGAAATAACATTCTGAATTTAATATTTCCAATGAATCGCTTCTTAGGCGACATCTATTCACCCCATATTAGGCCTACACTGTTTCGTTTAGCGCTCTACAAATGTGGAACAGCATCAAGTTATACAACTTTTCAAGAGAAAATTTCCTGTTTAATATTTCACATACTTTGTCAAGGCCTCTAGTATTAGAGACATATTATTATGAATTTATCATGTTTTTATGAACCTGCAGGTACGGAATCAAATAAGATGGCAGTACTAAAGTTCAATACCTCTAAAATTTGATCAGTACGTTCATTAGTGTTGGCGTTGATGGTTATTTTATAGCCATTCATAAGGAAGACGTCCAGTGATACTTCTTGGCACTTGTCATGGAATGATTCTTGTTGAGCGGAAAACAGGAATCCATTGAATATTTCTGTATTCATCAGGTGAGGGGCTTGACCCACTGAAAACACATTCAATGAAATTGAAATGTTGAACGTATTACATTTAAAGAGCAAATGATGT
This sequence comes from Conomelus anceps, assembly GCA_948455865.1. NCBI lineage: Eukaryota > Metazoa > Arthropoda > Insecta > Hemiptera > Delphacidae > Conomelus > Conomelus anceps. The sequence goes on along the minus strand of OX418217.1, from coordinate 11,150,062 downwards.
TTGTATCGTTTGAAAAAGCATTTGATAGCTGATGAACGATACAGACTTATTTCTTTTAAGGTGATATACACTATACAGCCATGAGAGCCTTATAAAATTGGGCATTATACCAAACAAAATTGACATTAATGTACATATTTTGAGTTTCCTACAACCATAGGTAAGATGTGCGGTTATCTGAATAAATACCCATATTAGAAAGTGTGTCAAGAATTAATAACGTTTCCTCTCAAAAGTAATTACCAAAGTGATGGGCTAACTCTCAGGTTGCTTGCACAATGGAGCATTTAATACTCGATGATAATCATCATTGCAAAAGCAAACAAATGCTGTGATCTATTGTAGCAGCACACATTTAACAGCATGTGTTTTATTTTGCGATGGTTATCATCAAGTATTTGATGCTCCACTGTGCAAGCAGCCTTATACACGAAAAAGTGAATTATTATTCGAATCAAGTGACGAAGATACTGCCCTCACCATGTAAATTTTAAAGTGAGAAACTGAGAAAAAGCAAATCTCCTTCCCTAATTATATGATAATTTCAATTTGGTAATAAAATGTTCATCAGTCGTAGATTCAGTTTGAAAAATTAAGAAATTATAGAAAATGATCAATAGGTTAACATACATCATTCGATAACATCAAGGCATCAATAATTTATTTATTATCTTTCTTTTTTTGGAGGATGAAGCCCACATAGGTCTGATACCTGTGCGTGGGCAATGAGTTGGATGATGGTGATTGATGAGTTGGACCTACAGTTTTAGGTGGGTTCCGAACCACCGGGAAGTGATTTTCAGCAGAGAACAGTGTCTTTTTTTCTGGCCAATCTAATCGGTCACCGTTTCAAACAGGACCTACGAGAACGCAGCTTATCTATCTGATTGAACAGATACCTGCTACGACTCGCGGCTATCACTTCCCTATATGCCTTCATTGGCAACAGAAAATCATTATTTCAAGGGTGCTGATAATAAGATTAATAACAAAACTATTGATCGAGTAAACAAATCAGACTTCTCTGAACAAGACAATACAATTACTCAACATACATAATTTTGGAATTTCCTATGTCAGCTAAAATTGACGGAAGTCTTCAGTATGGTTAATAGCATTCAAAGAATTAATAAACTATTCATTTTGACAAGTTAGTTTGAAATGACTGACAATTGAATAAACTGACAAATATACATAAACAGAATTTATTAATTTCGAATTCCTTTAATTGCTATTACTTTATACTGAAGACTTCCGCAATGGCGGATATTGACAACAGCATTGAACAGCTGATGGGAATCGATGAATGCTACTGTACAAAAATATCAGTCACCACCGGGAATCGAACCACGGACCTCTCAATTGCTGGTTGAGTACCCTTAACCATTTGTCAGTTTATTCAATTGTCAGTCGTTTCAGACTAACTTGTGAGATACGAGCCGATATGGCCAAGTTGAAAATGAATGCTGCTGTGCAGAAAGGTCTCCATGGTCTAGTGGTTAAGGGCACTCAACCGGCAATTGAGAGGTCCGTGGTTCGACTCCCGGTGGTGACTGATATTTTTGTACAGTAGCATTCATCGATTCCCATCAGCTGTTCAATGCTGTTGTCAATATCCGCCATTGCGGAAGTCTTCAGTATAAAGTAATAGCAATTAAAGGAATTCGAAATTAATAAATTCTGTTTATTCATTTTGATTTTACTGGACAGTTTAATCAGTGGAAAACCGCGGAATATTAGATGTCTCACTAAAATACAAGATTGAATTTTGTACCCAATAAACAGAAAGTGATAAACACTTTGCGTTGACTCATCTCAGTCACCGATTTATCAGCTTTCAATAAGTTTATTAATAAGATTAAACAACTCCCAACTTTTCAATAAGACAATTAATAACAATATTATACTTACAATATACAATTTCATTTATTCCACAAATATGTGAGCAAAAATTGCTGACAGAAATCGAGCAAAGCTATTTTTTTTATAATTTATCTACACAAAATAAATTGTGTAAATTATGACTTTAAAAATATGACAAGTCCATATACCCCTTTGAGAGGTGGTCAGTGGCCGCTTTATAAATCTATCTATCTATCTATACTTACAATACAATATTATACTTACTTGTTATTTTCATGGCCAATTATCGCAATAATAAATAAACGTAATTGGTTTCAAGTTAAGAATTGTTTTTTTAACAAAAAATATAACAATTCTCGATGAAAGGAATGTAAAATTCATTGTTGAGATTAAAATTATGCATTTCGGTTGAAATAAAACCAATATTACAGTTCTTGAATAGAGTGTTAAACCATTCCGGTATTGCGGATAAAGTATTCTGTTAATTTGTTAATAAATACTGCAATTTTTAATGAAAGTTGAAAATTAATTCAACTGGCTAAACTTGTTTCACCTATTAAAAAAATGCAAACATCCATTCATCTCTTCACAAGATGTGCAATACTTGCATAGTTTCTCGAACATCATACAATAAATATTCAAGTTGATCAATGATAAACTTACCTGACTGAATGAATTTTTCAAGGTAAGCTCGCCTCTCTTCCAACTGACTCGAGGAAAGTGGAAGGAACTTTTTCGGTGGGAATTCAGGTACATTGCTCGCGCCATGTATTTTCTTCAATTGCTCATTTAGACTGTGCAGTTGTTTGTATCTCACTGTGCAGTGGTAGATCCCATTGATATGTATGTTGTATCCCTGTGAAGGAGAAACATGTATTAAATTAATTACATACAGAGCCAGGTATGACTTGTCTTATACTCCTTAACTGGAGTCTCCAAGACGTAATCTACAAAAAAAAGGTGTAAAAAAGTTTAGGCCAATATCATTATGGTGGAAGACATTAATTGTCCGGTGTGTCTCAGTGATAGCGAATGGGAACTACAATAAATAATAAGACGAAATTGTCACAACCACATTTATTGAAAAATATTGACGGTTGTTATACCATTATCAATCTCAATCAAACTCTAATCAAATCAATGGGAACTACCCACCCAAAGGGTCTAAGGGTATTTTTATCAATCAAATAGATACACTTATTAATATCAAGTGAAAATACTGATTAATGCCGTTTCTTGACACTCTCCTAGCAATTTTATCAATTTATTAATCATCACTATACATAAGTTTTCCTCCCTAACCATTCTCCATGCTATTTTAGTTCTGTCGGATGCCTTTTTTATTCTGTTGCTATTATAATTCAATTTTGAAGCTCTAATACATCGGTTTAGAACTGTACGGTAATCAAGAAAGCTAGGATTGTGATTGGCTCTAGTCTGTCTTGACCCTCGCACATGAGGGCCAAGACATATCAACCGTCGAACCGTAATGCATCCTTTAGTTTCTTTTTCGGGAATGACTCCTTAAAGTGTGACATTAATATAGAATTGAACTTTTTATAAAGATCATTGAAATTTGATGTTGATATCCTATTGAGAAGATCATATTAGTTCAGACCAATTCTCTAAAAACAAGAGGAGTTTGAAATTCAAAATGTTAAGTTCAGAATATAATCTTAGTTTTTGTAAATGTATGAGACATTTTTTTGTTAATTTTCATTTTTGAATGATTTGTAAGACACTAATGTTTCATTTGGGGATTGGACTAATTGAGCGGTGTGATCAGATAAGCAATTAACAAATTGAGGTTTTGCACCTTTTAATATAAATTTCAATTAATGACGCTATATTATCAATGCATATCTGAGTCAGTTGTGAGCCTAGCCAATCTTGAATTTGTCAAAGAATCTCCAATGTAATAGGTATCAATCAGATAATTTAGGGCTTTACCATCCTAAAAGACAGCTTCTGACATTTCAATCTATAATTTATTATTGGTTTTTGACATTTAAGAGCGCAGGAGACAGAATAGAGCCAATACTGAATAATTTAGGACACTATATCACAAAAAAGTTTTTAATGAATACAGTTGATCACCACAATTGTTTTTTTCTTCTTAGAGGTGGGGTTGCAAGGTTATGAATCAATTAAAAAGAGTAGAGTAATGAAAGAAATTCGACAATGTGAACAGGGGAATATCGATTGTTTGAAGCAGAATCTGCTACAAGAAAACTGGAGTAGGGTTTACAATAGCAATAGTTTGAATAACAAATATGATAGTTTCATTAATATTTTAAGGTTTCATATTACTATGAGTTGTCCAGTTATAAAAGTCCCTGTAAAAAACAAATTAGACAAAATTGAAGAGTGGATAACTGATGATATCCTTGCAGAAAGAAATAGGGTTAAAGATGCATATGATGAATTCAAACTATCTAGAAATATGTTAAGTGAAGATAATTACAAAGCTCTAAAGAAAAACTATATGAAAGAAGTGAAAAGAGCGAAATGTAAGAAAACAGCTGAAATATTGAATAATAGTGTGTACTTTAACACAGCAGTGTGGGATGTAATAAACAAAAATAGGCAAGTAGCTCATGTAGATGCTTATACTAGTGTCCCCAGAATAATTAACGAAAATGACAAATATATTGATGATAGTGTAGACATTTGTAATTTCTTTAACAGATATTATCAACTGGTTGCTAAGAATCTTCAAAAATCTCTTAATACAGGTATTAGTGACATTAGGAATACTGAGGGGATTCAGAACGAATTAAAATTCCACCCAGTATCCCAAGACGAGTTGTCAAATATCATTGATAGTTTAAATAATAAAAAAACTGTAGGAATGGATGGGGTATCCAGTAAAATTCTGAAAGAATGTAAAGATCAATTGTTAGACCCTTTGATTCATCTGATCAATCATTCATTAGAACAAGGTGTTTTTCCAGATAATTTAAAAGAGGGAAAGATCTTGCCAATCTTCAAAAGTGGTGATAGAGAAAAGGTAGAAAACTATAGGCCCATTAGTATTTTAAATGTAATAAGTAAAATTTTTGAAAGAGTAGTTCTAAATAGGTTACTTCTGCACCTTCAAGAAGCTAACTTTATCTGTGATGAACAGCATGGCTTCCAGAAAGGGAGATCAACAAAAACAGCCATAGTTTCTCTAGTTGAAAAACTAATAGATATAATAGATTCAGGTGATAAAGCTACTGCAATCTTCTTAGATCTGTCAAAGGCATTTGATTGTGTTAATCATAGAACTTTATTGGAAATACTGCAAAATGTAGGTGTAAATGGGGTTGAACTGAAATGGTTTGAATCATATCTTATTGGGAGAAAACAATGTGTAGAACTAATTACAGTAGTTGGTAATAGTATAGTAAAGATTAAATCTAATAAATTAGAGGTGCAAGCTGGATTGCCTCAGGGTCAATACTAGGTCCATTGCTTTTTTTGTTATATGTCAACCGTTCATCTAAAGAATTAATTAGTGGTAGAGCCCTCTTATTTGCTGACGATACAACACTCATTTTCAGCAATTCCATTCTAGATAATTTAGAAATAAGTGCCCATATAGGTGTGCAGTCCATTGTCCAATTTTTAAATCAGTTGAAATTAACTATAAATAGTAAAAAATGCCAATACCTTCAATTCAAAAACAAACATAATTTAAATGAAGATAGGGCTATAAACGATAATCAATTAGACCGGGAAGAAAAAATTGCATTTCTAGGAGTTATGTTGGATAGACGATTGACCTGGACTCCATACATTGAGAAAATTTCATCTGGGGTATTTGTCCTGCGACAGCTCGCTAGATTGAATGACAAAAAGTTACTTTTTACAGCTTACCATGGGCTCTTACTGTCACATATTAGGTATGCTATCTTAGTATGGGGTAATTCATCAAAACAAAATCTTGATAGGGTGTTTAAGATCCAAAAGAAAGCGGTTACGTGTATAAGAGTAAATAGATTAGATTCATGTAGGCCGTTGTTCAAGAGACTTGGTCTCCTAACTGTACCCTGCTTATATGTGTATGAAGCTACTTTATATGTAAAAACGAATGATATTAACCAAAATCTCGATAATACAAGAAGCCGAGGAGATTATCACTTGGTGAGTCACAATAGTAGCTTATTCAAACAAAAACCTAGTTATATTGGTAGGAAATTCTACAACAAGCTACCGCAGTTTTTGAAGAGTCTTGAAAATATAGAGATATTTAAAAAACAATTGAAGAAATATTTAGTTGATAAAGCTTTTTATAGTGTAAAAGAGTTCCTTTCACATCCAAATTAAGCCTCACCTCAACTAATTGAAGTAATTATGGTATCTAGTGTATAATATTGTTGATCTGACTTGTCTTATACTCCTTAACTGGAGTCTCCAAGACGTAATCTACAAAAAAAAAATCTACACAGGCGCATTGTACAATAATTGATGAAGTTGATGAATTGATAGCCAAATGGGTGATTCCTACTTTGACTGCTCATCTCAGGAATCAAAAATTTAGTCAACTATTTTATTTAAAAACGTGATAACTTAACCCAAGTAAAAATTCAGGAAATGTGTTTGGTCGTACTTCTTCCTACTTTCTATTAGTAAATTTGTGTTTCTCTAATAATGAATTATACAAGTTAGGTCGAAGTTACTATATCAGTCCGTGGTTCGATTCCCGGTGGTGACTGATATTTTTGTACAGTAGCATTCATCGATTCCCATCAGCTGTTCAATGCTGTTGTCAATATCCGCCATTGCGGACTTGTACTACTCATTAAATGGTGGAGTTCTGCTATTTGCTGATGATACCTCACTCTTCTCTAGTGATAAGAGTCTTCAGTGTGCTAAGTTAGATGTAAGAGAACTATATACCAATGCTTTCCAGTGGTTTGAGGTGAATAGGTTGGCCCTTAATGAAGATAAGACACAAGAGTTGAATTTCAGTCTGGCCTCAATCATACATACTGATAACACAAGCTCTGTCAAGCTCTTGGGGTTGACCTTGGATGGGAAACTCACTTGGGATGCTCACATAGATCAGCTATGTATTAAGCTCAGTAGAGTAATTTTTTTGCTCAGAAAGCTGGTGGATTGTCTTCCTGAGAACATGATACGGCAGGCATTTTTTGCTTTTTTCCAAAGCCATGTGGCTTATGGCACGATTCTGTGGGGTCACTCTGCAGGTGTCAACAGAGTGTTGTTGCTACAGAAGCGTGCCATTAGAGTTGTAGCACGGGCTGGCTGGCTCGAGCATTGCAAGCCAATTTTTAGAGAAAAGGGTATATTGACAGTATATGGTCTGTATATTTATCAGTGCCTTGTGGCTGTGAGGGGAACCTTGACACTTACATGTTGACCAATGCAGTCCATTCACATGCTACAAGGAATCAACATAATATATTCCAGCCTAGGGTAAGATTGGAAAGATCTATTAAAAGCTACCCCATATCTGGCGCAAAATTTTACAATATATTACCAGATAAAATCCGGAAATTACCCCTTGTCATTTTTAAGACACAAATAAAGTCATGGCTTGTTAAAAATCCATTTTATTCCATTAGAGAATATATGGAATCTGATTTCAATTCCTTATTGTAGTGACTGTTAGTAGGCTATTTGTAGCTACTTTATCTTATTGACACATGTTATTTGCTAGCATTATTTTAAGCTTGTAATCTCTCCCTACCGTACTGTTTTATATTGTGACTTATATGAAATTTGTTTGTAATTTGTGACCTAACCGTGTAGTATTGACTTGGTCAGTTTTACTGTTGTATATTTGGCTGAAATAAATCATTGAATCATTGCGGAAGTCTTCAGTATAAAGTAATAGCAATTAAAGGAATTCGAAATTAATAAATTCTGTTAATGAATTATATTATAGCCAAAACTTTAGTTACTGTATTCACTGTAAGTTGCTCAAATTAAAAAAAATGTAATTGTCTTCAAGTGGACAAAATCCACTATTAAGTTGTTAACTTATTAACTTGATCCTCATGATCAAGTTAACTCGTAAGTTGTATGTTTTATTCACAGAAACAAGTTAACTCATAGGTAGTATGTTTTATTAACAGAAACATTAAAAGTTGAATCAAAATGTTGCACCAAGTGACCGGTAGGCTACTCTTTGTCCAGTAAACAGTCAGATTACTTTATAGATGGGTTGATGCAGCGATGAAATCAATAGTCTTTGCACATCGTCATGATTATATTGTCATAAAGTTATACTATGTTACCAATGGGTAGACACAAACGAGCGGGATGAGCATGTGCAGCAACACAGTGTGCAAAATGACTTGTCATGAAAAAACTCTTATCATGGCTAATGTTTTGACTGAGGTATTTCTGTAGCATAATTTACATTGTGAGCTGTGATAGGAACATATAGCTGAACATGAGCTGTGATATAAGGAACATATTCCTTTACATCTATTCAATACATTAATGGCTGCAAATGATTCCAGGTTCCATTCAGAAGGAACATTGCCAGCTATAAAGCTTCATATTATGTAATAGGCTAGTATAGAATGAAGATAGTGTTGGCATAAAAAAGTAACTTATTATAATGTTATTGGCAAATCAAGCACGAGCCTATTAAAACACAATTCTACTAAGTAATAGCTACAGCCAGTTTGCCATTTAAAACTCACCACGTACGATGAACCACTTTCTTCATTTATATCTTGAGTATCCGGTATTGAGAAATGCATATTCAAAAATAAGTTTCCACTTTCTTCAAAAGCTATTTCTTCTGTGATGAACCTGCGATGGGTTGCTAATCGTCTGCTTCATACACAGAAGTTGTGGGTCAAAAATAAAAATAAATTCAAAGATGCACTTTCACATGCTTGTCATCCAGAAGAACTTCAAGGTATTGAATTATTCAAGACAGCACGCACTTTGATGTATAATTAGATAAATTGTTTCCTCACGATCTGAGTGTATTTGCAAATAAAAATATTGGTTTCACCATTGTCTTTTGATACCAATACCACTTTCTGCAACATAAACAGAGCAGCTGTTTCTTATCTGTCAAAGTTGGTGCAATGAACTATGAATGGAATCGACTCCTATTCTGGACTGTACTCTACTGCATATTAAGTACAGTCTGTGAAAATATATTACCGTACCAAGTTTGTATGAAATCACAAAATTTTGATTATCTCTCTACGATGAATTATGTAATTAATGAAGTTATTTTCAAAGACTCTTGAACAAAATTTATTTGTGAAAAGGAATGTGGAAACTTCAATTCTAAACAGCAGGTCTCGGTGCTCTGATGTGATTTGCTCAGTCTACTTAAATATTGTAAGGTGCTCTTCTGTATTTTTTTAAAAGTAAATTTGTACTTATAATAAATTTGGGTGGGATACAGGCTCAAAACAGCTTTTGGATGATCCAAATTAGATTGGTATTGATTGATTATCGATACTTCGATATATAAAAAAGATGAGCTTCGATGTAATCAAGTCGAGAATCGTCTTTCGAGACTAGTACTAGTAGTTTTTTAGGTTATTGGGTCGCTAGTTTTGATTTTCGAATTAATTTGCAAAATGAACTTCCATAAGTTGTTGGCAAGTCCTACCATAAAATGAGTTAGCTTTGTGTGTCGGTACTTGTTAATGAAATGCAACCTAGAATGAGCACTGTAATGAAAAAATATCTCATCTGGTTTGCCAATGAGCATGTTGATTTTAGATTCAATGTAAGTTGGTTGATTTGATACTCTTCTACTACATTCATGACTATCAATAAAGGAAAACTATTAGCAGTTCTGTAGCTTATCTTTGGATAGGTTTTAACGTGTTTTATCAGCATTAATGTCTTGAGGTGTCGTGTTTACTTTGAGGTTATGTTATGAACAAGTATTACAAGAAGGAAATCGGTATCCTTTTAATGTAAGTCCTATAAATTGCTTCAAAATTTTTGATAATTGAATTCGTTGGATTCTGTGGTTTTCAGTTGTGTATCTGACTTTATATATCAGTTTCAATGTAATAACTCGTGTCTACTTTTCAGGAGATTGTATCGATTGCCAGCACCCTAAAGATTGCCCTGAAATGGGATGAAGCTCCTAATCAACATGTAAGTATGCAACATGGTGTAGGCTTTATTGATGGTGTAGAAGTTATACGCAAGTCTTTCAGAAAATAAAATGATTTTTCAGCTGATAGTCAAGCTTTGGTTTCCAACTACGCGGATTCGGACAGAGCAGAAACCAGAAATACACTAAAATTGATTTCGGTATGGTTTGTTATGGTTCTTGGTTTAGGAACCTCTTTACCGAAAGCAACAATTTCAGTATATTCCTATCCTGTACGTTTGTCCAAATCGGAATTAGTAACCGAGGCTTGAGATAGTTATGGGATAATAAAGTGCTCTGCAACCGAATTATGAAGGAATAAGTGATTGCCTCAGGGATAACCTTTAGGGAAGTGATAACCGAGTGCCGTAGCAGGTATCTGTTCAATCAGAGAAGCTACAGAACTCCTGGGTGACCGATTGGATTGGCCAGCAAAAAATACTCTTTTCTCTGCTGTAAAATCACTTCCCGGTGGTTCGGAACCCACCTAAAACTGTAGGTCCAACTCATCAATCACCATCATCCAATTCATTACCCACGCACAGGTCTCAGACCTATGTGGGCTTCATCCTCCGGATAAAAAGATCTTCAATTAACTTACCACATGAATGCTGAAAATTCTTAAGGCTTTTCCAAAACGAAGTCACTCGTATAGCAAAACTAGATTGCTCTAGCAGGGCGTTCCAAATGTCTAAACTGTTCCCAAGGCAGAAGCTGTCAGCCAAACACAGACCCCCCACCAGAAATGTACCAACTTTGCGGGCTCCACTGCACTTGAAAATGTAATATTTCCAATTTAGTGTTACCGTGTACAAAATGTATAAGACAGTGATTGGCCGCTTCCTGAGCGTGGGTTCAGGTTGGTCGTAATGTATAGTTGCGGTTGCTCTGGGCCGCGCTAGGAAGGGTGACCGGCGGCGATGACATAGCGTTATCAGCTTTATTATAATCAGGTGGTTCGGATACCACCTAAAGCGTCCACCATTCAAAACATCATTTCATCATTGTTTAAATTGAAATCATCATTCACCTCATTAGCCAAGACTCATCGGCAAGAAAGAAATATTTATTAATTTTCTATTGCACTGTTCACTGTTGTTTAGTTTTCATTATAGTGTACAAGACTTCCTTTCACATCAAAATTAAGCCTCGCCTCAATAAATTGATATAGTAATCATAGTATCTAGTGTATAGTTGTTGATCTGACTTTCCTTTTACTCCTTAACTGGAGTCTCCAAGACGTAATCTACAAAAATCTAGTTTATTACTTCTGACTTCATTGCTATTCAGTAATAATAGTGTATAGTACGTAGTGAAAGTACTGCAGTAGTGTACTTTTGTACCATATTAGTGTTTCAAAACAGTTTCCGCTCAAGAGAAAGACCTGATCCAATTCTCAGTGCTAGTATGATTTTTTTTATAAAAGCATTCATTGAATAATTCATTTGTTGCTGTTGCCAATATCCTTGATGAGGGAAATCATCAGTTTAATTAAAATCATTAATATGAATTTTATAGTAAATTAGAGGAAATCTGTAAAATGACAGCAGAAAACAGATGCTAGATATATTTGTCTTTGTCAAGGTCATGGGGCTGAATGCCCTCTCTTTCACTCAACCCATCACATATTAATCAATACTCAATTTTAACAATACGATACAGTTTACTGAGAGAAAAACTTAATACTTATATAAACAACAATGACTAATAATAGACAAAATAAAATTACCAATTGCAATCACTATTACATTTTTATATTATACTGACTGGCAGGCTTGCTTTGCTCGCCTTAATTGTTCAGGCAGAAGGCTCCGCCCCCTGGATCCCGGGGGGGGGGGGGGGGCAAATTCATAAAAACCAGCATGCGAGTGAAACGAGAAAATTTTAACTTTTCGGTCTCGTAATACATGGGAAAGTAAAAAAACACTAGGGAAAATAGGCGTATCTGAGAAATATTCAAAAAGATTTTCTTAGTACACATCTAGGTTGAAACCTAAACATTTACACCAAATTCCAACTTTTTGGCCAAGTAGTTATTGAAACTGTAAATAAACGCTAGAAAACGTCAATTCACGCGTCTAGGGTTTCTACTGAACATGTGTAGCAAATTTTAACATTCTATCCTAGTGGTTTTCGAGAGAGGTGAATGGGTGAGTCAGTGGTATTTGACTTTTATATTATATAATTATAGTATTCCTAACAAACACACGTACATCCATTCATCCACTCACAACTGCAAATACTAGCATTTTGAAACAAATGATGGGAAATTATATTACTTCAAGCCTACTAGGTCTATCTACTTCTAAGTGTAGTGAAATTTCATTTGTGATTTAGTTGTGTTCATTTAGCTATGAACCATTATCTATCTCTTGTTTGTACGCAAGATTAATTTTTAATTAAGCAGGCTGACGAAGCTTCTTTTCAGAAGTGAAATGCATTCCTCAAGCATCTCCAATATATGTGAGTAATACATTATTTAAAAGTGAAATACAGTGTCAGTTTTAATATTAGATTGTTCATTAAGTATTTCGTCATGGAAAACATCACAAATTTTTAATTGTTCAATTCGGACTGTTTGTTTCGTTTCAGCCATATTGGATAGTGCAGTTGAAATCTGATGATTGTGCTATGAAGATTGCCAGTCGATCGGTCTGTTTGAGATCGATAACAGAATTATGGGCTCATTCCAATAGTATTGAACGACTGCACGAGCAGTTGAAGACATTGCCAGAGGATGCAATGCCTCACTTTGAACCTCACTTATCGTTTAAAATCAAAGTGGAGTCTTTTGGTCATGCTCAAACCTTGAAAGAAAAAATTGAAAAGATCGAGGTAATAATGTTCAGTCACCTATTTTCTATCCAATAATTTTTAATTAGCCATTTTGTGTTGTAATTCCATTTTTCTTTCCCACTGTTTATATTCAAACTAGAAGTTTATAATGCAATACCTTCATAGTTAATGTGAACACTTATTTTATGTGTGTTTTGGCCTTTTCGCACTGGTGCCGTGCTCCCGCTGGATGTCCACTAAATAAAACCCTCATTATACAGAGTCACGGCAGTCGTGCGCCACATTTCAGTCTAAATAACATGTGACCGGGCTCAACAATGTCTAAGTACATAAATTTATTAAAATATTTAAAACCATCATCTTATTTTTAAATCAAACTTGCACGGATGATTTAATTATCCTTAACTGTGGCGCGTGACTGCGACTGAAGTGGCTCTCTATAATAAGGCTCTAAGATTAATATGAGTTTTCAACCTTATTCAGTAGTCCTCCAACCGTGTCAGAGGAAGAACTATATCAGCGCGAATTGGCCGTGACACATAAAGTAAGTGTTCTATGAAGGTATTGCATTATCAATTCATAGTTCAAATACTTACTACAATCAATTATAACGTTATCTTGGTTGTGATTGAGGAAGCTGTTGTTGCCGAAATCCCGTCTAGAATGAATTAAGTTGTAACAAAAATAATTAAAGTCCTATTCATTCAATTCTCATTCCTTATGCAATGAGAAAAAAAAATTATCCATTGAAAAATTAATTATAAATAATGTGATCGAATCTGCATCAACAATATTTTGCTTCTTATTCGTTCACAGTTACAACGGATTCGTAAAGTTGGAGAAAATTAATCTTCAATTCGATTAGATTTTGGGATATTCTTTTTTGCGTAACGTTTTAATAAATGTAAATTTTCATTCATGCATAACTTTGATGAACTTTAACCATTGTGATTGAAATGGAATCATGGAATACAATTCATCGATTGTGTCATTCAAAGTATTATCTTGCAGTACAGAAGTTCCAAATGTATTACATCTTGATTTTGAGGTACAAAATAATTGAAAACTTGAAATCGTCGTCACCAAGCTGTAAATTTAATAATTTTTCTCAACTGATTTTTTGTTTATAATTATTTGTCCGCTTTATGTTATTTTCTCCACTTCTCTTCTAGTAGACCTATATATGTCTAAGCCTAAAACCGATTCCATTACTTTTCCGCGCCAATTATAGTGAAATTCAGCTAATCAGTCTCCGGCTTTTTTCGTCATGTAGGGTGTAAATTGAGCTGCAGAATATTTCTAGTTTAAGTTTGATGGGTTTGAGACTGATGTTACTTCAGAAAACTTGTCTTTGTAATGAGTGTATTTGGGACAATAACCTGTCCTATTCATCTGTTGAAGCTCATTGTTCATTCCATATAAAATTAGTGAACGCAAAATCTAATTCCAAGTCAATTACAAACTTTATCAAATTGGCATGAACAAAATGCATGTGTTTTTCTAATAAAATTTTTCAAATTTCAGACTTTCAGCTACCTTCCCATGCAAGGACCAGTCAAACTGAAGAACCCAGATCGTTCTTTCTTATACACAGAGTATTATGGACTGACTCCAAACAGTGTACCTGACAAACCATACCACGTGTTTTTTGGAAGAGTTGTAAGTTATATCATTATGCTTTATTTCAAATTTAAGTTTTATGTTTTTCTTTGTAGTGGTGAAGGTGATATTGTGGAAGATATCCATAATGAATAAAAGTCGAAGCTGTACAACCACATTTATGGATATACTAGTTTCGGTTGTTATACCTTTATCAATCTCAAACAAACTGAAGTTTGTTCAAACTTTGTGAACGGAGTTTGTTTGAGATTGATAATGGTGTAACAACCGAAACTAGTATCTCAATAAATGTGGTTGTGACAACCTCTTCTTATTATTCAATTAAGTTTTATGCTTCTCTATATGAATTTGAATTTTTTATTTGTTTCTGATACAATACATGCGTATACACATGTATAAAGCAATACAAATCATACAAAGAAAAAATCATATAACATCAACATTTTGAAACAACACTCACATGAACCTAAGGTTTGTTTGTGAGTTGTGAGTTCGTTATGTTCTATTGAAAATTATCAAAGAATTAAATAAGGAAATCCATTATAATACTAATATAGAATGTAAGAATAATAATAGAAAAATCATGAAAAAGACAAATTCTAATATCAATCACCTCACCCATAAACACATTCAAACGGAGAGGGACAAAAACTGACAAACACACACACGCCACAAGCAAAGATAGAAAATAGAGTTTTGATAGAAGTGTTATACATAAATCGATCTAAGTAACGTAGTACATTCAGGGAGGTCAACCAGACCTGTAGAACTCTCTTGTAAAGTGTCATGGAACAGTAATTGTTAGGTTGGCTTATTCCAGGCCGGGAATTTCGCAGGATCAAGTGGATTAAAAATGACATTTTCCTGTCGAAAGCAAGAGTGCGATAATGTAAACTTTTCTATTATATTGATAGATTTGCTTTCTTTTTAAGGCAAATTTCCACTAAACCCTATTTTTACTGCTTTTCATTCCATTGTGATTCAAGTTTCCAATTGTTCAAATTTTATGCGAATACTTTTGTGTGGTTCAATTACCTTAAGTTTTAATTTTCAATTACTTTTTTGTTTGCTTTTCATGAAAAAATTATCATTGGAGTTTTTTTTTCGGAGGATGAAGTGTCTGAGACCTGTGCGTGGGTAATGAATTGGATGATGGTGATTGATGAGTTGGACCTACAGTTTTAGGTGGGTTCCGAACAACCGGGAAGTGATTTTACAGCAGAGAGCAGAGTCTTGTTTGCTGGCCAATCCAATCTGTCACCGTTACAAAGATGACCAGGAGTTTCGTAGCTTATCCCTGATTGAACAGATACCTGCTACGGCACTCGGCTATCACTCCCCAAATTCATGACCTTATTTGAAATACATTCAACTTACAACTTTGAAGAGTGGAATAATTTACACTTTCACCCTGACAAAAAATTATCGTATCAAAACCAGCAGAGCAAATTAGAACGGATTACCGAAGTATTTTGTTTCACTTTATCCGATTCTTTATATTAGGCTGAATCAGTCTATCCTACAATATATAGGTCATATTGTTCCAGACTGCTTTAGGAAATATCATAACTAAACTCGCTAAACAAGTTTGTGCAACAAGCGATAGGATATATAAATTCGGCATAGGGATTTCCAAAAATCGGGTTTGGACTGTGTTCATACATAATAGCGTATACACATAGTCTATATACTGCACCTTAGCGTAGCATATTAAAAGTGTATACAAACAGTATCCACCTCCAAAGTATATATATATATTTTTTTTTTTTGAGGATGAAGCCCACATAGGTCTGAGACCTGTGCGTGGGTAATGAGTTGGATGATGGTGATTGATGAGTTGGACCTACAGTTTTAGGTGGGTTCCGAACAACCGGGAAGTGATTTTACAGCAGAGAACGTGTCCTTTTTGCTGGTCAATCTAATCGGTCACCGTTACAAACAGGACCAACGAGAACGCAGCTTATCTCTATCTAATATTTTGTTGTAGTTTTGCATATACCGATACACTTCAGCGTCGCCAGTCAATCGCAAAGTTTTGCGAATAGAATGTCAATGATAGTATTTGTTAGTTGAAGAAGGCATTCCAAAAGGCAGAGATGTTTGATTCTGATTCTAATTTTGATTTGGTTTTACATAGCAGGACAAAGTTACGGTTTGATTGGTGCGTTTTACGATGCGCTGTGTCTTGCGTCTCATAAAACGCTGTCGAGTATTGGCAGCTATCACGCATCCAGTTGAACCAGGAATTCTTGTCTGTAGCCCACCCCTGCGTTTTAGCCAGTTGTTTGATTTTATTTCATTCCCAGTTGATCTGTGCACTGTACATGTATCGATACAACCGTTTTTTTGCAGTTTTATGTTTTGCATATTTTTATGTAGTTTATGTTTAGTTCTATTTACATGTTTATTATTAGTTCTATTATGTTCTATATTAACATGTGCTCAAAGAGATTTAGCAGCAGCATTAGTCCTATACAATGAAATCGATAGTTACTTAGACATTTTAATTGAACTGGTTTTGAATCTCCGGAAACGGTGTTCCGAATTATAAAAAAGAGAGGCTGAAGGGGCTTATAATCTTTTAATAGAAAGCCACCTTCATGACAATGGCTAGAAATGTAAACAGTATTTCAGGTTTACTAGAGAACAATTTTCGTATCTTACGAACTTGAATCTTTCGCAGAACCACTGAAAACCGAAATAGCAACACTAGAATCCATGTTTCCAAGTCCTGTTGGGTTAGGTTAGGTTAGACTCGATGAAATCCGTATAATAATAATTGCTCTATCACGCACGACTCATGATTCGCAACGCAGCGAATTAAACCGGTTCCATTGAGATACATTAGTCGGGTATTATTAGTTGGCTCCGTATTACCGGAAGTTACGTACGGCTCAGCCTTTCATAAAACACACCAATCAAACCTCAGTCCGAAGCGTTAGTCTCACATTTTCTATTTTTCAATTGTGATTTCATGTTTTACATTCAATCTTTTATGAGAAAATGGCACGTAGCTTGGAATCGCACTATAAGGGCCTATGCGTGGTCATTTTTGGGATGTGATTTTCAACTGATTTAAGTAAATGATAATAATATTAGTCAATTATTTCTGTAATATTGTATGTATTGTATTATTTAATTGTACAAGTAAAGGCATTGAATTATGATAATAAAAGGAACTAATATTAATAATTTAATTTCAAAACTGACCGTACATCTATTTAAAGTATGTTTTTTACTCACTTATACTGAAGATACTGAGGGATGCATTTCACTTTTAAAGATAAGCATCATCAGCCAAATTCACTTATACTGAAGATACTGAGGGATGCATTTCACTTTTAAAGAGAATCATCATCAGCCAAACCACACAGATTAATCATCTGTGTTGATCTGTTTTGTATCCGTTCTCAATAAATTTAAAGCTAAAAAACTCACCCTCCAAATTTATTATTATTTTGCAGATCTCTTCTGGACAGAGAAACGTGATCTCTGAACTATCTTTGAAGAAAAGAAAGTTCATTGGAAACACTAGCATGGATGCACAGCTATCACTGTTGATGGCTAATATGGCGAAAGTATCAGATGGCGACTTAGTTTTGGACCCTTTTGTTGGTTCTGGTAAGTTACCATTTAATAAAAATTAAATGGAGAGATTTTCATAAAAGACAGTTATTATTTTAACCCTCCAAACACCTAACTCAAATAAAAGTAGTTTTTATTGAAAAAATTTCATTCAACCAATTTATTAGTTTTAATATTATAATTGATCAATAAATTTTAATAGTTGATAGTTCAATAGTATTAAAGCTTTTAATAGTATAATAGCTCAACATTAGTCTATTGTTTTATTGATATTGAAGCTTCACCCCGTATTTAATTTAGCTATTTAGTGGCATTATATTTGTTATGAGGTGAATTATATAAACTGTGCTAATAAATAAATTTGAATTATTGCCACTCAATTATGTAAAGATTCTTAAATGTCAGCATTGTTGCTACATAATCGATTAGAATGAAGTTTGAATACGTAATTTCAGACTTCAATTTAAGATGTTGGTATACTGTTGAGTTTTCGGCGTGGAATATGGTGAATATATCTGCAGATCAACTGTTTTCTTTGAAAATGAGTGATTTTATCAATAAATTATCCTACAAATGTATTACTATATTTCATTCTAAGCTATAATATCATTTTCATCGAGGAATACATATGTCTATTCAAAATATAGGTAAAGATTTCATTTATATTTCTTCCAAACAACCAGAGATAGAAACATAAATCCAAAGTTCATATTGAGTGGATAGTTTAAAATTATAAAGAGCCCTAGTAGAAGTTCCTATTACGGAGGCATTGACGCTGTTGTTTGAATGAAGTCCATCGACAACACCACATGGATGATCTTTTGTGTTTTTGAGCCCAAAGAAATCCGCATCTTGAGCGAGAAAGAAACTTAACATTCCTCAGCCAGTGGTTTGGTAAGCTTTGAAATATCGCCTGCTTAAAAAACATAAAAAGCATATAATTTATTGCAGATGCCAATTTTTCTAATTGCAGCATAGGAAATAATTATTTCTGTGGCATTTTCGCCATTTTACTGCAAACTAACAAAATCGTCAATGCGGCCATGATTATAACTTCTTTTGAGCTGTTTAAAATTTTGAACTTTCATCTTCTATTAATGTTGGAATTATTTTTCTATCTTTTTTAGTTTATCTTTCTATATGATTTTTACAGGCTCCCTTCTTGTGGCAGCTGCACGATTTGGGGGGTATGTCTTAGGAGCTGATATAGATTACCTGATGTTACACGGAAGGACGAAGCCTACTAGAAAACAGGATAGGGTAAGTTGATAGTTTTTAAAGAAAATATACTAGATAATCGAAGGACCCCATTGAACTTGTTGTACCACTCATTTTCAGCAATTCCATTCTAGATAATTTAGAAATAAGTGCCCATATAGGTGTGCAGTCCATTGTCCAATTTTTAAATCAGTTGAAATTAACTATAAATAGTAAAAAATGCCAATACCTTCAATTCAAAAACAAACATAATTTAAATGAAGATAGGGCTATAAACGTGTTTGTAAACGATAATCAATTAGACCAGGAAGAAAAAATTGCATTTCTAGGAGTTATGTTGGATAGACGATTGACCTGGACTCCATACATTGAGAAAATATGTAGTAAAATTTCATCTGGGGTATTTGTCCTGCGACAGCTCGCTAGATTGAATGACAAAAAGTTACTTTTTACAGCTTACCATGGGCTCTTACTGTCAGATATTAGGTATGCTATCTTAGTATGGGGTAATTCATCAAAACAAAATCTTGATAGGGTGTTTAAGATCCAAAAGAAAGCGGTTAGGTGTATAGAAAGAGTAAATAGATTAGATTCATGTAGGCCGTTGTTCAAGAGACTTGGTCTCCTAACTGTACCCTGCTTATATGATAGATAGATAGATAGATAAGAATTTTATTGTCGTCAATACACAATGACATCGAATAATATATAGTACACTTTACACATCATTTTCAATACAATAACAACAAGTCTGTATTATCTATTATTCTATAAAGTTAACTAAAAATTCATTAGGCATGGCCGAAGCCGTCAGCCAGAGTTGGTAGGTAAAGATAATAAATAAGTTACAGTAATCTAATCAAGATAAATAATTGAACAATTTCGTCTACGGTATTGACTCAGTTACTCTATACAAGAATAATCAGTATGACATCAAGATAATGCTATTGAGAACCAAAACGAGCTTCTGTATTAGAAAACCAAATAAAATAAGTAATTTAATCAATAAAAGAATCACAAAGAGCAACAAAACTTATTAAAGTTTAGAAATTGAACTCTGAAATATTAGAAATTGAACTTATGTTTACTAAAGTATGTTTACTTATGTGAACTTATGTGTAATTGTTTAGAAATTGAACTTTTTACAGTTTAGAAATTGAACTCCTGTACAAGTAAATTTCTATATTTGCCAGCAGTTCTAATAAACCCCTCCAACCGCACCCAGTCTTCCCCATTGAGATATCTCCGTACCATTTCGTCTCCCAATAATTCATGCTTTAACCATTTTTTCCTATACTCTCCCAATATCTTACATCGGCCTATAAAATGATAAATGTCTTCCCTTTCGCCACTATTGCACAACGAACATGCTGTGTTAGCCTCCTCTCTACCCGGTCTGAAATTTAGTGACAATAAAGAGCATCTTGCTTTGAATATATTGCTTATGAACTGTCTCTTATACTTATCATCTATGTAACTTCTATTCACCTGATTATTGGCCAGTCTAAGCTCAGCATAAATTGAGTGATATTGCGCACTTTCAGCTCTATTCCACAAATCTCTTGTCCAATTTTCTTCTATCTTATCGATTATTTCCGTACTTCTTACTTTCCATAGATCGTTCTGCCTCACTGGATCCACCCAATCTATACCATGTGAATTAAACAACTTCGCCCACTCCTCGCCCCATCCACATTTGTTTTGGGACATCAGAATCGTCATTCTTTTAGATAACCTACCGTCTGATAAAGCGATTGTTTTCAACACGTAATCTCGATTCATTCTCAAAGTTTCTAAATACATTATTTTCACATCACTCTCCAAATACAAGATATAATTTGGGGTATTTCTAGGTAACCAGTAGAGACGCTTAATAAAGAATCTGTGGAATATTTCTAGATCATTTCTTTCTTGGTAGCCCCATACCTGTGCTGCATACGTAACTGTTGATCTACTAACCGCATTGAAAACTTGCCACTTCGTAGAAACTGTAACATCCTCGTTTGCTATTAGTTTATTCCATAAGCTATGCACTCCAAACTTCGCGGTACTTAATTTCTGTTTGAAGTGAGTGGTTAATGACAAAGCCGGTGTGAAAACTATACCTAAATACTTATATTCCTTTACAACTTCTACCGGTTCACCTCCATAATTCCACTTTTCATTATTTCTCAGCTTTCCACCCCCTCTAAAAACCATCATCTTCGATTTCTCCATATTAATGACCAAATTCCATTGATCGCAATAAGCTCGTAAGTTATCGATCATCTTCTGCATTTCAGTAATATTGTGGGAGAAGATTACAAGATCATCTGCATAAAGAAGAGCATTCAGTTTAGTATCTCCAATCTTGATACCTCCACCCAAAACATCACAGATATCATAAATGAATGTGGAGAAAAGAATCGGGGACATCAAGCAGCCTTGTCTCAATCCGTTTTCAATACTAATATCCTTTGTTTGACGGCTTTCCTTGCACCATACAGTTGATTTTGCATTCGTATACAGAGCTCTTATTAAATTAACAAATTTATTTGACACCCCTATTTCGGCCAGCCTATAAAATAGTGCTCCTCTGTCTACTGAATCAAACGCGGCTTTATAATCAACGAAGAAACAGTATAATCTTTTACGTTTGACAAGAGAGTATTTTATGATGTTAAAAAGAACATATATGTTATCTATGGCGGAGTATCCCTTCCGGAAACCCGCTTGATTTTCACTTATGACTTTTCGACTATATATCCATTTTTCTAATCTGGTCAACAAAGTACTTACAAATATTTTGTAGATAGCATTTGTGAAGGAAATAGCTCTGTAATTTTCAGGATTATTGGGGTCATTTTTCTTATGTAATGGAAATATTATCGACTTTGTGAAAGACTGTGGTACCTCAAGAGATTCAAGTATTCTATTAAAAAATCTGCACAGTAATTGTCGGAATTCTATCGGTGCTCTTTTAAAAAACTCTGCCGGTATTCTATCCTCCCCTGGGGCTTTGTTGTTGCGAGCTTTCTTCAACGCTAGATCTATTTCTCTTATCTCGATCGGCTTGTCTAGCGATTCGTCGATAACAAGAGGCTCGACCCACGCTATCGGCCCACTGCATCTAACGGGTGCATACAGCTGACTAAAGTGCTGTGTCCATTGTTCTGGACTTACATTTCCACTTCGCATAAGTTTTCCCTCCCTAAAGAAACGAGCCAGCTCCCAAAATTTCTTTGAGTCTCTCACAGATCTTAGCTTTTCTTTAGTTTCGGCCCAATAAGCTTGTCTCTTTTTCTTACATAACAGCTTATACTCCTTCACCTTTGTCGTATAGTCACTTTTAATTTGCATGGAATTCGTCCTCCTAAACAATTTTAGTAGCGCGAATACGCGAGCTCTGTATCGTTCACATTCTCCATCAAACCAGACATTCTTTCTGAGACCAGTCTTATTTCCTCTTTGAGACAATGAGCCACTAGCTGAATCAATTATCATTTTCTTTAATAAATTATTAGCTGCATCAATGTTTTCTGGTAAATAAGCAACTTTCCTACTCTCCTCAGCAAGCCTTATTGTAAAACCACTATCATCTAGCTTTCCCCATGTCAATTTCGGCAACAATGGTAGTAAGTTATCATTAATTTCTATCTTATTACTACACATTACATTCAAAGCAATAGGCATATGATCTGAAAAGGATGCAGGTAAAACTCTAAATTCATTGACTAATTTTAAACGTTCTAATGCTACACAACATAAATCAATAACCGAAGTCCCCCTAGTATTTATTAAAGTATATTCCCCATAAATATCACTCATAACTCTTCCATTTAATATTACCAAGTTGAAATCCTCACAAAAATCTATTATCTTTCTACCCTTTGAATTAATCACACTATCTTTTGAATCACGGTCATGACGTACAGTATTATTATCCAAACGTAACTCTGTTGGTAAATTCTGAGATTTTCCCACCCTTCCATTCATATCGCCCATTATAATAAGATTATTCGTGTCTCCCCACGTACATAAAAAATCATACAGTCCACAATAATCCAAGTCCCATTCCGTTTGCAACCCACCGCTAAGATAGACTGGGACGATATAGATATCTTGCTTTAAACATTCTATCAAATATCTACCGTTTAAGAACCTAGTTGAAATATAATCTCCCATAGCTTTTCTTATTGCAATGAGCTGTCCCTTTTTTGCTCTACCAAAGCGCGCATCTCTTGATGCAAATTCCCAGCACACCTCATAATCCTTTAAATAATTATCATAAACTATATGGTCCCCTTCTTCAACAAACGTTTCTAACAAAACAAAACAATCAAACCCCGTCAAGAAACTAAATAAATCGAAATATGGCTTACCCTTTAAGCCTGCTACATTGAAGACCATAACACTTAACTCACTACAATAATAATTGTCCTCATCTTGGCTGACGGCAACGCCTCACTGTTGCTCGTGTATCGCTGCGTCGTCGCCTCGCTCCTGTTGCTCTCTCAGCACCTGCAGTACCGTCTCTGCGTGATTTCCCAGCACTTCCCGGAATTTTTGATCTGCATTCTTGTTCCCGATTGTTAGTTCTCCGCTCTCATCCATTC
This sequence comes from Conomelus anceps, assembly GCA_948455865.1. Lineage (NCBI taxonomy): Eukaryota > Metazoa > Arthropoda > Insecta > Hemiptera > Delphacidae > Conomelus > Conomelus anceps. The sequence continues at coordinate 11,126,290 of OX418217.1, read as the reverse complement.
CAAAATACACGCCACCTACGCTAAGGCGATCATGAAGAACACGAACTCTTTCTTGTGGTAGTACCTTCCATATCTCTTTCCTAATTGCGAAAAGTCTAGATCTGGTTTTCCTAGTCTCCTTGGAAAAGTCTTTATGCACGTAAAAACCGGTACCTTTGAGCTTCTTGGTGTTATTAAGAATGTGTTCAACGTCACTATCATCAGGAAAATGCGCTATCAGTGGTCCACCGTCTCTTGCTGCCCCGAGAGGATGAGCTCGATTAATCCACAGCTCAGGCCTTGAACCCAAGTAATTAACACAAAAGTTTTTCACAACCGAAACAGAGTTCAGCGTATTCAAATCATACTTGAGTCCCTTGAACACTAGGTTATTTCGCCTACTCCTATCCTCCAGATCCACAACACGTTTCAACAGTATTTTATTAGAGTTAGTTAGCTGATTTATTTGATTTTTGAGTTCTTTGTTTTCTGATCGCACTTCATCCATCGCACTTTTTACAGACGAAAATTCTTTTGCGAGGTTTTCGAACTTAGCAGTCATGCGGGCTTCAAAGTCCTGAAATAGTTTTTTAAAAAGTTCACCATCCATCGTCAATTTGGGGGTAGGCTTCTTCTTGTTATTGGTGTTTTCTTCGGATTCCGGAGAGCTTTTTGAGCGTACCCTTTTGTTTGACACAGTCGGCGAACAGTAAATTTTAATGTCCTTCTGCATACCACTCCTCTTCACACAATACGCCACGATTTTCACGAAAACGTCGCAGTGTGGTAACTGAATAATTGAATAATTATAAGTTCGGAAGAAATTAAAACAGAAAAGAAAGTACAGTTCACAGGTTAGGTTTGCACGATTGTTCAAATTCTACAGGCACAATAGGCTAAGTTTCGATTGATTAGTTAGACAAACACAGACACGACCGTTCAGCTCGGCATCCACTACTCAACTCCCCTGCTTATATGTGTATGAAGCTACTTTATATGTAAAAACGTATGATATTAACCAAAATCTTGAGGTACATGATTATAATACAAGAAGCCGAGGAGATTATCACTTGTTGAGTCACAATAGTAGCTTATTCAAACAAAAACCTAGTTATATTGGTAGGAAATTCTACAAGCTACCGCAGTTTTTGAAGAGTCTTGAAAATATAGAAATATTTAAAAAACAATTGAAGAAATATTTAGTTGATAATGCTTTTTATAGTGTACAAGAGTTCCTTTCACATCAAAATTAAGCCTCACCTCAACTAATTGAAGTAATTATGGTACATGTGTATAATATTGTTGATCTGACTTGTCTTATACTCCTTAACTGGAGTCTCCAAGACGTAATCTACAAAAAAAAAAAAAAAAAAAAAAAAAAAACCAGTCAAACTGCCAATTATGGTATCGTGATATTCTATATAAAAATTTCGTTTTTTATCGTAAAATAAATTAACACGACTATTTGATAAAAACTTTCAAGTGGAAATTAACTCACGTTATGGCGTGACGGCCGTTTCACTCTGTTGTCAAGACGACCCACAGTACACTAAAAAGTAAGTAAATTCGTATGGCTTTTCGTGGTGGGGAGACCCTTACGGGTAGTTCCACCTCGCCGCTTTTTTAACGACTGCTTTTTTTTATATGCAACCGGGACCGACGGCTTAACGTGTCCTCCGAAACACGGGAGTGGCTCGAGAAAAATATCTTGTACTCAACTGGGATCGAACCCAGGACCTTTGGCTTATCAGACCAGCGATAAGCCAACTCGGCTACGCCGACTCCACAGTACACTGATTTTGAGGCATGAGCAGTACACTGACTTTAAATGCAGAATCAGTACACTGATTTTAAATGCAGAATTAAATTATAGAAAGTTAAGACTCATTCCTTAAATCAGTGTACTGTGGGTCGTCTGACGATGCTCTTGACAACAGAAACGGCCGTCACGCCATAACGTGAGTTAATTTCCACTTAAAAGTTTTTATTAGGCCTATATATTAGTGGAAACAAGATGGATCTTCAACATCATAAGATTATTTTATTAAATTATAAAAATTACATTGTTTACATGTGGCTAAAAAAATGACATTAAAATTTTCATAAACTAAAAGAACTAGATTCAATAATACTACTGGCAATGAAAATCCTGGGATCCAGCTGTGAGTTCTTGAACAAAAGTATTTTCTCCTTCGAAAATATTCTCCAAAAATATTCTATAATGTAACGGAGGGAACGCAATATAACAACATTGATAAATATGCTACCAACAAAGATAATACAAAATACAGGAATTACACCTTTCAATTACTTTTTTAAATTCAGAATTAAATTATAGAAAGCTAAATATTTAAGTTAATATTAAATATTTATTCCGACCTCTACGGCTGATGGGTAAGGTTCAGTTGCAAGAAATCTGTAACTCTTGTAGTTTATTCAGTGCAAATCGACGATTTCTTGTTATGATTCTAAAATGTTGATATAGTATCAATTATTAGAATAAAGTTTAAGTAATCTAACAATTGGATTTAAAAAGTCGATACACTGTTGAGTTTTAGGTTTAACATGACTACAGATCAACTGTTTTCTTTGAAAACAAATGCTCTAATCTATAAATACTGGGAAATAATTGCCGTGAGCCGTAGCAGGTATCTGTTCAATTATTATTATTATTATTTATGGCGTTAAGTTGCACACCTGAGCGGAGCCCAAACAACATGCCACACGTCAAATACATCCATATCAATTATTATAACAATATAAACAAAATTTCACCGGTTTAGTCAATTATAAAATCTTATATTATGTTGCACGTGCTCCCTGGCACCCCGGAGCAAGTGCAACTTCGTCCAGACCAATCTACAGGCTGATTGACAACCCATTTACAATCACATGAGCCATTAACCAGCCCGCAGGTCACAATCTAAAATTGACCACCGAAACTCGCCGAACAAAATGCATTTAATCCTCCAGTTCCATTCTGGAAAAAACAAATGAACTGGAGGATGTCATGGATGGAAAGCATGCATCTGATTCATCCTCTCAGGTACTACGACCCGCCAATGCCCTTATTCCTTCCTCAACACTGTAAGGGCAGCTCCTAACCAGTATCTGTGACACCTTGCTCCGAAACAATCTTAAGTTGGTCTCCATTTTTAAATTGTTATTAATGGCATTATACATTTTTATACCAGAGTAAAGAGCCCCTCTCTCATATGCTGACAGTCTATGTTTAGGTATATAGAGGTTATTATGGCGCTGAGGGTATCTGTGGACAGGATGATTCAGTGCAATGAGTCTATCATTCTTTTTAAAAAACATCAATACTTCTGCAATGTACAAGGCGGGAATGGTTAACAGGTTAAGCCTATGGAAGAGGGGTTTGCAGGTATCTCTTCTCCCGGAGCTTGTTAGATACCTAATAGCTCTTTTTTGTAGCTTGAAAATTTCACCTGCACCCGTTGAGGAGCCCCAAAAAGCTATACCATACCTGACAATTGAAAGGAAGTATGCATAGTATATCAAGAGCCCTGTTTTCAAGTCAGTCATGCCCCTAACTGTGCGAATGGCATAGGCGGCGTGACACAGTCTATGCTGAAGTTTCTGGAGGTATGTGTTCCATTCCAAGTTATTTTGCAGAACCACACCCAAAAATTTGACTGAGTCTACATAGTGAGATTCATCCAATAAATTCCCACCTCCATCATCTACCAGTCGCCTTATCTTGAACTCAACAGTCTTTGTTTTCTCACAGTTCAGGACCAAACCATTATTCTTAAACCATAGGTCCAATCGCCTTCTAACTTCTTGTAGAGTACACTTGGCCCTATGGTAATTTTCCTCTCTAACAATGACAGTCACATCATCCGCATAAAGAATTGATTTCTCCCTGATGACTTTTGGCAAATCATTTATAAATATATTGAATAAAAGGGGTCCCAACACCGATCCTTGAGGCACTCCACAGCGGGGCGCCTCCAGCCAATTGGAGAAATGTACATTGGTTTTTGTATTTATATGCACCCGCTGAAATCTATTTATTAAAAACGATCTAAACCAGTTTAATTCAGTCTTACCAAAGCCATAAAAATGAAGCTTCTTTACCAGTAAATCATGATCCACACAATCGAAGGCTCTGGACAAATCACAAAAAATTCCAATAACCGATTGACCCTCATCTACACCCCTTAAGACCTCCTCAATAGACTCAAAAATGGCTTCTTTAGTCGACCTCCCGCACCGAAAACCATACTGCTCTTTAGAGAAAATTTTTTGTACCTCAAAAAAAGCATTCACCTGTTCGAAAACGGCTTTTTCAAAAATCTTTGATATAACAGGTGGAATATTTATCGGTCTGAAGTTGGCCATATTTCGTGTATCTCCTTTTTCAAATACTGGCGTGATACTTGTGTGTTTGAGCTTTTCGGGAAAAATACCGGATGCCAAAGATAAATTGATAATGTATGTTAATACAGGAGCAATAAGTGGTGCAATTCTTCGCAAAATTGCACCACTCAGTTCATCCCAGCCTGCAGAGGAGCTATTTTTCAATGACAAGATTGCTCTTTTGACAAACTTCTCAGAAACTGGAGAAAATTTAAAGTTTGTATGCGTCGAGTAACAATGATCCTTCATTGAAGCAAGAGAGGAATCTGTAGAAACGCTGGTAGATAAACTAAGTGGCATGGATTTGAAGAAACTATTGAAATGAGAGGCTATTTGTTCTATATCACTAATGCAGATGCCCTGAGAGACTATTTCTGATGGTGAGCTCTTAACATTTATTTAATTGGTTTCTTTTTTAATTACATTCCAAGTGGTTTTAATACGGTTATCCGAATCTCTAATCAGTTTACATGTAAACATGCGCTTAGCTGCGGCTAATGTTTTTCTATAATACTGATATATATTTTTTACATACAGATGGAATGAAGATATATTTATTTCCTTGGCTAAAATAATTAATTCTCGTTTCCTAGCACAAGAGACGCGGAGACCAGCACTCATCCATGACTTCTTAGTTCCCGTATTAATTTGTTTAGTTTTGAAGGGGAAAGAACGGATAAAAGCAGATCTAACAATAGAGAGAAACACATTGTAACTTACGTTACAAGACGTGGTAGAGAAGCATTTACTCCATGAACACTCCGATAGAATATTGATAAAATCTCTAATATTCCTTTCATTAAAATTTCTATTCACTTTATTAGTGATGTCAACTCCAACAAAGAGCGATTTATTTAAGTAAATCGTTTGTGCCGTATGATCGGAGAGACCCAGTTCAATAACTCTACCTTCAAAGAAGCTAATATCCATGTTCGTGATTATATTATCAATGGCTGTAGCTGTTGTTCTAGAAATGCGAGTTGGTTCCCGAAATATTGGATTAAAATTACCAATCATCAATGAATTAAGAAAAGCTCTACTTCTTGTATTGTTTCTCAATATATCTATATTGAAATCCCCACTTATCAGTATCCATTTATCTTTTTTTCTTTGGATAATCTGTCTAAAAGTTTCTCAAGCGTTCTTATAAATATGTCAAAATCACTATCAGGCGACCTATAAATGACAACAAATAAAAATATATTTCCTCTATTACCTCCCCAGAAAAAATTGACCTCAATTGCAGTGCATTCAAAAGAACTCTCCATGGCCATTGCATTTATATCCTCTCACAGTAACTCTCAATCCTCGTCTAACCATCAGACAGACTCCACCTCTCATCTTAGTTGTCCTACAGTAAATTGATGCCACATTATAACTAGATAGAGCCCCAATACAGTCGAAATTAACATCTTTTAACCAATGCTCACTTATACCTATTACCGCAGGAGTGAATTTATGGGTTTTTAATGTTAAATCAAGATCGTTGAGCTTACTTTCAAGACCCTGAACATTTAAGTGAAGAAGAATATGTTTTTCCTTTCTGGTATTGCTGATTCTTTTTTGCAGCGGAATTTCAATGGTATTTGTCAAGTTGACACCACGATCCAAATATTCAACAAAATCTCCGATTTTTTCGTTCAACACTAATCCTAACCGGTATTTCTTGATCTATACAATTGTCCAATGAAGAGTCAAACATCTCCATGATATTTCTCCAGATGACAGGTACCGATTTATCCTATAATAGTATGACTCGAACACTAACTTCGGTCTCCCCTTACTAGTAAGTTCCACATTCAACAAAGACGAAGACATACTCGCAGACTTAAAACGCTCCAAACGAATCAATGATCTCCAAAACACTACTTGTTACCCCTACCGCAAACCCGTATACAATATATTCAATAAATAAATAAAAATAAAAAGATTTTTTTTTTAAATATATAATATATTAAATAAATTAATAGAAAAAAAATAATAATAAAAAAACAGAAGTGATAAGCTGGTAGATGTTTTTCTGTATTAGGAATAAGTTGAAAATGTTATGAATAAAAGAACACTCTACATAAGCAATATATTAGAAAGTTACAACAATAAAGAATAAGATAAACGTTGAGTAAAGGAATAAATCAATTGTATTCCTTTGAATTACTAACGGACGGATTTGCAGTCAATTGGTAACTCAATATTAGTGCACATAAAGGACTTAATCAGCACTGAGCTTTGAACGGGCCTTATCACAACACAGTAGGCCTACTGCAGTAATATAAACAACTAGGCTGGCACTATAGCTATAGCGCTTATATGGAGTAATCAGGTAAATTTTGGCAATGGTCAACCTGGCAGGAACAACTCGTTGCAATCTCACTAAGAAGTACCGGTATATCTCCAAAACCTAACCTCCACAACGAAGTCCGAAAACAAATAATCAAAATAAGATACTTACAGTACTCCAGCTTCAACTATGTTCTGTAATAAGAAATAGATTACAAATAAAAGGCACTAAAACCCTTTTGGAACGTTAAGTTTTCCAATTTTCGGGCAAAATTCCACTTTAACGACGAGACGATACGATCCACAACCAACACGGCAGTCCAGGTCTGCCAACCTCTCAATCAGATAGAGATAAACTGCGTTCTCCTGGGCACTCTTTGTAAGGGTGACCGATAATATTGGCCAGCAAAAAAGACAATGTTCTCTGCTGTAAATTCACTTCCCGGTTGTTCGGAACCCACCTAAAACTGTAGGTCCAGCTCTTCAATCACCATCATCCAACTCATTATCCACGCACAGGTCTCATACCTATGTGGGCTACGTCCTCCAAAAAAATTACCTTACAAAATGCATTACATTATTCTATTCCAAGCTGAAGTGCCATTTTCGTAGAGTATATCTAGCAAATGTGAATCTTAGTGGCCCTTTTGATTATTTCAATAACTAAGCTAAATCTAATATTATCTCTTTGAATTTCAGTTTAAAAATCGTGCTGTTGATGAAAGTGTATATTCAAACATGAAACAGTACGGCATTCTTAGCCATTATTTGGATGTGGTTGTTGCTGATTCTTCATTGCCTTTATGGAGAGATAATTTGATTCTTGATGCTATCATAACTGATCGTAAGTACTAGTACATTCGATTTTTATTATTTTAATAGAATTTAGAAAGGAATCAATTTTCCAGATGAAAATACAGTCGAACCTCAAAAAAAACAAACCTCCAAATAATGAAATCCTCTACATAACGAATTTTTACCTTGTTATATGACATTTCAGCATGTTTACTGTTATTTACCTCTATGTAACGAGTTTCGAATCTCTCAACAACAAAGTTTTCTCTTTACTTCAACTTACGAAATTTTTTGTGTATAGGAAGCCCACAAAGTCATTTCCAAGGAATTGCTTATTTTCAGCATGAAGGTTAATAAAACCAAAAATAATGAGACATTCAGGTAGGTAGAAGATAGGATGGTTGAATGTCGAGGTTGAAACACATGTCGGAAATTGAATGCAGGTTACTAAAAATAGAATTTTAAGAACTCGTTATTCATAGACTCTTCATTATGTAGGTTCCTTTAAAAGTTCCTGTACGAAGTTATTTACAGAATTATGTTGTGTTTAATCTGATAGTTTCGTGTGTAAAACGATTGAAATAAATTTAGTAAAGGCAGTAGAAAGATTTTGCTACTAAGTATACTTCGATTAAATTCCACCACGTTCAAATCATGCTTCCTGGAAATGAATTGGTGAGTGTAGTTACTTATTACATTCTATTCATTTAAAAAAAAAATGTTTTTCATTATTTTCATCAGCATGAATTTTAAAATTTCTATATTAACGTTGGCCTATTACCCTATATACCTACGCTTGGGATCTTTTACTGTATTGTCTATTCATTTAATTACCGCCCGCAATATATTATAAGATCTATAAGATGAGGTGGCAGTATTCTTGACACAACAACCTCTCAATAACGAATACCTCGCTTCAGCGAATTTTTTCTCAGAATAATCGACTTTGTTATACAGAGGTTCAACTGTATGTATATTACCAGAGCGGTATTCATATAAAATAATGTAGCTTTCACTAGAATTCGTAATTTTAAATCCATCAACATTTTCTTTATAAAAGTTTGTTATTAAATATTTTTACAGCTTATCAAACTTATTTTATAAATTTAATTTTGCTTTCGTTCTCGTTAGCACAAAAGAGAAGAAAGAAGAACAGTCGGTAGAAAGAGATGGAAGAAGAACAGTAGGTAGAAAGAGAAGGAAGAAGAACATTAGAAAGAAAGAGAAGAGAAGAAGAACAGTAGAAAGGAAGAAGGAAGGAGAACAGTAGAAAGAGAAGGAAGACGAAAAGTAGGTGTATTTCACCTTAATAAAAGCGATCCATCTAACTCTTATAAAGAGAATTTCTGTATTAACTTTTCAAGTGAATTCAACGACTTGCAGTCAAATTTGGGTGCAATTTGACTGCAAGTCGTTGAATTCACTTGAAAAGTTAATATTAACAACGCAGTTCGTCATGGAACAAGAAATCCAAGAATTTCTGTACTTTTGTCAAGGCCGGGAGCAATAGCATCATTTAGAAACGTCATTGAAATAATAATTGTTATTTGACGGTTCTACTGCATTTATTGGAACAGGTGAAATATTCTGACTTTCATTGAATGGAAATTTGCAAAAATAGATAAGTTATGATTGTTGTTAATATTCAGGATAGATTATTATGAATGTGATCTCATCAAAACTATTTTATTGTTGTCTCTTGAAAAATCATTTAATCACCATAAATGAATGAATGAATTTAAAGGTACAGTATTCAAAGATTAACAAAAAGTTATTTCTAAAAATTTGTAGATGAAAATAACTTTCTGTTTTGTTCAGCTACAGTGTTCTTTTTTGCAAAAGCTGAAACATTTCTTTGGATCTAACATTTTTTTATTGCGGATGATACCCACATGAGTCTGGAGACTTGTGCGTGGGAAATGAGGTGAATGAGTGAATGATGTAAAGCATCCATGGCTGAATGAGATTCGAACTCAAGGCTGCAGGAAACGAAACCAGCCAGAGTCTTATCTAATCACATACAAGTGCTCCAACCAACTGAACTACCAGAGCAGAACATAGGATCTACCTACTGAATGTGAAAATCATTGACCATGAATCAATCAATGTGAATAATAAATACAATCAAATGAATAAACAGATGAATATTAATACAATATTGAATCAATTTTAGTAGAATAACATTACTAATTTAGTAATTTTATATTACAAACGGATTATAATTGAAATTCTGGGTTGTTTCAGCTCCATACGGAATTAGAGAAGCTACTGAAAGAGTAGGATCATCTAAGAGCAACGTATTCTTGAATGAAAATCATGTGGAAAATCATATCCCATCTAAAGTCACTTATAGTCTAGCTCAAATATTGTCAGATCTTCTTTGTTTTGCTTCAAAACATTTAAAATTACAGGGAAGATTAGTGACTTGGGTTCCAATTTTCAGGTAAATGTTGAGTTGTTCTTGTTATCCATCAGAATTATTTGTATTTCGATAATGTAAGTGTCTAATTTTATTTATTAGTGAAAGTCAACCATGTTAAATATTACAACTATTCTAATCTCTACTTTGATCTCAAAATTGGAGATATGTGTAATCTGTGATGTTTTCCATGACGAAATACTTGATGAACAATCTAATATCAAAACTGACACTGTATTTCAATTAAATATATGATTTACCCTCACTTTAACTGGAAATACTGGAGGAATGCATTTCACATCTGAAAAGAAGCTTCGTCAGCCTGAATAGTGTCAGTTTTGATAGGCTATTAGATATGTGTAATGTTTGGAAGTCAACCCTATCTTACGTAACTGCAACCTAACCACACTTGAACTTAGTACAGTACAATAGTAGCCAAAGTTGACAATAGCATCAATTCTTGACACTCGTGATCCACGACCGCGATTACCTCCTCTTCTTCACTATTCCCAGTAATTTTCCAGAGTTCTCTTCATTCTTGAACTCTTTGTAGCACATACTTCATCAGTTATAACGGGAGTCTGATCAAATTCTATTTGAGTATTTTCTTGTCCTCTCGCTACAAAACTATCTTATCTATGGTCTCTATTTTCATCAAATCCTCTTCAACTTCCGTGAACCAATAATTGTAGCTATATCTCATTTTGTAATTCCTGATTGTATTGAACAATGGGTGGTGTGAATAAAGTGGAGTAGTGTAAGCACTCATGAGTTGAGTAAGTGTTGAATGACGAGTCCGATCGGAAGGCGTAAGATTGCTTTGATTGACTCGATTTTTAGTAACATAATAAGAAAAATAATGAGATCCCATGCGCCGAGTCAAAGATATGAGTTACTCAATAGAATCAACTTCATTCACACCAGCCAATATCTTTAACAATCTTTTATTTGGCATACGAATGTTTCCGTTTTCGCGTGCTATCAATGATTGGTTCTGACACGATTTTTGTTTTTACGTTGAAAATTCGATTCTATTTACAGAAGTGATTATAAAGAGGAAGATCTACCACAACATCCTAATCTCGAATTAATTGGCAATTGTGAACAAGTGCTTTCTAAGTATGCTTCAAGAAGACTTCTAACGTTTGAGAAGAAATCTGAACCACAGGTAGAACAATTTTTTTGTTTCGAAATAGTTTTTGAAAAAATTGAATGAATACTTTCATAAGATGAGTTTCTCTTTAAATTGACACAGGATCGATCCAACCAAGCATTAGTAACAAGTTCCAATTCAATTTTAATGTAATTCAGTGACGATCAGGTCTTACTTTATTGCCATGTTTAGTTTATCATAATCATTACTGATGACGTTTAATACAACATGTCTTCTTTCTTTAATTTTTTGCCGTACAAAGTGATTTAAAATAAACGTTTACATTTATTTAACAAAAATGAAATACAGAATAATGAAAATTAATTATCGACCATTTTCCCCATGGATTAAATCCATGGGGGGGACATGCAGAGCGATTCTTTTTTCCAATTCATAACAAAATTGTTGTTATTGCAAGTGAAAATTCACTATTTTTACTAATTATTTTTTATATAATGCTACAATTATTTTACAGGAAAGCATCGTTCCAAACTTTCTTGCAAATAGTTATCTGGATTTCAGAGAAAAGTATTTCAATCATGTTAGAAAAATGAGAAGAAAAAGTGAATCAAGAGAAGAACTTCAAGCGTCCAGCGGGTAAATGGAAATAACAAATTTAAACCTTATTATAGATATGTTATTCATAATTGTTATACAAGCCTTTAATAAAAAATCTGACTGCACATCAAACTTATAATTCATTGTAATTCTCATTCTACTGTAATTATAACTTTAGCATAGGATAATAATATTTTGCAATCGATTGATTCTTCATTAGACAAATTGTAAACATAGTAAATATTCCGATATTTATGATTTGAGGCTCCAAAATACCAATCGACAAAATCACATCCACATCATAACTTGTCAAGTGGCTCTAGCCACAGGCCGCTCACGATGGTTACGCTTTATTTAGTTCAGGATTTGATTCCTTTGCCGCGCTGGCATCGAAAAAGTAGTTTAGGATTTGATTCTCAGACCGCGCTAGCATCGAGAAAATACTTCAGGATTTGTCCGTGGGGAGCGGGCATGTTGCAATGCGGGAGTATTCAAATTGCCGCAAAGTCTGCATTAATGTTGTGCGTTTAATGAAGTAAAGGTACATCATCCCCAGATGGCACTTTTCAAAAACACTAAATCGTATTGATAGAAATGCTGAGTATAGTATTGAACAGAAACTCTAGTTTCGCAGTCCGAGCTCCTAATTTTAATAAAGCACAAGTTTATCATCATTAATAATTAACAGAAATACTAAGAGTCCCCAGTTCAAGCTTTTAAAAATCAACTTGTTCTTGCGCTCCCCACTCCAACATTGATGACCATGATGCCCAAGCAGCCGTTGCTAGTGTGCGTATGTATAATTATGTTCTCTCCCCCAATCGCTCAAACTCTTTCTCCCCATACCTCACTACCACTTCTTCTCTTTCACTTGATCGCTCTCACTCTCTCTCTCTCTCCCAGCTCAATAATTTCGTTTTGCATTTTTATTTGCATTTATTTTTATTTACAACCTAAACTGCAATCATTTATTTTGTACAGTTGAAAACACCGAAAATTAAAATGATAGCTTAAATATTGAGAAAAAGTGATTTAATATTCATTCATTTCAGATTTCTTATATTTACTGGATGTACAATCCAGCAAGTTTTTGATTTCTTTCTCCTGGGAATTCGAATTATGAATTAGATTGATCATTCACAAAATAATTATCAAAACTTGTAAAAACATGAAATTTTCAATTTTTCGTAAAATGTATCAATATTTTGAAATTCAAATAAAATACTGAGTGAATGAAGCAATAAGGAAATTAAAAAAATGATAAGCGGAAAGTAATATACAATATTGTATTGCAAAACCTGATATTCTTAAAGGGGTCGATTTCCCGTTGAGCATACCATGTTGAATTAACATAATTTGCCTTCAAATTAACCAAATTCTTGCAATAAAGAAATAGGTAAATTTTCAAATAATTTAACAAGTGATTCAAGTACAGTGAAAAACATTTATATTTTTACATTAAAAAATATGTTGATATACAGAAGATGAATGTACAGAAAAAAATCAGCATAATTGAACACACATAATAGGATAAGCAAGGATAAAAGCACAATTTTCTGTAGAGATTCTTCCTGCTTCAATTGGGTCAAGACAATAATTGAAATTACAACTCAATTTTTTATTTTTTGGAGGTTCAACAAGACTGAGGTGCGAGTTTAAAAAATGCTACCTCTCAATGAATAACGAGATTTTTACAATCGACAAACGTTCAAATGATTTCTGAATTTTTTCAGATCAACTCTTTCTAGCTTTATATAAAATCACCTTGTTTTCATGAATTAAGAAAATCCAGTTGCAGTCAGAGGAGCTTGTTATTTTTTTCTTGACCTCCATCATGGGCCATCCGGCCATCTTATTCATCTGGTTCAGCCTTCATGGGAATTAAGTTATCATTCGTAAGAATAACATATTTCTTTGAGAGAAACAGATTATTTCTTATATTTCAATTAAGCATCATGCTTCATAGTTTGTTATGCAAATTAATTAATATTGTTATATTAATTTATGCATTAGATAATTATGTGAAATGTGATCTGAGTCAGCTGACTGGAAAATAGAAACGCAACCATGGTGATATGATACAGTGACTTTTTGTGAAAGACGGACATGAAATAGACTATGCAAATTGAATCAAGGGTTAAATATGTCTTATGATTTTGTTTAATTTTTGCGGTGGAGATTATCATTAAATGCATCGAGTATGTTCCTTAGCAACCTTATTCTTGGGTATGAGGTCAACTGTTCACAGAACTACTAGCATATAAATCAATAGGGACTCAGAAAATAGGAATTAAAAAACCTCAGTGGAAAGTTGTTGTGATGGAGCGCTTTCATTTACTTAAAATAGTAAAATAGTGAAAAATTAATTTCAACTGGTCCATTTGACTAATGGAATAAGTGAATTAATTTTTGCCAAGGGAATTGAAAAATTATTATTGATGGTTACTATGTTTGAATCGTGGAGGTCGCTTCAAGATTACTGGTTTGATTCTAATTCGATTTTTTATCTCTTGAGGGCTATAGATTTTTCCAAGGCTTTTTACAAGGAAGCCATTTCTCACCATTGGAGGACTTCAGTTTCACTAGGATATCTTAAAGATTACATTAAAAAGATAAAGATTAAAAATCAATTAAAAAACTATCAATCAAAATGAGATTAGAATTATTCCATTCATACCGAATCCCAAAATTACAGTATTGCGTTGCTAGCCCTACAATCGTAGGCAAGGAAAGCATTACTTCAAAAAAATATCAAGGTACCCCGATTTCAAGATATTTTCACGTTTCAAGGTCCTCTGAGTACAAAAAAATGGTTTTGTATATATTTCTGTGACCACGATATCTCAAGTCCCAATGGATGAATTACTTTAAATTTAAAAAATTGAAATTGTTACGGAACGTTTCATTGATGTGCTATTCAAAATGACAATACTTTACTGTAAGATGTCAAAGATAGATTTTTCTCGATTTTCTCAAAAACTGCTCTAACAATTTTTATTTAACTCGTACTTATGACCTCTATCTACTGGCATGAATCTTTTTTTTGTAGAAATTGCAGGGTCTTACTTGAGTTGGTGAAAAACCACTCGATTTTTGAGCTTGGAATACGTTTTGCGGAGAAATATTTCTAACAAAAAAATCGGTATCTCAACGAATTATGAATTTCCATTAGTTGTGTTGTGCTTGAACAAAATAAAAATGAAAAAACAACACAAGTAAATAATTCAATTTTCGGAAGATTTATATGGTATTTAATGCTTAGGCTTTAGGCGGTAATTTTCCACATTAATTGATGCTCGATGGGTTTAGTCACATTGAAATATTTCTAGAGAATGGTTATGAAAGTAAACATGTACGCCTAATGCATATTACAGCCAGGGGTATACAAACTTTCCAGCCTCCGAGCCAAAATAAAAGCACCAGTAAGTTGCGCGGGCCAGAACCATTCTCATTTTTTATAATTGTCTATCATATAATTTCTAATCATAAAAAAGTAGCAAGCTAGAGCTTACTGTGAAAAACTAGTGTCTTTTGATTCAATAAAAGCAGCTTTTATGATATATGGTATATGTGCGTATTTTTGCTATTGAGCTGTTCACCACTTTTTATTCAGAATTAAATGTTCTGTAAGTTTTTTGAAATCAGAAAAACATGTTTTTTGCAATAGTTCCTGCATAATTATGTTGTAAAAAGTACTTTTAACTGGTTTTCTCTGCATTTTTCATATAAAACCCGATCAATTCACAAGTAAAATGAAAACACTACAAGTAGTTTATGTTGAATAAACCGATGAGGATTGCTGCTAACTTCGGCCGTTTGCAATTCTGTAACGAGGCAATTGCGGACCAATCTTTATAAGGACTTCTCTTATTATCTTGATTATTATAACAAGCCCAAGAATCTAACACTATCTGAAATGGCCTGTATATGCAGAATGGATATATTGGGAAAGTATCTGAGCATTTCTATACTTTTGTTTATATGAATTTTTTCCATTATTTTGGTGTGTACAACATGCCCACGAAGTAAAGTATTGGTAACTCTATGCAAAACACTCTGTACATGCTTACATGGCTGATCGAGCGATTGTAATTTTTTACCTTTCAAAGATGTCTAACTAAAGTACATTTTTAATGGTTGATTTTCAATATTTAATTTATTTATTAATATTCCTTTAATTTATGAAAGAAACTTAGTAGTAGTAGTAGTAGTAGTAAACCGACGAATAACTAAAATAATGTAGCCTGAATTGAAACTATTCGATAGAATCATAATGCATTGAAATAATAAATAGCGCCAAATTGAGAAAAAATATTAATTTTTAAAATCATATTTCTATGTACGATAAATTGTGGTTAGAGAATTCTTGAAAATCGAAGCAACACTGTGTAGATGAAACTTTCCCAGTGAAGTAAAGTATAGCCTTGAAACATTGGAGGTACGTTAAAAAAGACAAATGTAAATAATTCTATTAGAAAGGTTGCACAAATCTACACTCGAAACCCGTTAAGTCACTTGTCACTTGTCTATATGTGTGACAATGTGGTGCAATAATACAAGAAATATGTTAGATATGGCTGATTGAATATTGATAAAAATTTACTGTTTTTTTTTTTGTATATTTAGGCCTATCAGCTAATCAGTTATGACAAATAGAAACTTGTAATAACTGATAAATGTCCAAACATAATTTAATTTCACTCCTCAAATATGGGAGGCAGAACGGATAAGTTTATTTTTTGTAGCCGAGCATGTAGACAAGAGGCTTGGAAATGATTATCGTATTTTTTTATTACGAGCTTTTCAGTCCTTTTACTTTGGATCGGCTGTTAGTGCAGTTTTTAAATGCGCACGTATTACCCGCCATGACTTGTTTATATGTTCAAAACGGAAACCAAATTAATAATTATTTTAAAACCTAATTAAACCTATTCTAAACCCAATTTATAAACTATCAATAACTTTTGTACAACTTCTAATAATTACTTACAAAATCATTTTATTTACATTTCTAAATAACAAACTACAATAAATTATAGCTTTTGCAACAAAAATTTATTACTATTATTTACAAGTTTAGAAAAATATTATTTACAAAAAAATTCTACAATTACGTTCTAATTAAATTAATAAATATTTTAAACTCTGATCTAAAACCTATTTAAACCTATTTTAAAACCGATTTTTAAACTATCAAAAACTGTTGTAAAATTATAATTATTACTTACAGAATCATTATTTACATTTTTAAATAACAAACTACAATAAAATGCAGCTTTTGCAACAAAAAACTATTATTACTGTATTATTTACAAATAGAAAAAAAATTTACAAAAATTCTACAATTGGTAATAATTTGACAAAATTTTAAAATAAAAAATTACACAAACTATCATTAAAACCGTTAAAACTATTGAAATTTCAACTATTTACATAATTAACTTCAAACTATACTACAATTGAAAAACAAAAAAATGATTTGTAACCACTTATTTATGTAACCCTGATATTCTTAATATCAACAACTTGTCTGAATGATTACTCTGGGGTCGTAACTCATAGACAACAAAATACTTCTAATTTTATAGTTTGTTTATTTATAATATTATATATTATAATATTACAACACATTAAATAACATATCAAATTTAACTCGCTTGGCTTGCTATTTTAAGACGTGTATATAATTATGAGTTGGAACTTATATTTAAAACTAACCTGGTATTCTTGCCTCTCCTTTCCTTGATCTCCAGGAGTCTATGGCCACTTCAAACACTTATAACACTTATAACAACTCTCAGAACCCAACCGAACATGCCCTTGTCGCCCAGTAGAATTGCTGGCCAACACGCCAAAATTTCGATCCCCCAATAAGTTTTAAACTGCCCGGACTGTAACAGACTTATTGAGTTTTCAAAGATCTTGGTTTTGCAAGCCTAACACTCCACTGGTCGAAAGAAGCGTTCTCCTGGCTTCTCGAGTTGAACTCGTCGATCATGAATTTTGGTTCTCTATTTAAGTGGTCCATACACTCCTTTCAATGCCAGAAAAGAGGCCTAATATTCACAAGATTGGATAGTGACACGTTCTTACATACCTTTAATATTTACTAATACATTCAAACAATTCGCATGAACGTGCCACTATCAGACTTGTCGATCTCATGAACGTCATCATTGTTTAATAACATACTTCGCCTTGAAAGCCTGAAGTGAAACACCTTGGCTCTCGTTTCTATAATAAATTTGATTTTTAATGAAAATGTCATTTATGACATATCACCCGCCCAGCTGAAAAGACTGGACCCTCAGTCGTAACTCTACATACTTGAGGAGAAAAAAAATTTTTTTTTTTTTTTCTTTTCTTCTTTTTTTAAATCTTTCAATGATGACGCCATAAAACCCACATGCCTTTACAATTCCCTTTTTTTCCTTTTTACTAAGCTTATCATAACCTAATTTACCTTTTAAAAATAAGAGCGGATGCGACCTAATTTATTTTCTTCTTTTTTTTTACAACTGGTTGAACAATCGTTGCATTGTTTACTTTTCATAGCAATAATAATGCTGAACTTGCACATAGTTCAAAACTTTTAACTACCATTTGATCACGTTACAAAAGTAGGACACGGCCTTGCATCGCTCTGGTCATTTGAAAACAATTATTAAACAATACATTCTTATTATGACTCGGGCACACGCCACACCTAATTGTCATAAAAAAAAAAAATAATCTAAACAAATTCTGTCCCATAACAAACCAAGAAAGCTAACAATAACAATTTTCATATTTAAATTACTAACAATTATTCCACCTAATATTACTAGATGCTTATCAAATTAGACTATTAATATTTTACATGAAATTATCTGATATATGCACTGCTGGCTTAGACTTGAAAGCTACTATTTTAAAAATATACAATTTTATAGCCAAATATGTGCATAATAATGTCAAAACTCCCAACCAACCGAAAACTACATAGAAAACAAAACTAGTTGAATTTACAATACTCTGCCAATCATTAGGAATTTCAATCTTTTGAAATATATCTGAAGCGATTCTATCATGAACAAATAAGGTTGGCATTGTTACATTCCATTTGTCATTATAAATATCTGATAATTCACTAAAATGCGGATTTCTATGCGGAATTAACACATCAATCTTTAGAGAATTAAATTTTAACCATTGAAGAGGTAAAAAATGTTGGATAATTGGATTATCTGATGATCTTAAATCGCAAGGATTGGGCGGGTGATATGTCATAAATGACATTTTCATTAAAAATCAAATTTATTATAGAAACGAGAGCCAAGGTGTTTCACTTCAGGCTTTCAAGGCGAAGTATGTTATTAAACAATGATGACGTTCATGAGATCGACAAGTCTGATAGTGGCACGTTCATGCGAATTGTTTGAATGTATTAGTAAATATTAAAGGTATGTAAGAACGTGTCACTATCCATCCAGTTTCATTTGTTTCTCGTAGATTAACTAAGAGTGAGGCAAATTGGTCAGCAACAGAGCTAGAGCTTCTAGCTGTAACTTATTGTATTTTGCATTTTCGCTCATTACTGTTAAATAAGAAGTTCACAGTTATAACAGACCACAGTAGTTTGCAGTATTACAGGAATATTAAAGAACCAAATTGTCGGTTAGCTAAATTAATTACAAAATTAGTTCATTTTGAGTTTGATATTAAGTATCAAGCAGGAAAAACGCTACAGTTAGTTGACGCTTTATCTCGAGCTCCAGGAGAAAAATGTATTGAAAATGAGTGGCAAGATTTTACTAACGCAATAACCAGTGTTAATATAGGGTTGTTGCAGAAACAGGACCCATTTTTGGGAAAAATTTATAATGCTTTATTAGATTTGGACTCTGCAGAGAAGAATATTGCAAGAAAAGCTAGAAATTATTCATTGACAGATGATATTTTATACTACAAGGAAACTCAGGTTAAAGCACAAGCTGTTTATTTATTAGTAGTACCTCAGAGCCTAGTACCCACGATTTTAAAACAATTTCACGACTCATTGCAGTTTGGTGGTCATTTGGGTATTGATAAAACGTTCTCAAAGATTAAAGACAGGTATTACTGGCCTTCAGTCAGGAAAGATGTGATAGAATATGTAAAATCATGTGAAGTTTGTCAAAAAGCAAAAGTTTCACGTTTAAAGCCGTCTGGGTTACTACATCCTATTTCAATTTCTGAGGAACCTTTTCATACTATATGTGTGGATGCAATTGGACCTATATCGAAGAGTAATAAATATCAGTATATTCTGGTAGCCGTAGATAGGACGACTCGCTTTGCGTTTTGTAAACCTATTACCAGTGTTGATGCTAAGAATACAGCGAATTTTATTTTAGATTTTGCGGCATTGTATGGATTGCCTAGAGTTATTCACACAGATAACGGTACTAACTTTAAAGCTGAAGTTTTTAAAGATTTTTGTGTTTCATTGGGAGTTTCTCAAAAATTTTGGTTCTCTATTTAAGTGGTCCATACACTCCTTTCAATGCCAGAAAAGAGGCCTAATATTCACAAGATTGGATAGTGACACGTTCTTACATACCTTTAATATTTACTAATACATTCAAACAATTCGCATGAACGTGCCACTATCAGACTTGTCGATCTCATGAACGTCATCATTGTTTAATAACATACTTCGCCTTGAAAGCCTGAAGTGAAACACCTTGGCTCTCGTTTCTATAATAAATTTGATTTTTAATGAAAATGTCATTTATGACAGATTCCAAATAATATGTGTTATCATAGTATTATTATTATAATTTTCATTATTAATTTTTTTATTATTATTATTATTAATGGTATTATTATTAATATTATTATTCTATTTATTTTTCAATTTAACCTTTTTACGTAAATTCAATTTTTTTTATTTCATATTTTATGACAACCTAAATTAATAATAATTAATTATTTTTAATTATAATTTAATCATTGATCCAAAAGATATTTTCACAAGCATGAAACGGGATTCGCCACAACAGCATAATTTAGAGGCAGTCAAACTAATCGTCATATCGTAGCCGGCAGGAGAACTGGAGAACTGTATCATAGCACGCAAGCAGTGGCAGATAAAAACGGAAAATGATCAGAGGAAATGAGATCTGGCAATAACGCTAGACCCGGCAACATTGCTGGAGGGTAAGCATGTACACGCGTACGCGAAGGAGCAAGCGCACGGGTGTTGATGATGTAGGAATGATGAAGTGGATGGAGGGAGTGACCATTGATGATGAGAGAGAGCGAACAGAAAGTAGAGAGGGAAACACTCTACTCTCTAGACGCTATACCCACGCAGTCTAGCGATCGTTTCATGAAACATACGGTGATCAATCTGGTTACAATTCCTTAATCTGAGCTCTAGCTATAGTGGGTTTGGGTGTTGACAAGCCTTCTTTACTTTATCTGGGTTTCCAATGTGTGTTTCTTCATCAATATCTTTCCACTGTTGTTCCCTTTCTTTTAATTTTGATTCTGGCTCTTACTCTTGGTACTATTTTTATCATCATTATAATTGCAACTCAACCTGTTAATTGAGAACTTACAGCAGGGTAGACCAGTGTAGATTCTAAATGTTCGAGTTGCAAAACCAAAAGAGATGATCTCTCTGCTCATCTGACTACAATTTATTATATATTAACATATCCTAGTATAATTCCTACAAATCCTAATATGATATATGCTAGAATCAACTCTGCTTTTAAGCTCTCAATTTATGTAAAAGTGTTATATAGACCCCTGCGCCCACTGCGCCCACTATAGCAATAGTTTTCTGCATTAATTGCAGAGTTCCGGGTGGAAATAAGAGTTCTACATTCTATGTACGGTAAGTATTAAATTTTAACATGTAATTACATAGCGATGAGTAAAAGGTTGGAGAGGGAAAAGTCGTGGGGTATATTAATTTGAACTTTACTGGTGAACTGGTGGGAAAAGCGATTCATGTAAAATCGAAAATGTGACTCCCTACACAATAGTTTTCCATTATGGACGGTATTTTATGCAAGGGAGTAGGTGGTAAACTAGATAAACTTCATTACTGGTATTTCAGATTAATCTAATATTAAAACTGACACTGTATTTCACTTTTATATAATGTTTTACTCACATAGGCTAGATTTTAATCATCTCCAATATGTGTGAGTAAAACATTATATAACAGTAAAAAACAGTGTCAGTTTTAATATTAGATTGTTCATCAAGTATTTCGTCATGGAAAACATTACAATTTCCAGATTAATGTCTTCTAAAGTCTATGAATATTTTATGCAATCAGTTTTGGCTTTTCGTGTAAATTCTCAGAATATCCTCGGCGCATTCAGTGTTTAGCCTTTTTCAGTTTCTTTGAATTTACCGGTCTGCAGTCTAATCAGAAGATTCTAATTGGTAGAATCTGATTGATTCAATCTTTGCAATTTTCAATTGAATATCACAAACCATTATAATTATTAAATACCAATCCTTCAATCTATATGAAAAAATAGTCTTTCAAACATAATGTAAAAATATATCATGATCACTCTATTGTTGTATTGAACTCCGCAATGCAACGGCTGTTTAGAGTCGGCCGTGGTAATGCTCAAACAGCTGATGAACTTTTGACTCTTGAAGTGAGAAGTGAGGTTAAAATTAAAAAAACACGGTGCGAATGTGATCATTTGCGATAATAATTCTCACACGTTTCTTTTATTTGGAGAAATATCAATCGAGCCTGTATAGTTTTTAACTCAAAAAGTATGAGATAAAGTCATTCGGTTCTTAACCAAATCGTACATGTGTTTGATTATTTATGACAATGATTAAGTGTTTGAGGATAAGTAGTGTCGTTCAAGCATTACAACATACCCCCAAACGTTTTGCGGGACACAGTAAATGGCAAAATATTCGTCACACGAAAGCAGCAAATGATTTAGCTCGTAGTCAATTATACAACAAACTAGGGCAACGCATAAGGATTGCTATTGCAGGTAAAAGTGTCTCATCTTTTTTATTAATTTTGTTTAATGTATTGGTAACATGGGAATAGAACTATTCATTTGTGATGCACAGGTATTTTCAATGAAATATAACTTGAGCGCAGAGCGCTGTTGAAAACTGTCTCTCCATAAAAGCAAACCATCAGTTGGTCAGATTAAATCCTTACTGACTAGGAAGGTTATATTCGAGGAATACCAATTATCAACCACTATATTAATCTGTTAATCTGGTTTCCATTGATACACTCCTGTGTATACTATATAGATACTGTACCTAGATGGCTCATTTATATGTATCATGTCAGGACTGCAAAGCAAGATTATAGTATTTCATGTGACACTACATACTGGCATCACTCCTATAATTATGTAAAGGGAAAACATGCAGACTTCTTGAGGAGAGGTCAGGTGCATTCCTATAGTACTCGAGGAAAGGCATACTTGGACATGCCACGATGTCGGTTGTCTAAAGTGAAGGATAGTTTTCCGGTGCTGGCATTAAAAATGTTCAACTGCTTGCCAGATTTAGTGAAGGAGCGTCCAGTGAGTGCGTTTAAGGTATCTTTGTCACAATGGCTGATAAAGAAGAGTTATTATAGTGTTGACGATTTTTTTTGTGATAGCTTTGCTGGTCTGTGACGCTGTTCCCATCTGATCTAAGTTGTAAATTATTTAGTTACCATGGTATTTGAAATTTCTTAGAGTGAAATTTGAGACGATCTATCCAGGAAGGTCTGGTCAATGATCAAGATTTGGATATTGGCATTCGACTCATTTCATTTGTCGGTTTATTGATTCTATGCCTGGGTTTCCATCAACAGCAGTGAAATGATTGTGAACCTTTTAATGATAATTAAAGGCTTTAATGAACAATGAATGATTCTACTAACAAGATGAGAGACAAACTATATAACAAGATAAATTAATGACTGTTCCAATAGGTACTAAATAGCTACAGCTGGAAGTCACAAACTAATATATCATATGTTAAACATCATCACATTCACTCCACCTAAGAAGAGAATGAAGTGAGTGTTCATAATCGGCAAGGTAAGAAGGAAGTCGTTTGTTTCTTCTGCTTCTCCGTTGTTCATTTTGAGATATATTGGGAGTACAATTATTTTCTTCCAGAGATTGAGAGGGTTGAATTCGATCTTTTTGATCTTCAGCTTGATCCACTATATCTTGAGGTTCATCAGCATCTTGTATGACTTCTGATTCTTGAAGTTCAGTGGAGGGTTCCTCTAAACTAGCTACAGGAACAGTTGGTGCCAAGTCTCTTGTTGACACTGTAGTTTCTCTTCCATCTGGAAATTTTATATGAGCATATTCACCATTTCCTTCAAGTAAATCAACTTCTTCAATCAAGGGATCATATTTTGATGCTCTTACATGTTTCTTGAGTAGCACAGGTCCTGGTGAGATAAGCCAAGAAGGAGTAGAGCCACCATTTCCAGTACGTCTGATGAAACGGAACATTCTTTCATGAGGAGTTTCATTAGTAGTTGTACATAATAGAGATCTAATTGAGTGGAGTGATTCTTGTAGACTGTCTTCCCAGTGCGTGATTGGTAGATTTCTAGTTTTTAAAGCTAACTGAACAGTTTTCCATATTATGCCATTATACCTTTCAGCTTGCCCATTGCCTCTTGGGTTGTAGGGCGTTGTTCGGCTGGATGCAATCCCATTGATTGCTAAATAATCTTTAAGTTCTTGCGACATAAATGATGATCCTCTGTCTGAATGAATATATGTTGGTGTTCCAAACATGAAGAAAATCGATTGTAAAGCTTTAATAACAGTTGTAGATGTCATATCAGGGCAAGGTATTGCTATAGGGAATCTCGAATATTCATCTACTATAGTCAAAAAATAGTTATTTTTGGTCTTAGATGGTATTGGGCCTTTAAAATCCAAATTGAGGCGTTCAAACGGTGAGGTTGCTTTAATGAGAGTTCCTTGATGTTTATAAAACCTTGGTTTAATTTCTGCACACACTCTACACTGATTTACTGTTTGTCGCACTTCATCAAGAGAGAATGGGAGATTTTTACTTCTGATCCAATGATAGAATCGAGCTGTTCCTGGATGGCACAGTGTTTTATGATAGTTCTGGAGTCTCTCTCTTCCATTTGTTATATTTGCGCACATTCGGGATAAAGCATCAGCAATTACATTTTCCTTACCAGGACGATAAGTAATATCATATGAAAAGCAAGAAAGTTCCAAGCGCCAACGTTGAATTTTTTCATTTTTAATTTTACTCTGGTGGTCTTTCGAAAATATAAAGGAAACAGATCTTTGATCTGTGATAAGTTGAAAATGTCGCATTAGAAGAAAGTGGCGCCACTTACGGATAGCCTCAACTATAGCAGAAGCTTCTTTTTCTATTGCTGGATGATGTCGTTCTGTTCGTGATAGTGAGCGGGAGAAGAAAGCAACTGGTTTGCCCGATTGTGATAATGTAGCAGCAATAGCAACATTTGATGCATCGGTTTCCACCACAAATGGAGCTTCTGGATCAATGACAACCACCATTGCATCAATGATAGATTGTTTCATTGCTTCAAACGTTAAAATATCAGATGTGGTCAATGGAAATTTAGCTTGAACTAAAGGATGTATTTTATCAGAGAAGTTGGGAATAAATTTTGAATAGTGTGAGAACATTCCGAGAACTCTTTTCATAGACGCAGCATTTGCTGGAGGGGGAAATGATCGTAATGATTCTAATCTGCTTGGGTCAGGTCTGATAGTCTTGTCTTTGATGATATAACCAAGAAGGTTGATTTCAGATTTTGCAAACGAGCTCTTTTCCAAATTAATAGTCAATTTGTACTTTTGTACAATGTTCATGAATTTTTTTAAGTTTCTATCATGTTCTTCCATGGTAGTTCCACAAATTGTAACATCATCAAGATATGCAAATGTACTTTTTAGATCTTCTTTTCGAATTATATCATCAATTACTCTTTGAAAGGCGGCTACTCCATTTGTCACTCCAAAAGGAATTCGCTTGAACTGATATAGTTGACCCACTGCTTCAAAAGCTGTATATAATTTATCACAACTCCTTATTGGTATTTGATGATAGGCACTTTTGAGGTCGATTGTACTGAAGACAGAATATCTAGCTACTTTATCGACTAGTTCTTCCATATTTGGCAGAGGATACGCATCAAGTAGGGTAAATCTGTTGATTGTCTGAGAGTAATCTATCACCATACGTTTTTTATGGTTGGTGTTGGAAGTTACAAGTACTTGTGCTCTCCAGGGAGAGTCACTTGTTTCAATAATATCTTCTTTTATGAGTTTATCTATTTCTTGATTAATGAATTCCATGTCAGATTGATTATGACGTCGAGATTTTATCGCTATTGGCTTAACATCTTGAGAAATATGTTGGAACAATGAGGCAGGTTTGACTTGAGCAGCAGTTAGACCACACACTTTGAGTGGATCTTTTGACCCATTAAAGGACATATAGAGACCTGAATGATTAGATAATATATCATGTCCTAGTAAAACGTCACAGCAGAGATCTTGAAGAACAAGAATTATGTTATTGTATTTATGACCAAGAATTGTGAGGTTAACCGAGCACTGGCCAACAACTGACGAACGGTGAGAAGTGGAGGCCATACGAATTTCGTCATTAGAAGGATAAATTCTTAATTTTAGATCTTTTGCCAGTTGTTTATTAACAAAGCTGCTTGAGCTACCAGTGTCAATCAATGCTGCTACTTTGAAGTTATTCAATATTGCAGGTACAGTTGCTTTGCTGAGTCCAGGAGGTGACAAACTATAAACTTCAACAGCAGATACTTTATTAGAGCCCCAGTGATTAGAATTATTTTTGTTGGTCTGCTTGGATCTGCATATTTTTGCATAGTGACCTTTTATTCCACAATTTTTACAAAATGCATTTTGAGCTGGACACTTATTTCGTATATGAAAGTTATAGCCACAGTAATCACATAACTTGGATCGTTTCTGAAGTTTCGGATTTTCTGAATTTACAATCTGTGCAGTAACAGGTGAAGCAGGTCTCATAATCGATTCAGTAGAAGGTGGTACTACTGGTAATGCGGCGTTAAGTGAAACAGAAGAAGAGTTAAAACTGAGCGAATTTTGATATGCTGATTCTAAAGTTCTTGCTTGATCAAGAATTTCGTTAAAATCCAAAGATTTGGATTCTAATAGGCGTTGTCGAATATTTGGTGAAAGCAAGCCACTGATGAAAGCATCTCTAACACAATCATTATGGTTTTGCTCAGCAGTAACGGCCTTGAATTTACATTTTTTACTCTGTAACAATAATTCCTCTATAAATTGATCTATTGATTGGCCTGGTTGTTGTCTTTTGGCCTGTAATTCATGTCTAGCGAAAATTTCATTGACAGGTCTGACAAACAATTTTTGCAAAGAAGTGAGTGCATCACAATACGTACCACAATGGCCTATCCGCTGATATACTGTTGGAGAGACAAGGTTGATCAAAAGTTTCAGTTTCTCAGCATCCGTCGATTGTATGCTTGATATAAAATTTATGAATGTCCTATACCAATGTTCCCATTCCACTGCTGCTGTCGGTGAATTAGGATCCAAATCGAGTTCTTTGGGTTTCAAGAGACGGTCCATTAGAGTATAGTGAATCAATAAATTATTTATTGTTCATTAAATTGAAATGATTGTGAACCTTTTAATGATAATTAAAGGCTTTAATGAACAATGAATGATTCTACTAACAAGA
This sequence comes from Conomelus anceps, assembly GCA_948455865.1. Lineage (NCBI taxonomy): Eukaryota > Metazoa > Arthropoda > Insecta > Hemiptera > Delphacidae > Conomelus > Conomelus anceps. Next base: position 11,098,955 of record OX418217.1, on the reverse strand, counting down.
TGAGAGACAAACTATATAACAAGATAAATTAATGACTGTTCCAATAGGTACTAAATAGCTACAGCTGGAAGTCACAAACTAATATATCATATGTTAAACATCATCACAAGCAGCCAGGATTTTAAAAGTTAATTCTTGAATAATTCTGCAGTTGTAATTGGCTTAAGCCAATACATCTATTCGATTATACAGTTTTGGTGTGTGGTGTGCCGAAGTTTTTTTGACAGAACTCGATGGTAAAGTGACCAACCTCTCGCAAAATTTAAAATTGAGCACTTTTATTGGTTACAGAACATGGAAATAATAATAACCCGGAAACAAATTTCGCATTAGCACAAGTATTGGATGTGTGCAGAATTAAAAATATGCCAAATAACACAATTCAGAACTACATCAAACAGTCAAAGGTATGTAGAAGTGAGTAGCAGGTAAACCTTATCAACATTTTCAAGGCATGAATTATAGTTTTAGTTCTGGTAAACAGTAACCGCATTCACTTCAGGTTAGGGAGATTGGAAGAGATGATTAAAACTTTGATTTAACAGATTTTAAAACCAGAAAAATATGTTGAATTTTATTTGGAAAAATGTATAAAATATTTTTTTTTTTAATTTAGTTCATGTATGTTTTTTCGCTTAATTCTCAAGCGAGTGTACACTATTCCACGACCTAACCTGCTTTCAATACAGATCGGAGTGTAGAGAAGTGTGTACTTTGCTTGAATATGAACTACAAATCGTAGCACAGAACGCATACTCCATGACCCCCTTTTAATCGCATCAATTAGATCTGAGTTCTAGTCTAATACAAATATATGCAAGCCACAATTGCTGGATGGAAAACGAAAACAATGAGCCTCCTTCTTTCGTTCTTGGAAACATTAAACGTAAAGTTTAATGCCCTATTAGGGTAAATGTGCTTGCACAGAGTAGCATCTTTACAATATCGCAAAATCAAACGCATTCTTTGGAATGGTATATTCACACGGATCCAATCTGTTATACACCATTTTACAGTATCTATTTGGTTTTCTGATGATAAATTAATATCATTAGATGCTCCATTGTGCAAGCACCCTAAGAATAAATTGAATTTACAGACTTCTTCATGGAAGCAGATTTTTCCCAAATTCAACTCTAAAACTAAATATACCGGATTTTTTGTTAAATTTTTTTTCAAGATTAGAATATTAAAGAGACAGTTTGCGTATTATTAGCATTATTAGGCTATTATTATTAAAAATTGATAACATTTATTAAGCGAGTGAACTTGCTTGATTTTTCATTTCTTTTTTGCTCTTATCTTCCTGGCCACATTTTCAAACTTCCACTTTCATCACGATTTGCACATAGTTGAATAGGATTTCTCCCTTCTCATTTCCTTAGCTCACCCCCCCCCCCCCCCCCCACCTTACGAAGCCACCTCTTTGTAATTTGATTTTTTTTTTAATTTCTATTTCTGTTATACAGATGTTCTTTAAGTTTTATGTGTTAAATTAGAATATTATTATCTACCTATAGAAATTATATTAATCTTTTGCTTCCAGGTTGACAAATCCAGTGCAAAAACAGTTTGGTTTGATTTGCTTGGTCCCAATGGAGCCTTTTTCTTAGTCAATACTTATACAGATAATTTAGGAAAGACAAAAGCGAATATACGGACAGCCATAAAAAAACATAGGTAGGTAGATTCAGTCGCACTACTTTATGGATAAAAAGTTTGTTAATTTGCTGTTATCATTACGCAACAAAAAAAGCACTGTAAAATTCTTTATAAATACTGTAAAAAAATTAGTGAAAAGCTTTGCAACTCATTATTGACAGTTGTATGGATTTGCCTCTCGCATGTTGTTTCTCTATTACTACTATTCTCGTGCTCACATAGTTCCTCTTATGGAGAATGACTAGTTCTCAGTTTCACCACTTGGAAGTCTGTGTTACCAGGGTTGCGTAGTGGGACAAAACAGATGTGTCTATGCGCACTGCCAACGATGAGTTGACAGACTATGGTTATTGGTGGGGATACACTTGAAGTTAGTTCTATGCTGCCGTTCGAGTCACTATGGGAACGTGGTACAATTACAATAAATATTGGTAGGGTTCCGAGTTCTGAACCACCATCAGATACTGTTGAAAGGAAATGATGAAAAGTACACTATTCTAGTTCGATATTCTATTCCAACTTCATTAGAGAAGTTCAATAATAGTTAATAATGAAATATGAAATATTAATAGAAATATATTTCTATAGAAATATTAATAGAAATGAAATATTTCGTGATGAAGAATGCTTAAGACTTTTAACCTACGAACCTATTGAAATTAATTGCAGTATTTGGTTGAAATGAACAATTTAAGTACCATAATTATTATCAATTTGTTATAAAAACATTTTTTTTTAATAATCTGATCTCTGAAATTATTTTCAGAATTTATATGACAGCCATGGAATCGGTTAGGGCTATATGGTACTGACTGCAGGCTACTCCTGCGGTCACGGGTTCAATTCCCGTTGAGCCTGGTTTATTTTGTTATCATCATTACCCACGCACAAGACACGTGCGAGCATCATCAGCACATAGACATATTTAGAGAAACCCTCAACTTGGAATCTGTGTTTATTTTTCACTCGAATGATAAATTATTTTTCTAAATACAATGCTTTACTTGTACAAAAATTGTAATACAAACATGTGTATTATTAATTATGTTGATTGAAATATAAATTATAAATATTGGCATGGATATATACTGAAACGTTTTTGCGTAGGTTGACAGTGGAAGGTAATTTGAAAGGCAACTTCGCCCATAAAGGAATAATAAAAACAAAACCCAAAGCCGATGCAAATGTAGAAAATATTCTAGACGCGTGTCTTGATGATGCAATCGCTGTGGGTGCTGAAGACGCTTTTGAAGATTCTACAGAAAGTGGGACTTATCTGGTAAGTTTACATTTTTAGAAATACTTCATGCTTTATTTAACAGTATTTGATGATCCTGACCAAAACCACGTTTTGCCTCTTGTAAGGAAAGTTCATTCTTATTTAGTTCACTTTTGTACTGCATGTTAGATAGTAGTGTGAAAATTAATTTATAAATCGAGATTTGTTCACCTTATAGTTTTTGCAGTTACACTGTTATCAAACTTGAAACACTTTTAATAAAATGGTGTAACTGTCGCAACCTATAAATAACTGTGCTTTTGACAATACCAAACTATATTCATTATGCACTGCTAACGCATCACTCAGTTACAAGCAAAGCTGAGTTTCAATTTTTCAAATGTAATGGTAATTTTCTGTGAATGAATGCTGGTACTTTTAGTACTAAACTGTAAGAATTACTAATCATCGGTTTAAAAATAATTTGCTTTAAACCTCGTTCTGTAAATCTACAGATCTTTGAAAAAATCTCATTAATATAATAATTATCTATTATTATAATCATTATTTTAAACTACAAACAGCTCTATCATTCTGGTTTAGAAGATTTGTTATGGTGGTTAAACGTAGATTACATTGGGCTAGTTTACTTTCTCAAATACCAGCATTTGGCTACCTTACGACCTAGCTCCCTCCAGCAAATGCTATGAGAGTGCTTAGTCTCATAGTAACAATACTCAGAAGACAGTTCTTTGGTGGGGGAAGCTGGATCGGCTTACTTACTACTCGCTGGCTTGTGAGCTAGTTAACTCGCTCGATAAAAATTTGTGAAGAGACAGTTTTGGACTCTGGTCTGTTGCATCTATTTTTAATTTGTCTATATAATTAAATAAATATAATAGCCGCTTTAGCTTGCTGTTTGTTTAGAGCAGTGGTTCCCAAAGTGGTCCATGTGGACCCCTTGGGGGTCCACGGGGACCTGCTAGGGGTCCATGTCGGTGAAAAATAAAATTGGGGGTCCATGATATGCTAATGGGGGTCCACAATAGCGAACGTCTTTGGATCGGGCTTTCTGCACCACAATGGTGAATTTGAACCTGTTACTGTCCTACTTCATCAGCTTTCAAAAACACATTTCAGCTGTTAGTTTATTAAAATTATGACATTTATGCAGGGGGTCCACCTAAAACAAAAAATAATGGCAATGGGTCCATGAGGTAAAAAAGTTTGGAAACCACTGGTTTAGAGCTATTAGTGCTTGCTAGCACATGCTATAAATTCGTATTTCAAACTGTAGTATAAAAATCAACAAAAAAATTCTATAATGGCGTTTTTACTACTTTTTTCAGTTTCATTGTGATCCACATTACGTACTCACGGTTAAGAAGAAACTGCTCGAATTGGGATATGAAGTTATTGAAGCTGACGATTACTATGTACCGTTAAAAACTGTTAGTTTGTCAGATGATGCATTAATTGAAGACCTTACCAAAGCCATCGAAAAACTACAAGCTTTGCCCGAAGTAGTCAAAATTTTTGACAATATTGAGTAAAGCGTTTTTTTTAAATATTTTGTAAATACTTGATAGCTAATATAAAAAATGTTATTTCAGTTGATATGAGCTTCATTTCCATTACCTTTTACGTTTATTTATCAATTACTTCAATTTTTATAAGCGTGTATTTTAAACACTTTTTAATAGGACAAAAATTACAATGCAATGGAAGATTTCTTTCCGATTTACGATGTATAATTTATTAATATTGATGGTTTTGAGAAGCTCAAAAGACCACCAACGCACTGACAATGTACTAGTGATCAAATTTAAAAGTACACTGTCGTTTTTAAAAATCATTTTTACTCGTTATAAAAATTTTAATTTTTTTGTTGGTGCTACCTTGTTGAATTTATTTGTAAAATCAGTCCTGCATTAAATATAAGAGTGCATACTGTTTGACATGTACTCTTCTACTGATGAATGCATATTGACACAACACTATTCAAACAAGTAACCGTGCACCGATTAAATGAATGTTTGAGTTCCTGGGAGCTCTACCGGTGACTGGTAAATGTACCGGTGGCGTCTGATTGATCTATTCAAATTTCTAACGTCTATGAATTTAAGTAGACCAATCAGACGTCATAGATAACATTAAACAGTTGCCGGTAAAGCTCCCAGGAACTCTACTTTTTTGTGTTTATTGTATCAGGACTATGTATTTATCATACTAGTGCTTGTACAGTGGAGCCTTGATACTAGAGCGTAGCTGCGAAATCAAACACATGCTGTAGAATGGGTTTAAGACAGTAGAGCTGCAAGCAATAACTTCCTCACTGTTGATTCTAGGCTCTAGTATCAAAGCTCCACTGTGTATGCACCCTGAGGTGCACATGGTATATAAACTTTGTGTTACTCGCAACTCGGGATACGTAGTAGGAGCAGAATGTGTGTTTCTGCGCACTGCCAACGATAAGTTGACATATTCTACTCCCACTATTGGGCGTTGAATCCTGCATAGTGATTTATCTTATAGCAGTTTATATCTAATCTAGTTGTGTAGAACAATCAAACTTGAATGTGAATTTCTTGACCATCCAAGGGAAAGTTACGGTAGTTACCTTCAATATTGCACAATCATATTGAGCGTTTACAGGCAGTGTGGATAGATACAGATCCAAGAAATGCCATCTAAGTTGGGTGTGTTGAACTATTCTTACGGCCGGTTTAGAACCTACAACGTTTAGTGTCTTTGTAATACATTTTTGAAAAATGATTACAATTGAAATAAATTTTCAAAAATATAAAATATTTTCCTTTATTTGTTTAAAGTCGCAACCAACCCGTTTTGCAAGATAATTTATTTCGTAATTTCTTTCAATAAATATTATTCCTCAGACTTCCGCTACAGCGAATATTCACAAATGCATTAAGTTGCTAATTTAAATCAATGAATGCCACAACAGAAAAAAATTCAGTCAGCATCGGGGATCGAACCACGGATCTCTTAATAGCCGGTCAGGCGTTTAACCGCTAGACCACACTGCCAACCTCTTTGAATAGAATTCAAGTTGCATTAATAAAAATTTTGAAATTATCTTGTGCACATTTAGCAATTGAATAAAAATTTCAACAATTTTAAAAATAACCTGGTTGGCCGGTATGCCTAAATATCAAATAAATGCTACTTCAAAGAGGTACTGTAGTTTTCATTTAACTTGGCAGCAGTATGTTGGGTTCAGATGTAGCATCTGCACAGATGTATCTGCTGCACGGTGCACGCTGCCAAGTTATATGAATACTACAGTAGTCAGTGTGGTTGAGACGTCTAACAAGGAGTAGTCTGGTTCGATTCCTGGCGCTGACTGAATAATTTTGTGTTGTGGCATTAATCGATTTCCATTTCGTAGATGTCCGCAGTAGCAGAAGTCTTCGACATTATTTATATCATTATCTTGCAAACATTTTACAATATTTATAAAAATTATAACATCTTCAAAGATGAACTGAGGTCAAATTGTTTCACTAATGAAGCTGAAGATTTGTCAAAAAAATGTATGTGGTTTGAAAGATAACTCAACTAAAACAGAAAAATACTGTATTTAATTGTCATCTCGATCACAAGCATATCCTGAAATTTTAGGTAGATTACTTCCTCTGAAACCTTTCTCATTAGGAGTCATAGCGCGTTTGTTGGAATATCCATTATTTCCTCTCAAGGTACGAGGAGCTACAGAATGTGTTTCTTTTTGTAGTGAATTATTATCAGGTATTGATTTATTACCATCATCATCATCTGATGATGATGATGTTCTCGTGATCTTGCTCCCAAGATCATCTATTACATCCAATTTGAAACTTACTCTTTTCTTTACTTTTTTAGATAAAAGTCTTTCTTCTGTTGATAGAATTGTTTCAGAAGCCTCGATGTGCTTAGAATTTAAGGAGTCATTTGCTTCTTCAAGAATCACTCTTTTTTTCGCTTTCATAGATAGAGGTCTTTCTTCTGATGGTGTATTTGTTTCAATTTCTTCAGAAACATCGAAGTGTTTAGTGTTTATAGAGTCATCTAATACTTCACGCAATCTTTTCTTTGATTTTTTAGATAGTCTTTCTTCTGATGGTGTAGTTGTTTCAACTGCTTCAAAATCATTTATTTGCTTAGAATTTATGGAGTCATCTGATTCTTCATGCACCACTCTTTTTTTCGCTTTTTTAGGTAGAGGTCTTTCTTCTGATGTTGTACTTTCAATTGCTTCAGAATCATCGATGTGCTTAGTGTTTGTAGAGTCATCTAATTCTTCATGGTCCTTTATTTTCACTTTTTTAGATAATTTCTTTACTTTTTTAGATAGAGACTTTTCTTCTGATTGTGCATTTGTTTCAATTGCTTCTGAATCCTCGATGTGCTCAGTGTTTGTAGAGTCATCCAATTCTTCATGTACTTCTACCTTCACATCTTTAGATAGCTCTTTTACTTTTTCAGATAGAGATCTTTCTTCTGGTGATGCATTTGTTTCAATTGATTCTGAATCCTCAATGTGCTCAGTGTTTGTAGAGTCATCTAATTCTTCGTGTACACCTTTCTTCACTTTTTTAGATAGAGATCTTTCTTCTGGTGGTGCATTTGTTTCAATTGATTCTGAATCCTCAATGTGCTCAGTGTTTGTAGAGTCATCTAATTCTTTGTGTACACCTTTCTTCACTTTTTTAGATGATTTCTTTACTTTTTTAGATAGAGGCATTTCTTCTAATTGTGCATTTGTTTCAATGGCTTCTGAATCCTCGATGTGCTCGGTGTTTGTAGAGTCATCTAATTCTTCATAT